>JAPSGF010000138.1:68322-87689 GCA_035772895.1 Perdix hodgsoniae
CTGCCCCCCTGTCACGGGCACAGGTAGATCTTGCTTAACCCACGACATAAGGTATTATTATTCACTGCAGAAGTATTTAGAGCCTTTAGTAGAGGCCATGCTACTACAGAGGCAGCTAGTTGCCTTTCTTTTGTAATTAATATATCTTTGCTGAGTCCTTGAAAGTACTCAGCTAAGCGATGTGGGGAGATGTGTCCCGTATCCCTTAAGGGACCCCATTTTTCGATGACACTCGCTAATTCATAATAGGGAGATCCCACAAATCCTGGGATCAGTCCCGGTATCATTTTATCTAAGGGGAGAGTGTTCTCCCCCTTGATCCATTTACGAAAATTCCAGATGAAAGACATGATATAAATTTAGATGTATTTAGCTAGCCTGCCTGGCTCGCCAAGAGTACAATCAAGGACAAGATAATGTATTTGAAAGGTACAGTCAAAAACAGATGTATAGTCAAGGTGTGAAAATAAACCAACAAAGAGGCACAAGGGGAACAAAAGAGAAAATAGGTGGAACGCTTACCCATGCAGAGGGCTTGCTGTAAAGGGCTCCAAAGGAGTGCATCTCTCAGAAGAGATCCTTCCTCCCTGGCAGTCAGCACTTCAATGGGTCTAGGAGAGGTGGAGCCTGGCTCCACCCCTTCCTGCAGCACAGGTGAATTGCTTTCACCTGTGCTCCCAGGGCTGACATACTGCTTGCCTCAGATAACTAATCAAAGGTTCAGGCTGTGATTCAGCAGCTCCTATACAGGAAGTCTACCTCAAAATATTTTAAGTATAGATATTGCGTGAAATGATGAGGAGTACATTCAGGGAGGTTGACCATATGGTCATTGATTAAACATTCCAAAAACATATAAGGAATTCAAGGGAGAGACCGGAAACCTATTTAAAAGTCAGTGTTTAAGCCATATCACATTGTATGCAGGCACCAGATGGGTGTTTCCACCCTTGCTTCTAGTTTTTGACATATGCATTTGCAGCATCTGATGCACTGACACAGATGTGAATGATCCAAATCGTTTATTACAAGCTCTCACATCACTTACATACCTTTACAAATTTTCTTTTTCTAGCTTTCCCATCTACCTTTACATGTCAACAGAGCGTTCTACAAAACACTCTTCAACCGTTCACACGGGCACTTATCCAACCAGAGCCATGAGATGTTCTTTCTTCTAGAAGTGTCCTTGGTTCTCATGCTGTTTATCTTGTTCCACAGCTTCTGCTCTGAACAGTTTTTCTTGTATTCCCACATGCATACAGCTCCATAGAGTAGAGTGGCAGACTTAATAATGGTATGTTCTAAGTACTAAAATCTGGAACATGATGGAATGTAATCCCTTACAGATCTGTTTTACAAGTTGCATTTCTGTCTCTTTAAAAAAAAAAAGAAAAAGCTGTCATGGTGTCAAAAAAAATAAAAGAAAAAAAGAAAAATTGGTGCAGCACTCAGAACGTTGGATTCACAGCCAGAAATCAAGGCCTGCAAGCTGCAGCTAAGCTTTCTAACAAAACTCTCTGAGAGTTATAGTTCTGCTTTTAAAGTTTGTTTTCCCAGCCAATGCACCAAAAAACATCACAGTTTGGCCTAGTTCTAAGATGGGGGTGAAGGGACCCATGCCCCGGGGAAGGGAAAAAGGAAGGGAAATCAGCCAAAGTGAGGAAAACAGGCAACGAGCTAAGGGAAAAACTTAATTTACTAAATATAATAGCGGAATATGAGATAATACAATATGATTAGAATTGAAGCTAATAAATCAAAATGAGAGAGAGAGCACGCGCATCCAAAACTGAAGTCTGTACTCTAATTCTGTAGGCGAGATGGCCAGGAACACAGAGAGAAAAGACAGTTTTGTGACTCCCAGTCAGTCATTTTTCCCTCTGAATGTAAAATGGAAAAATGAAGTCTTATGGGAGTTCCAGTTCATTCTTCTCTTCTGAGACCAGGTAACCAGAATTATCAACACTCCATGGAACTGCAGCATTAACTCTTTAACTTCCAGTATACTGCATGATGTTATGATGTGGAATACTGATTAAAAAAATCATAAAACCACAAGTGGGCAGATCTTCCTTCTCTCAGTTCTTAATTTTGTTTTCTGAAACTTGGGAGGTGTGGCTTCCCTTGCCAGTGAAGACAGAGTCAAAGAAGCCATTGAGCACCTCAGCTTTCTTTGTATCCCTCATGACCAACTTTCCAGTTTCCATCTGAAGAGGGCCCACATCTTCCCTGACCTTCTTTTTATCACTGATATACCCATAGAATTTCTTCTTGTTCCCCTTTATGTCCCCTTTATGGCTAGATTTAATTCTGTCTGGGTTTTAGCTTTCCTAACCTGACCCCTGGCTGCTTAGACAACTTGTTTGTAGTCCTCCTAGGTAACCTGTTCCTGCTTCCACTCCCTATAGACTTTTTTTGAGCTTAAGGAAGTCCAGGAGCTCCTTGTTCATCCATGGAGGCCTCCTGGCATTCTTGCCTGCCTTCCTTTTTCTCAGGATACACTGCTTCTGGGCTTGGAGGAGATGGTCTTTGAATACCAACCAGCTTTTTTGGGCCCCTCTTCCCTCCAGGGCTTTCTCCCATGTCATCCTGACAAGCAGTTCCCTGAAGAGGTTGAAGTCTGCTCTCCTGAAGCCTAGAGTAGCAAGCTTGCTGTGCACTCTCTTTGACACCCTAAGGATCTTGAACTCCACCACTTTGTGGTCACTGCAGCCAAGCCTGCCCTTGAGCTTCATATTACTCACCAGCCTTTCCTCATTGATGAGGACAACATCCAGCATAGCACCATTTCTCATGGGCTCCTGTACGTCCTGAGTAAGTTATCATTAACACAATCCAGGAACCTCTTTGATTGCTGGCGCCTTGCTTTGTTGGCCTTCCAACAGATATCAGGGTATATATATCCCCCATGATGACCATGTTTTGTGAACATGAAGTTGCTCATGCCTGTTTATAGAGGGCCTCATCCACTTGGTCTTACTGATTGGGCAGCCTGCAGCAGACCCCCACTACAATGTCTCCTTTTCCTGCCTTCTGTTTGACCCTAACCCATAAGCTCTCTGTCAACTCCTCATCTATCCCCAGGTGGAGCTCCATGGACTCCAGCTGGTTCTTGATGTAGAGGACAACACCCCCTCCCCTTCTCCGTCTGTCTTTGCTAAAGTTTATACCCATCTGTTCCTACATTCCAGTTGTGAGAGCCATCTCACCATGTCTCACTGTTGCCAACAACATCAGAGCTTCGTAGGCATGTGCACGCCTGTAACTCTTCTTGCTTGTTCCCCCTGCTCCATGCATTAGTGTACAGGCATTTGAGTTGGGCTCCCATTGAGGCTGATTTATCAATTGGAGGTCCCTTATCCTGAGCCTTAGGTGCTGTCTTAATGGCCTGTGATCCAACTCCAGGACCAGGGCATCCATTACCATCATCAGCCTCAAAGTGGGATGGTTTGAGGATCCCCTCCCCTGGCAACTCTAGTTTAAAGCCCTCCTGATTAAATTGGAAAGCGTGTTGCCAATGATGGTCTTCCCCTTCTCTGAGATATGAACCCCATCCTCCCCCAAAAGACCAGGTTTCTCAAGACTAGTTCCATGACATAAATAGCCAAAGTCCTGTTTGTGACACTACTCCCTTAACCATTTATTGATTACTTCTGTCATATTTCTTTCACTGGATCCCACTGAAGACATTCTGATGACATCATCAACCACACAGGGGTATCCATGATTACAGTGACATCCAAAATGTACTGCTAACACTGAATGATGCTTGACAAGTGCTTGAGTTGACTCACAGGTCAAATTTCTCTCTCTCACAAGTAAGCATTTAAGGCAGAAACACACTAAGATGTGAAAAAAGCAGCAGATTTCCACAGCAACCTAAGAATATGAAAGACTAACAAAACATACAGAAATTCAGCTTTCTGAGTAAATATTTTATCTTCTAAAAGTCTGGAATAGGCAAGTAGTACTTTTCTTTTACTGACAAGAAGCAGTATCAGAAGCAACTGGAAGAATATCCTTTCCCTACAGGTTTTTGGAGCTTTGTTTATCGAAGCAAAGTAATAAATGGTTTCCTGATCTTTGCATGTTTGTTTTTTTTTTTTTCTTGAAGAACTCCCTGAAGAAGGATTAAGAAATCTATTTTGGTTGAAATGTACTGTGTAAACTCCAAGATTCATCAGTGTAAGGCAATATTACTCCAGATACTTAAAATTTAGCTGTCTCCTTTTAGCTTGTAAAGTCTCTCCTAAGAGCCTTAAAACTGATCTGAGGCTCTTGTACATCTCAGGCTAAGTCTAATGCAGATGATCACCTCAAAGCATGTGGAGTGCAGGACTTGCTGAAGGAAGTGAGAGGGCTTCTGTTAGCATAGTCTGCCTTAGAAACAGGACATTATGGTTGAACTTGGGTTTCTATAGTAATTTAGTAAACATCAACCAAATCTTCTTTGAGAAAAAAAAGGGAAGGGAAGGATGGGAGGAATAGTACAAAGTCCATCAAGGCCATGAAAAAGATCTAGTACATTTCTGTCTAGCAGTATAATTTTGCTCTCTGGCCATCTCAACTTATACTCCTAAATCCATTGCACCCTTCTCTCACTCCGAACAGAAGAATGTCCTGCAGTCAGCCACTTCCAGCTCTTTCCACCTGAACCTGAGAAGACCTTTGCTCTGTGTTTACCAGTCAACTGTGCTTTACATCAGCAAACAGAAACTAAAAAACCCAGTCCGAGCCTGAGATCGTATGGTCTTCAGTGACTTAAAGAACTGCACCCACCAACACTGAGTCAAATTCCTGTCTTCTGGGGTAGTAATAATGAAGAAGGCAAATACCTGAAGGCCCAGTTCCAAAGAAACTTTCAGAAGAGTGATGTCTGGCAAGCTGTCCATGAGTGTTGCTATTTTAAATGCATCCTGGGCAAGTTTGAAAATGTGTGATGAGGAGTGGATATTTTTCTGGATGGACTGTAACACTGTTTCCAGCCTCTGAACATCACCTGCAAGATGTAAACAGAATCAAAAAAAACCAAAACAATTTCCCCAAACATCCAGAGATGCATTATATATTATGTCCATCTACAAGAAGAGCCAAAAAGAGGACTTGGGGAGCTACAGGTCTGTCAGTCTGACTTCGCTGCTGGTAAAGTTTATAGAACATATCATGTTGAGTGCCATCACATGGCACATACAGGACAAACAGGTAATCAGACTATCAGCATGGGTTTATGAAAAGTAGGTACTGCTTGACTATCCTGAACTCCTATGACAAAGTGACCTGCTTAGTGAATGAGGGAAAGGCTGTGAATATTGCCTACCAAGACCTAAGTAAAGCTTTTGACACTGTTTCCCACAGCATTCTCCTAGAGAAACTGTCTGCTCATGGTTTGAACAGGCATGCACTTTTCTGGGTAAAAAACTTGCTGGGTGGCCAGGCCCAGAGAGTTGTAGTGAATGGAGTTAAATCTGCTTGGAGGCTGCTCGCAAGTGGTGAGCCTCATGGCTCAGTACTGGGGCCAGTTCTCTTTAATATCTTTATCAATGATCTGGACAAGGGGATTGAGTGCATCTTCATTAAGTTTGGAAATTACACCCAGTTAGATGGGAGTGTTGATCTGCTTGAGGGTAGGAAGGCTTACAGAGGGTTCTGGATAGGCTGGATCAGTGGGCTGTGGCCACCTGTATGAGGTTCAACAAGGCTAAGTGCCAGGTCCTGCACTTCAGTCACAACAACTCTATGCAATGCTACAGGCTGAGGGAAGAGTGGCTGGAAAGCTGCTTGGTAGAAAACGATCTGGAGATATTGGTAGATAGCCAACTGAATGAGGCAACAGTATGCCCAGGTGGCCAAGAAAGCCAACAGCATCCATATCCTAGCATGTATCAGAAATAGTGTAGCCAGCAGGACAAGAGAAGTGCTTGCCTCTCTGTACTCAGCTCTGGTGAGGCTGCACCTTGAATAGTGTTCGGTTTTGGCCCCCTCACTACAAGAAATATATTGAGGTGCTGGGACACGTCCAAAGAAGGGCAATGAAACTGGTGAAGGGTCTAGAGAACAAGTCTTATGAGGAGTGGCTGAGTGAACCAGGGTTATTTAGCCTAGAGAAAAGTAGGCTCAGGGGAGACCTTACTGCTCTCTACAACCTCAAAAGAGGTTGTAGTGAGGTGGAGGTCAGTCTCTTCTCCCAAGCAATAAGTGATAGGACAAGAGGAAATGGCCTCAAGTTGTACCAGGGGAGGTTTAGGTTGAATACTAGGAAAAAATTATTCACTGAAAAGGTTGTAAAGCATTAGAACAGGCTGCCCAGTGGAGTAGTTGAGTCACCATTCCTGGAGATATTTAAAAGATGTGTAGATGTAGTGCTTAGGGACAGGGTTTAGTGGTAGACTTGGCAGTTGCTTGGCAGGTTAATGGTTGGATTTGATGATCTTAAAGGTCTTTTCCACCCCGCTGGGGTGAAAAGGAATAAGAAACTCTTTTATAAATACATTAACAGTAAGAGGAGGACAAAGGAGAATATTCACTCTTCGCTGGATGATGCTGGGAATGTGACCACTGAGGATAAGGAAAAGGCGGAGGTTCTGAATGCCTTCTTTACGTCTGTCTTTAAAGGTCAGACCAGTTATCCTCGGGGTACTCCTCTCTCTGACCTGGTAGTCTTGCCTGGGGAGCACGCTAAACCCCCTGTGATTCTGGAAGAAATGGTCAGAGACTTACTACTCCAACTGGACTGCCACAAGTCCATGGGGCCGGATGAGATCCACCCGAGAGTGCTGAGGGAACTGGCGGGGCTGATAGCCAAGCCGCTTTCCGTCATCTACCAGCACTCCTTGTTGACTGGTGAGGTCCCGGAAGACTGGAGGCTTGCCAATGTGACTCCCATTTACAAGAAAGGTTGTAAGGAGGATCCGGGGAACTACAGGCCTGTTAGCCTGACCTCGGTTCCAGGGAAGGTTATGGAACAGATTGTCTTGAGGGAGATCATGCGGCATGTGCGGGATGGCCGGGGGATCAGGCCTAGCCAGCATGGGTTCATGAAGGGCAGGTCCTGTTTGACCAACCTGATCTCCTTTTATGATCTAGTGACCCATCTGCTGGATGAGGGAAAGGCTGTTGATGTGGTCTACCTAGACTTCAGCAAAGCCTTTGACACTGTCTCCCACGGTATTCTCCTGCAGAAGCTGGCAGCCCGTGGCTTGGACGGGTACATTGTTGGATGGGTAAGGAACTGGCTGAAGGGCCGGGCTCAGAGAGTGGTGGTGAATGGAGTTAAATCCAGC
The DNA here is from genome assembly GCA_035772895.1 of Perdix hodgsoniae. NCBI lineage: Eukaryota > Metazoa > Chordata > Aves > Galliformes > Phasianidae > Perdix > Perdix hodgsoniae. The sequence continues at coordinate 75,606 of JAPSGF010000138.1, forward strand.
TGGCGACCGGTCACGAGTGATGTTCCCCAGGGGTCGGTGCTGGGGCCTGTCCTCTTCAATATCTTTATTGATGACCTGGATGAGGGCATTGAGTGCACCCTCAGTAAGTTCGCAGATGACACCAAATTGGCTGGGAGTGTGGGATCTGCCTGGGGGTAGTGTCGCGGGTTAAGCAAGATCTACCTGTGCCCGTGACAGGGGGGCAGCTGGCCCACAAGGGCCGCTGGCCCAAAAAGGGAAGGGGAAAAGGGAATGGGAAAAGAAAACAGCGACAGCGATCTAAGGAGGAAAACTTATTTTACTAACTATGATATTGGAAATGCAAAATAACACAATATAATAAGATCTAATTGAAATTGAGACTAATAAATCAAAAAAAGATAGGAGAGAGAGTTCCCGAGACCAAGTCAAACCTGAAAAGTTTGGGATGGCCGGAAAAACGCTGCCTCCAGGAGCCCACTGACAAGCAGTAAGTGAAGGTTCCCCCCCCCGGAAGGGTCAGATCTCATGACTTCCGTCACGTACAGAGATAGGTACATGGAGCTGAAGTATTAACACTTTAGTTCCAGTGCACTACATGATGTGTTGATGTGGAATACTGAAAACCAAAAAATGTAAAACCATGACAGGTAGCGAGGCCCTGCAGAGGGATCTGGACAGGCTGGAGAGCTGGGCTGAAGCCAGGGGGATGAGGTTCAACAAGACCAAATGCCGAATCCTGCACTTTGGCCACAACAACCCCAGGCAGCGCTATAGGCTTGGGGCGGAGTGGCTGGAGGACTGTGTGGAGGAAACGGACCTGGGGGTGTTGATTGATGCTCAGCTGAACATGAGCCAACAGTGTGCCCGGGTGGCCAAGAAGGCTAATGGCATCCTGGCTTGCATCAAAAACAGTGTTACTAGCAGGAATAGGGAGGTAATTGTCCCCCTGTACTCTGCACTGGTGAGGCCGCACCTCGAGTATTGTGTTCAGTTTTGGGCTCCTCATTGCAAGAAAGACATTGAGGCCCTGGAACGTGTTCAGAGGAGGGCTACGAAGCTGGTGAGGGGCCTGGAGCACAGGCCTTATGAGGAACGGCTGAAGGAGCTGGGATTGTTCAGCCTGGAGAAGAGGAGGCTCAGGGGAGACCTTATAGCACTCTATAACTTCTTGAAGGGAGGTTGTGGTGAGCTAGGGGTCGGCCTTTTCTCTTGTATAGACAGTGATAGAACTAGAGGCAATGATTTCAAACTGCGCCAGGGGAGATTCAGGCTGGACATTAGGAAATATTACTTCTCGGAAAGGGTGGTCAGGCACTGGAATGCACTGCCCAAGGAGGTGGTGGAGTCACCGAACATGGATGTGTTCAAGAGACGTTTGGATGTTGTGTTGAGGGATATGATTTAGCTGGGGAGTAATGGTGATGGTTGGACTGGATGATCTTTTAGGTCTTTTCCAACCTTGATAATTCTGTGATTCTGTGATTCTGTGAATGATTCTGTGATTCTATAATTGAGCCTGCCATTGCTGCAGCAATAGTACAATATTTCAGTTGTACACATTTTATTTTTATAAACTTTCCATAATGAAATCACATATGAACAAAAGATACAAGACAGCACAAACTCCTCTAGTGCCAGATGGTGTTTATGCAATGCATGCCAAAAAGTCAACTTGATTTGTTAATTTTAGAAGGAATTTGTCCACTCCCGGGTCTTGCAATCCACATCGTGTGTCAGAAGAGCAAAAAAAAAAACAAAAAACTGTCTCATCAACATTAAACCAAGCTTATATGGCTACCATTTAGCTAGCTTAACTACTTTACTAGAAGATTAATTAGAAGTTTGTCACTTGAGCTTGTTCTCATTTCAAGCTTCTGTCAGACTGCAATTTGGATTCATAAAAGCAAGTTTCAAAATCTGTTTACTACATATAATATTAAAAGCATACATTTATCAGAACACATAACCGACGGGACTGTACCTTTAGCTGCTGACAGCATGGTCGATGCCAGCTCGCACTGCTGGGATTCAATGTGACTTAGGTTGAACCAGCGGGGATATCGACTTGGAACCATTGATGCAATGTGGTGTGGGTGGGACATGTCTCCTGAAGGAGCTGTAGATTCCAATACTAGCAACCTGAAATAAATAAATACTCTTTCATTAAATCATCATTACATTAGGTTACTCATGAGCAAAATGAAAGCCACAAGAACACTTTTTTTTTTTTTCCCCCCTCCAGTTTTTGAACCACAGCCCTCAGGAAGGAAAATTTAGTAGTTTTTCATTATACTGAGAACATGTAAATATTTTACAATATTACTGCACGCACAACTACAATTTCCTTAAATTGCAAGTTATTAGCAATCAAGGGAGATGGATATTCAAGAAATCTGATTTTGATCTCACAATAAATTCAGACATAGCAAAAAAGACATTTCAATGATCAACTATGAACTACTTTTTGAAGTCCTTAAACTTTAACCTATCAACATCGTTGAATGTACCATAATCTCACATTCTGCTATTATATTAAGTAAATAAAGCTTTTTTCCCCTTGCTCGTTGCCACTGTTTTCCTCATCTAGGCCTATCTCTCTACGTTTTCCCTTCCCCTAAAAGGCGAGAAGGGCCCCATAAGTGAAAGTAAAAAGGCAAGAAGGCATCACAGTGACTGAGAATAAGGGGGGTGAAGGGGAATAGTTAGAGATAGTTTATAGAAGCAAGAATGTAGACATTGTAAGAAAAATAAGGGATGGCAGACACTGGGTCTGGGATAGTGAGGAGGATGAAGGCCATACTAATAAGGTTTGAGAACAACCCAGGGAAGTGATTAGATGTCCACAGGGCAAGAAGAAACTGGTTGAGGGGATGCCTCCCTGAAAGGTCAGAAGTTTACAGCGAGAAAGGTCAAGCCTTCACAAGGAAGACAACAAATCTTCATCCCACGACCCACTATGCACATGCAAGAGGGGAGGGTCTGCATGTTAATGAACTCTTGGGGGTGTAATGAATATGTATCCAAATTCCAGGAAAGCTATTGATTATGTATTAGTTTGGTCTATATCTGTAGCATGATTTTTCCAGATGGTGTGCAAGTTAGGTGGATCTATCCCCCTTGCACCCGGTGTCTGTACAGCACTGAATAAACCATACCTGCTTTGTAATCTTACTTGGGTTACAGTTTGACTCCACACGTCACCCCCTCTCCCTTTTTTCCAGGGCATGTGTCCATGGTCCAAGGCTATGGCTACAATCAAGGTAGCACCTTTGATAAACTGGGAAGGGTGACATGGGATAGGATGCAACTGACCGAAAGAGGAAGACTGCACTAGAGAGCAAGCTAGCTAGGCTCATTGCAAGGGTTTTAAATGAGCTGCAGGGAGAAAGGGGTATACTGCTCAATGACAGAAAAGAGCAAGGGAACACTGTCACTCCGGGAAGCAGTGGGGAAAAACCACAGATTTATCCTGGAGGTTTGTGAGAGGGCTCCTCTAGGAGAGAAGTGTATCTGGAAGCTCAGCTGAAATGCCTCTATGCCAATGCATGCAGCATGGGAAATAAGCAAGGGGAGCTGGAAACTGCAGTGCACTAGGAAAACTTTGATCTTATTTCCATCATGGAAACATGGCATGATTCACTTAACTGAAACACCACCATTGAGGTGAAGACTATAAGCTTTCTAGAAGAGATAGACAAGGTAGGAAAGGCAGGGGAGTTGCCCTCTATGTTAAGAAGTGGATAGACTGTGAGGACTTCCCTCTGACAATCAAGAACAGGTTGAGAGTCTGGGTTAAAATTTGGTATGGGACCAATAAAGGATATTTGGTGGTCAGAGTCTACTACAGGCCATCTGATCAAGAGGAGCCTGTTGATGAGGCCTTACTGTGTGTATGGGAACTGTTGAGTCACAGCCTGAACCACTGATTGATCACACAGGGAAAGGACCAGCTCAGCCCTGGGAGCACACGTGAAGGTAATTCACCTGTGTGACTGGAAGGGGTGGAGCCTGGCTCCACCTCTCTTAGACCCCATTTAAGGGCTGACTTCCACCAAGGATTGCTGGTTGGAGATTTTTCTTTTGTTGTCTTTGCTCTGTGAGCCTAGATCTTTGGAGAAAGGTGAGCATTCTTTCCTTGTTTGTCCCTTTTATCATTTTCACTCTTGTACTGTCTTTCCACCACACCAATCTTTTCAACTCTAATATTTGATGAGCCAACCAAACTAAGATACACTAAAATGTTCTTCCTTTAGAACATCTTGAAATGGGTTAAGTAGGAGAACATTATCCCCCTAGATAAGTCTATCCCTAGACAGATCCCAGGATTTCTGGGATCATCTTACTGTGAGCTTTCAGCTATAACTGAAAAATGGGATCCTCTACAAATGACTGGAAATACTTAGTTCCCATCCCACATGGCGGATTATTTCCATGGATTAAACAGATATTTTAGTTACGAAAGAACACCAGCTAGCTGCCTCTACCATGGTGTACAATCAAGGAAAAATAATATAATTGAAAGGTACAGTCAAAAAAAGAGGTATAGTCAAGGTGTGAAAATAAACCAACAAAGAATTAAGCACAAGGGGAACAAAAGAGAAAATAGGAGGAAGGCTTACCTGTGTAGAGGGCTCGCTGCAAAGAGCTCCAAAAGAGTGGATCTCTCAGAAGAGATCCTTCCTCCCTGGCAGTCAGCACTTAAATGGGTCTAGGAGAGGTGGAGCCTGGCTCCGCCCCTTCCTGAACTCCCCTACAGTTGTCTGGAGAGCCAGACCCCATAGAATATCTATGCCCAGTATGTATTCCTGAACTGGGGCAATAGATACCTTATACTCCCAGGGTGGGAGGCGCCCAACCCCCAGTTTTAACCATGTTTGTGTGACAGGAATAATTTGTCCCCCAAAGCCACCAATCATCACCTTATCTCCATGAAATTTAGATGGGTCTCCATAGATAATCGATGTTTCCGCCCCTCTGTCTACCAGTGCCATAACTCTCTGTATGTTTTTCCGGGACCCGTAAATTGTTAATTCTACATAGGGCCTCCGATCCCATCTGGCCCTAGGGGAATTAACATCCCCGTCACGCCATGAACTGCGCCAGGGCTAATTCTTTTGCCTCTGATGTCTCAGGCATTGTAGCCCGAGACACCTGAGGCAGCTTTTTTTTTCCTATTGGGGACAATCAAGTCTTGTAAGTTCCATGTCTGTGTCGGCATTCTTTCCATGATCCTTACCCTTGGGTTTTTAGGGTAGGTTTGAGATTTTTGATTGTCCCTCAACTGTCTCCAGAGCTGGAGGAGGACATAATTAGGCTGGCAGTCAATTTTAGCAAATTGAACCCCAGCCCAGATCAAATCATTAAACATCTGTTTTCGAGACACCCGTATGGGTCCCGATTAAGAAGCCCGAGTAGCCGGTATTTTTATTTTAGTCACCAGCAATACTCGGGCCTATTCTAATAATCTAACATTGCATTTTGATATTAGGCATTCCGTCTCTCCTAAATCGGCTACTAACTGAGCAGCCTCCTGGACCGCTGCTTCCAAAGCTACTAGAGGGTTTAATATAGAAACCAGGGTTCCATATAAGTGAGTGGGAGCTTGCTGTAGGATTAGGTCCCTCATTCCTGCTGTGAATTTTACCATGTCTGGTCCATCAAATGTATCTTCATAGATGGCTTCCCTCAAACCCAATTCTCGAATGTAATTTTGAAGGTCCTCCATGGAGGACCACATTCCTGAATGTAAGGGTATATCCATTTTGTTTGGCCACACCATATGGCTGGCCGCCATTAACCAAGCTATTATAGAGTGGTTCTCATCAGTGTGGTGACTACCTGCATAAAGCCTTTGTCGAAGAGCAGGGCCAGTGGTCATAGAAGCTAATTTAGCTACTTCTGGGCCACTTACTATGACACTTTCTGCTCCAGAGTCCCAAAGACTCAACAGCCAGGCCGGTACACTTTCTCTGGATCTTTGTTGGAGCTTTTGCACTAGATCCATTAATTCTGTGGCCGTGTACGGCCGGGCCGTCACGTGCATGCGAGTTTGGGTAGGGGGCCACTGATCTGGTGGCACCCCTGCCGGTCTATCTTGAACTTCCTTTGTTTTTTGAGTTACCACCGGACAGACTTCCAGTGGTTCTAGACAAATAGGAGCTTCAAGATCCGACTTGGATCTTTTATCTTCTTGATCAAGATGATCTATTGGTTCAGAAACTTGATCATCAGTTATTGTAACATTGCGAACTTGGCCTATGGGGAGAAGGGTTGATTTTTTCCCTGTTAACAGGCTACGTTCCTGTTCTAATTTTTCAATACGGTCTTTAAGAAGTTGGTTCTCATTTATTAAGGTGGTATTATTCACTGCAGAAGTATTTAGAGCCTTTAGTAGAGGCCATGCTACTACAGAGGCAGCTAGTTGCCTTTCTTTTGTAATCAATATATCTTTGCTGAGCCCTTGAAAGTACTCAGCTAAGCAATGTGGGGAGATGTGTCCCATATCCCTTAAGGGACCCCATTTTTCGATGACACTCGCTAATTCATAATAGGGAGATCCCACAAATCCTGGGATCAGTTCCGGTATCACTTTATCTAAGGGGAGAGTGTTCTCCCCCTTGATCCATTTACAAAAATTCCAGAGGAAAGACATGATATAAATTTAGATGTATTTAGCTAGCCTGCCTGGCTCGACAAGTGTACAATCATGGAAAAAAATAATATAATTGAAAAGTACAGTCAAAAATAGATGTATAGTCAAGGTGTGAAAATAAACCAACAAAGAGTTAGGCACAAGGGGAACAAAAAAGAAAATAGGTGGAACACTTGCCCGTGTAGAGGGCTTGCTGCAAAGGGCTCCAAAGGAGTGGATCTCTCAGAAGAGATCCTTCCTCCCTGGCAGTCAGCACTTAAATGGGTCTAGGAGAGGTGGAGCCTGGCTCCACCCCTTCCTGCAGCACAGGTGAATTGCTTTCACCTGTGCTCCCAGGGCTGACATACTGCTTGCCTCAGATAACTAATCAAAGGTTCAGGCTGTGATTCAGCAGCTCCCATACACATGGCATGGTCACTATTAAATGCTTTTAATCAAGCAGAAATAACAAACAATACCTTAGAAAATGAGAATTGGTTATTATGAGATCGGATTGAAAAACTGGAACAACAACTTAGTATACTGATGGAGAAGAAATCAATCCTAAACTTCCAGGTAAAGCAGGTCCATAACATTTCATTAAATGATACCCAGGCTCCTAAAATGATGGACCTGGTTGATTCAGAAGACAAGGCTTCCAGGTTGAATCTGGAAGCTCCATTTGAGATAGATCCTTTTGAGATCTGCCCCATAGCAACTCAAAAGAGAAAAAGTAAAACCAGCAGGGGTGCCCTCTGATCAGTGGCCCCCCGCCCAAACCTGTTCACACATAACAGCTCTTCCTTATATAGTAACTGAATTAATGGATTTGGTGCAGTAATTCCAACGGAAGCCCAGAGAAAGCATACCAGCCTGGTTTCTGAGATTATGGCATTCAGGGGCAGGAAGTGTCATGCTAAATGGACTGGAAATTTTCAAGCTGGCATCCACTACATCACACTCTGCCCTTAGACAGATATTATATACTGGTATTCAATGCACCAATGAAAGCCTCTCAATGATAGATTGGTTGATGGCAGCATGCCATCTGGCTTGGCCTAATAAAACTGATGTACTATTGTACACAGGCTTATGGTCCTCCATGAAGGACCTTCAGACCTATATTCATGAATTAGGTATGAGATAAGCAATATATGCAGAAACATTTGAGAGCCCAGACCTGGCAAAATTTACAGCAGGAATGAGACCTGACTTTACAACAGGCTCCTTCCCTCCTTTATGGAACTTCAGTTCCCATACTGAACCCTCTAATGGCCTCAGAGGCTGTTATCCAACAGGCTGCCCAGTTGGTAGCTGATTTGGGGGAAATAGAGTGCCTAAAAACAAGGCATAATGTTCAGGTGGTAGAAGAAGCTGAGGTTCTCTCAGTTAAGACCAGGAAGGCTGCCCCATGGACACCCTGATTGGGCCCCATATGGGTGTCCTAAAAATGAATGTTTAACAAACTCATACGGGCTGGGATTGCCCTTGCCAAGATCGATTGGCAGCCTAATCATGTTTTACTACAATTACGGAAACAACTACAAAATCATCAGAAATTTCAAAATACTCCCAGAAGATTGGGAGTACAAATAATTCAACAAATGCCAATGAAGACTTGGAATTTAGAGAAATTTATAATCCCTAAAAAAAGAAAAAAGCCTCTACAGGTGACTTGGGCTACAGTGCTTGAGCCACCTGAGGAAAAAGACATGGACATAGGACAGTTTATGGGGTGACAGGGGATGTTAGTTCCCTTGTGCATAATCAATGAATATATAGATGTTATAATTAAGATAGATACAGAAAAGTTAGGCTAAGTAAGGTTATTGCAACAGGAGAATAATAAATGGAAAATGCTTACTATTGTTGTGAGCTCACAATATTCTCTACAAGGAGTGATCTCTAGGAAAAGATCCTTTTATTACCTACAATTACCTACACCTGTGCTCCCATGGCTGACTCATTGCTTGCCTCACGTGGTCAATCAGAGGTTCAGGCTGTGATTCAGCAGTTCCCATACACCCTGTACCTGGGGCCTCCAGATGGGACCAGAGGCCCTATGTTGAGCTCACAATTTTTTGGTCCTAAAGGAACGTACAAAGGGTTATGGCATTAGTAGACACTGGTGCAATAACATCAATTATTTATGGAGATCCAACTAAATTTAGTGGGGATAGAGTGATGATTGGTGGCTTTGCGGGACAGACCATTCCTGTCACCCAAGCATGGTTGAAATTGGGGATTGGGCATCTCCCACTCCGGGAGTATAAAGTGTCTGTTGCCCCAGTCTCAGAGTACATCTTGGGCAATGACATTTTATGGGGTCTCGCTCTCCAGACGACTGTAGGATAATTCAGACTTTGACAGAGGTGTATGTGTCTGGGTGGTGCAGGCAATATTGAGAGGCCAAGTGAAGCATGAGCCTATAAGGCTGCCAGAACGGCACAGGATTACTAATGTGAGACACTACAGACTTCCAGGGGGGCAAGATTAAATATTAAGGATGGTGCAGGAATTAGCAAATGTTGGGATCATGTACATAGCAAATATAATTTCCCCTATGTCCAGTGTGAAAGTCAGATGGCACATGGAGAATGACAGTAAATTATAGAGAATTAAATTAGGTCACATCGCCTGTTCATGTGACCCAATATTGCCTCTCTAATGGACACTGTGTAGGGAGATGAAAACCTACCATTGTGTCCTGGATTTGGCAAATGCGTTCTTCAGTATTCCAATTGCTGAAGAATCACAAGATCAGTTTGAGTTTACATGGGGAGGTAGGCAGTGGACATTTCAGGTCCTGCCAAAGGGGTATATGCATTTGCCATCATATGGCCATAACCTATTGGCATGTGACCTGGCTAATTGGGAAAAACCTAATAATGTGAGCTTATACCATTATATTGATGATATCCTGCTGACATCTGACTCACAAGAAGCAGTAGGACAGGCGGAAGATTCATTAACTGTTGCAGAATGGCTCAGGGAGCAGGGCTATGGCTCCCTGAAAGAACTGTACAAGCAGGGGCATGGCAGCTCTGAGTACATAGCAATGGAATAATACCAGATGTGGTAAGCGACAAACTGACCTTGAGCTAAGTAGCAAACAACTTAAGCGGAACTGTTTTCGGGTGGAATCAGAAAAACAAAAAAGTTACAGAATCGTGGTGGGACGCAGAAAAAAGTTAAAGAATCACGGTGGGACACGGAAAAAAGTTACAGAATTGCGGTGGACACGACGTGGTAGGATGCGGAACGGTGCTATAGAATAACGGATAGATGCGACGCAGTGAGATGAAGGCTTATAGAGCATAATGGATAAAGAGTTAGTCCTCACATTATTGCAGCGCTTTTTAGAAAAGCGAGGGTTAGAGAGTTCTACTCTCAAGCAGGTACAGGGTCTTGTAGCCTTCGGGGTGGTAAGGGCATTTTTTACAAGCCCCGATGCTTATTTTGAGGAGAGTGAGTGGAGGAGATATGGGGATTATCTTTGGGATCTAGTTATTGATGAAGACAAGGCAGTGAAAAAACTTATGAAACCATGGAGGGATGTCATAAATAGCTTGAGAAAATATAAGTTGGAGCAGCAGGTTGCTGCGGTAGCTATGCAGCAGTTAGGCAGCCAGATCACTGGCGCTAAGGGATTGTTTGCAGTGGGATGGGACTATAGCCCGCTGCCTCCAACGGGGGGGCTGGTGCCGGTACGGCGAGACGTATGGTTGATCCCCCGCCCGATCCATCGCCCCCCCCCCCCCCCAGGTAATGACTCCTCTTGCACCATTGGCTCCACACTCAACGCTCCTCGCTCTCTGGCCCTCCACTCCACCCCCGACGTTTGCTTCAGTCGCTGCCTTCCTCCACCCCGCCTATGTTCCCTGCTGCTGCATCTCTGCAGCCTGCGTGTAACTTCATTAGAGACAAGAATGGACCTACATGTACTTCTCAGACCACAAGAACTTTCCTCCAAAAATGGGGGGCTAGACCTATGACAGGCATTTCTCATTCTCCCACTGGACAAGCTATCAATGAGCGTACTCATCTAACATTGAAATCTACGCCTAATAAGAGAAAAAGGGGGAATAGGGGAAACACACCACAAGAAAGATTATGTAAGGCTTTGCTTGTGCTAAATTTTCGCATCGTGATCATATATATAAAACTCGTGTGGATCGTCATTTTGTGGCTTCTCCAATGCTCAATGGACTGGACCTACGTTGGTTTTAGCACGATACGGTCGGCCGCATCTCAAGGCAGCAAATAGCATCCAGCCTTTATAATGACTGGGATTGTGTGCTTCTTATTTATTGGTATTGCTTTCTAACTTATTATATTTCAAATAGCTATAGTAGTAATGATATAATATAGTGAATGATTTTTTCAGTGTTGTCAATATAATCTCAAGTGTTGGAGTTATTAGGTGTTATCTAGGTTGTAGACTGAAGATGAATAGGATTTAATGTTACCAGTGCTGGAATTTATAGAAATAGCTGTTTTGATGTATTAGTAGCATTGAGACAAAACCTGGAAAGGAATCCCAATTAAAAGGATAACCCTATATTATAGAATGATTAACTCTTTCATCCTTCTAATCAGGAATTTAAAATATGATCATGCAGCATCTGAGACAGAGTGCACGCTAAGAGAGTTAACCTTGATAGTTTATTCTGTTTTGCAAGCAGGTGTTCCATTTGGCCTCTGTATCACACACTGGTCATGCGGATGCAGTGTACAAATGGAAAATATCCTTCGGACCCTGAGAAGAGTAAAAACAAGAGAGAATCTGTGATGGGTGAGAGAGGAAAAGTGCACCTTGAAGCAGGGGACGCCCTGCTGGCACTGCCTATTGCATTCACCACCACCATGTTCTTTCTCTCTCTTTTTCTGCAAGTTGTTGTTTCTTGAGGGTCAGTAAATAATAGTGCCCCTAGTGATACTTTAGCACATTTGCCCACTAATATTGGTTCTATCTGACATGCCAAAAGCTGTGTAACCATTCATTTTCTATTAACCCAAAAGCATGATCATGAGCACTCTAAAAGCAGCTGTAGTACAAATTTTAGTGATCGTTTAAAATCAATATATCAGAATATACAAAAGTTGAAGACCTCTTTCTAACCACTAGAAGAGATTAACACAGAATGGGACCTTCAGGGATTTATTTCCAGGTTGCAGAAATTTGAGTTGCAGACCAAACACGTGTTTGTTCTTTTAGTAGGATAACAGTATTTCTTGTCATTATGATGTTTGTCTTCTCACATTTAGAGTTTTATCAACAGAGGCCTTGATTGAGTTATAATGATTGCATTATTAATATTATTAGTGTTATTATTTTGTAGTATGGTAGAAGTTTGTAAATAAACATAAAAGGAGAAAATATGGGAACATAAGAAAAAGCTGTGTGGAGCAGCAGCTGCGGAGCAAGATAAGCGGCATGAGAACCAAGGACACCTTCAGAAGAAGAAAGA
>JAPSGF010000138.1:87699-114522 GCA_035772895.1 Perdix hodgsoniae
GTCAGCAAGGGGATATAACTCCAAGCAAGGTCACCTGATCTTCCTTCCTCGCCTGCTCTTTGCTGTCTGCGCTTCGCTGCTATCTGCGCTTCGCCACCTGCGCTTCGCCATCTGCACTTTGCCGTCTGTACTTCAGTCACTCAACTGGATTGCACTTCTCACCCCAGCATTGTGGTGAGGTCTATACAATTCAAACAGACTCTCTCTCTCCCATTGTATTTTACTAATACTATATTTAGTAAAATCATTTGTTCCACCTCAGATCAGTGCTGTTGTTTTCAAGTATTTTGGGGTCCCCTGCTTCCCCTTTCCCAGAGGCGCGGATCCGCAGATCCCTCCACCCTGCTGGTCACGGAACTGAGCCGGACCAGCCCATAAACCGTTGACAGTTTTGCAGAAGGAGGGTTTGCGCCTCTTATTGATTATTATTATAGTTGAGTTCATAGTAAAAATTGCATATCATTGTATTAAAAAAGGGATAAATTAGCTGACAGATGGTGCCCTGCTTGTAAAAAAAGAAAAAGGGGGAATTGTTGCAGAATGGCTCAGGGAGCAGGGCCATGACTCCCTGAAAGTATTGTACAAGCAGGGGCATGTGTGAAAGACAAACTGTTTTTCTTTTTTGTCTCAAAGCTTGCTTCATGAGGCTTTTTGGTGATAAGACTCAACTGAACCGAACTGAACTGACAACTGCTAATCATCTAGGAGGGTGAATGGTGGATGTCACCTTGCCACTGTACCTCTGCTTATGATTGCAAAGATAAGCAGAAGCGGGACAAGCAGTCTTTTTCAGGGGTGCTGCTTGAAGGAGCTGACCACCGCAAAAGGCGATAATGCTTGTGCATGGCAACAAAGACACCACTCCCTGCTGGCTTATCTGTTGGGCCAGGTATGTCAAACCAAACTGAGAGAAAAGAAGAAGAAAAAAACCCCACAGAAATGGGGGATAAAAGGCCCTCACTATACTAGGGCCAAGCAAGGTCACCTGATCCTCCTTCTTCGCCTGCTCTTCGCTGTCTGCGCTTCGCTGTCTGCACTTCGCTGCTATCTGCGCTTCGCCACCTGCGCTTCGCCATCTGCACTTCGCCGTCTGTACTTCAGTCACCCAACTGGACTGCACTTCTCACACCAGCATTGTGGTGAGGTCTATACAATTCAAACAGACTCTCTCTCTCTCTTCTATATTTAGTAAAATCATTTGTTCCACCTCAGATCAGTGCTGTTGTTTTCAAGTATTTTGGGGTCCCCTGCTTCCCCTTTCCCAGAGGCGCGGATCCGCAGATCCCTCCGCCCTGCTGGTCACGGAACTGGGCCGGACCAGCCCATAAACCGTTGACACCATGCCTCAGTAGTTACCATACAAACATATTGTTTTCTTCTTGTTTAATGTTCTGGAGAAACTCCAGAAAAAGCACACAGCTCCAAACCACTAGGACACAACCTGTCTGATGAAGCTAAATGCTACTTATGTGGATAGCGTGTCCTTCAGTCACTGTGTAATCATTCTTGATAATAATGACCTGGAAAACCCAACACTCATGTTTTTAATATAGGTCTTGATTGCTCCTAGTATTTAGCTGTGGCTATTCTTTGTCAGCTGTCATTTACTACAAGTTCTTGATAGTAACCAGGTAATCTAAATGGGACCAATTTATTTCCTGCACTGTAAGACAACATAGATTTATCATTGATCATTTAAGTCCTTGAAACTTCTTTTAGAAGACTCTTCTTAGCCACCATTAACAACTTAGCCTACTCTGAAATAAAACCAATATACACAGAGGACTTCCCAAGAAACATCTTTCTTCTGATTACAGAAGACAAATTGGATGCAAGTCGCGTATTTTCTTGTCATATGACATCTCCATTTAAATCTCAGTGTTTACCCAGAAGTTTGTAAGACTGCTTGGTTATGAAGTATGAGAAAAAAGCACTGGCTCAGACCACAGCATATGGTTTCAAATCTACCACTGAATGCTAATGTATAAATAAGACTGGTGGAACAAAAAGTCCTACAAAACAGGCTAAGCCAGGTTATGTCTAATCTATGGTCCATGGGCTGCATGCAGCCTGGCACAGCTGTTAGTGTGACCCGCCCCCTCCTACCACACCATCACGGCAGCAGCTCTTCAATACCAAGCAGCCCAGCCTGGCCCTGGGCACAAACCCATCACTCAGTGTCATGGTTTTTATTGGTGTTCCATATAACAACATCGTGTAGCAAGCTATCAATGCCAGCTTCCTGGTTTTCCTGATTCCTAGTTCCCGGGATGCTTCAGTTTTCACACACGGTTTCCAGCTCTGAGAAAGAAAGAACTACAAGTTCCTGGTTTCTTGGCTTCCTGGAGGTCCAATTCCCAAGGTGCTCTGGTGTTCCCAGAAAGCCTCAGTGTTTCCCTGTGTGGTTCCAGGATATAAAGCAACTTTCACCCAGAAGGAACTCTCTCCTGGGCTGGACAGCCATGAGTACCTGCTGATAAAGCCTTGGAGACGCTCTTTTTCATCCTCCCCTTTTGGTTTGTTTGATTTATTTTTCTTAATTACTCTGTATTTTTGCACATTCCTTTACCATTTTAGTAAATTACTTCTTTCCTTATCTCAATTGGGCTTTTTTTCTTTTTTTTTTTTCCACCAGCCTTTTTCAGACATTCAACTCAAAAATCTGATCATGTCTCTTTACTAGACTTTTATAAGGCCTTTCTTAACAGAGAAAAATATCCCTCACTTCACAATCATGCCTTATTCATGCCATCACTTTTGGCAGTATGCACACTTGTGAACAACTATTTTCAAGGATGAAGCACAGGAAGAGTAAAATTTAATCAAATATCTCTGATGAACATCTTGAGAACTCACTAAGAATTGCAACTACTTCCATAGAACTAGACTGATACATTAGTTTCACAAAAACAAGGTCAAATATCCCAGTACTTTTATATTTTTGTTGCTCTCTTTTGTTTTGTTTTGTTTTAATAAAAAATATAAAAAATGTTTTGTTACTTTTATGCATTAACTATATTATATATTTTATATGCAACCTAAGACAATTCCTCTTCATTCAGTGCAGCCCAGGAAAGCCAAAATGTTGGACATCCACAGGCTAAGCAATAGATTATGCTGAGACTACTGGTAAGATGTCTCTTTCCTCTCTGTTTCCTCACCACTACGATCACATGTACATAAACACACACACTGAAGTGGTCATCACTGAACACAGAACCACATTCCCTAAGAGGAGGATTCTAGAAGAAAAGATTTATAACAGAAAATACAGTTTTACAGTTATAGGTAAACACAAATTGTACATTTATAAATTATTATACTGTAGTTACTATGGACTTAATTTACTTTTACAGATGACAGAAGCAAAGTAATTTCTCCTTAAAGGGAATGGTGCATCCTTTAGAAAAAAAGACTACACCTTGATTGCCGGCTTTCCCCCTTTTTCCCAACTGCTACTTGCGCTCTTTCTGTATGACTTGTGATTACATACCGCATGGCTCTCAGTGTGATTTTGTATGCCAGTTCAGCATCATGAGGTAGGAGAGAGGTGAAGAGATACTTGGCAAATGTATGCATTGGAACACTCTCTTGATGGATGACTTCACCTAAACCACTATATGGTCCAGCTGTGGGAAAGAGAAAGAGAATGTCAGTATTTACAGACTGCTAAAACTAGACTTCTGCACCTTTAAAAATACTCACTATACCTTGATTTAGAACTGGTATTCAGAGACAGTTTTATGTACAAAAGGCAAAATTGCACTGATATTTTTTTGTGAATCATACTATTACATATATACAATTTATTACAAATATATTACATATATATTCTTTGAGACAATGAGATATACCACAAATTGCATAGTACTAAGCACACTACCAGAACATATACAAATGACAGAATGATCCCAGTGCTTCATGGGGCTCGTTCAACACATTTATGGTATGCAGAAGTAGAAGGTGTTAATCTCAGCTTTGCATCCAGGTCGTTATATTGTGCATATGAATCCCTATGTACCCTCTTCTGGTGCGTGATGGCTCTCTCACAAATCCAATGGAAAAAAAAAAAAAAAAAAAAGTGTGGTTACAGTGGAAGAGTGCATATCTTTGATTGAAGCTACATGGCCAATCACTACAGCATCACTTGATCACTTGATCCCCATTAATGTCTCACCTGACGTTACACATTTAAATAACCCTTTGCTCTGGACTTTGTCTCATGAGAAGACTAGGTCAGATCTTGCACCAAAGCTGCTTTTGCTAGTCTGTTACAGCCACATGATCTTAAAAATTGTATTCCTTGTGGGGCAACTATCCCCATTGCTGAGACAATGAATTTTGCACATATTCAATGCAGTATTTCAACTTCATAACAGCAGTGTTAGGACTGGCAGTAGTAATGACAAATAACAATAACAACAACAACAATAATAAAAATAAAAGGCAATTACTGAATTCTGAATGTCTAGTGACTATGAATCTCATTTTTACATTTTTCCTGCAACCTTGAGGCAATTATTCATGTTAACAAGAAAACTGTGTCAAGCAGGTTTTGACTTCAGCAGCTAGAAGTTCAAGCATAAAAGGTTCCAAAACAAAATAAGAATTATTTATTAATCATTATTGAACAATTACTGTGCATATAGCAGCCAGCAGTCCTAGGAGTTACTACAGGAGAAGAGGCTTTTGCTTTCTCCTCTAATAAAGATTTCAACTCACCACACTTGGAAGGACAAATTATTGCAAGCACACTTTTTCACTGCAGAGTCATACATATCATTTAAACAGCTTCCAGCAGCAGCAGCAGTTCAAAATAATGTCTGACCCTACACTGAAACATCTCAGGAGTACTTGCACAATTTATGCAGTCACGCTTCAGAAAATAGAGTAGTTCAGTTGGAAGGGACCTTCAAAGATCACCTAGTCCAACTGCCTGAGCTTTTCAGGGCTAACCAAAAGTTAAAGCATATTATTGAGGATATTGCCCAAATGCCTCTTGAACACTGACAGGCATGGAGCATCAACCATCTCTCTAGGAAGCCTTTTCCAGTGTTTGACCATCCTCACAGTAAAGAAATATTTCCTAACATCTAACAGTGTGAATCTCCCCTGGCACAGCTTTGAACCATTCCTGCACATCCTGTCATCAGCTAACAGGGAAAAAGAAGAGATCAGCACTTCCCTCTCTACTTCTCTTCCTTGGGAACAATATGAGATGAAGATGATTGTAATTTAGATCAGAACAGCCATTACAGGAATATTTTTCTGACAGGTGCCATAGCACAACACGCAAAGATAAAAATCACTAGCCATGAAAAAATATGAGTTCAATAGGAGGGCATTTTTCAAGACTATTTACAAAGGAAATGTCAATGAAGATTTAGTAGGTGACACAGTGTCTCGTATAATCATTTAAAATGAAGCTGAAATCCAATGAAAACTATCTAGCATTGCTTCTATACATTTAATTGCTTCATAATTTTCATGTAATATCTAGGTTCCTCCAAAAGTAATGCCACCTATTTGTTTCCATTGAAACTACAACAGATACAAAGAGTACAATGACGCTATTTGATAGAGCAAATTATTAGCTAGAACACTACTTTTCAACATAGACACCACCAGTGGCTATGCATTTTTGCCAGTGATGAACAGGGATCTGCATGCCATGCTCATAAAAATCTTCACTAGCAGAGGTGACCCACTGTCAGTGTCAGTACTACTGAAACACACCACCCAGTGCCTCACTGTGCAAACATATCATGTTTGGTCTCCATAAACGTTCAGCAAGCCTCAGTAAATGTTAATGGGTACATTTTTTTTCTGGATGGAGGAATTTAATTGCATACCTTTGCTTCATATGTACTTTCATGTCAGACGCCATGTTGCCAGATTGCCCCTCTGCTGCCATCTGCCGCATGGCAGCAAAATTTAAGGGAATATTGTCCTTTACTGCCATACCACCAACATCCACCTCTGACGTCATGGGCCAACATAATAAAATAGGATGCATTACTTTTGGTGCAGCTCCCATGATATAAATTTTATGCATCTCTACTGTTAAAGATACTTCATGAGGAAAACAGGATTTCTTTCAAGCAATCTCTGATACTTTCCGTTAAATATAAAATAATCTTAATAGGAAATCTACTAAAATAACTACCTATGGAATTGCCATAGTGAGCACTGTGCAAAGAATATCTTATACTACTGTTTTCTGAGAAATCTAGGTTTCCTGCAATAGCTGAAGTTTACCCCAGGTTAGGCCAAAACTGCCAGCTCACATGGAAGAAAAATTGTGCAGTGATTGAAAATCCTAATCATATCAATTGGGATTTTATGTTTAAAGACCTGTAGATATTATAAAGTCTATTTCCCCCATTAAGCTGATTTTTATGCTGTTAATGCAGAATAATGCATGCTGTAATGTAGCTACCATTTGAACATGACGGAAAGCGGAATGTTAAGACTATGCTGCAAGAACTATTTCAATTTTTTGCCTGCCTAACAAGTTATTAGCAGAATATACGTGGGCTACTCCAAAAATAATGCCTCCTATTTTATTATGTTGACCCACAATGTCAGAAGCAGATGTTGGTGGTACAGCTGTAGAGGTTGAACCTTCCCACCAGAGGGGCAGTCTGACAAAATGGCGTCTGACATGAAAGTGCATAAGAAACAAAGGTATGCAATTAAATTCCTCCATGCAGAAAAAATTGTGCCCATTAACATTCATTGACACTTGATGAACGTTTATGGAGACCAAACATGAGATGAGTTGTTTGCACTGTGAGGCAGTAGAAGGTGTGTTTCAGCAGTGGTGACAGTGACAGTGGGTTACTTCTGCTGGTGCAGATTTTTACAAGCATGGCATGCAGCCTCCTGTTCATCGCTGGCAGAAATGCATAGCTACTGGTGGTGTCTATGTTAAAAAGTAGTGTGTTGTAGCTGAGAATTTGCTCTATCAAATAGTGTTATTGTGCTCTTTGTATCTGTCGTAATTTCCATGGAAATAAATAGGAGGTGACTTTTGGAGTGACTTACTTATATAATCCATAGGATACCTATATGGTGGTTGTTAATAGCTGAATCCAGTGAGCAGATGTTTTCATCTAAAGGCCATAAAGCAGTAATATAGCCATACCGTTATGGAAACATATAGTGCATCTCTGCAGTTTCAAATGGTTCAGTAGGTACTAAAGGCTTTAAGTATCTGGGCAATAACAGTGACTCACAGCTGAGAACCCTGAAAAACATACTGCTTCTATTCCATTAAACAGAAGTTTAAAATGACAAATCTTATGGAAAGAAAGCAAAACGTGACTGCTGTGTAACAGTTTTCACAATTCACCTAGAGCAATATTGTACTCCTCCCATCATCCCTTGAGCAGACATTCAAAATTTGGACCATGCCTTTGGCTAATTAATTCCTTATTTTTATTTTTTTAAAATTTTTTTCTTCCATTAAAAGAAATAAGCTGGAAAGACAACCTCAGAACCTACGAGGCTACTTCCTGAACATGAGGCTCAAATGCTAGATGTTAAGCATTTTTAAAAGACAAAGACATACATTTTTTTCCCCACAAATTTTATTGCAATTCACCACAGTGATTCCCAAACAGATAATTGTCTTAGTCACAGTTCAGTCACAAGATCTGGTCTTAAGCCTCAGTATTATTAAACCATGTATTTTAATTTTCATATGATTCAAACTTCAGAGACATCATTTTCCTAATTGCTACAAATGAAATATTATTTTTCTGTCAGAGCAACTCTAAGTGAATTTTCTGGGCTCTTTAATTGAGAAAATAGGTAAAAATCTTCATACATATACAAAGGTGACAGTTATTTTTCGGGATACAAGTGACATTTATAATTCTGTTACCTAAGAACTGATGATAACTGATGGCTATAATATTTAATTGTGAGACTGAGCTGCATACTTAGATTATGCCAAACAAAAAAATCTGAAGAACAAAATGCAATACAAATTAAAAGCTCATAAGTTATCCGATGCCTTATCTCTACAGTCATGGTATTATTTGGTGTATGTTTAATTTTCATAAGAAATTGCAAACAAAATTTTGCTGGAGTTCTACATCAAAAAACATCTTAATTATGTAAAGTCATTTTCCACGTGAATACTAGTTATGTGGTCTTCTATAAGTGAAGACAGTTTAAAGAAACAGCATCTAATATTGAGCTACCTTCTAATAGGAAGACTGCTTGTTTTCGAAAAATCTTCACCAGAGTATCATCCAATTCAATTTCCCGTAGTTTAGAAATAAGCTGCTCCTCGTTTCGACAAACCTTCTCCTGTGCATACAAGCCATCCGGCATTATTCGTTGCTGCCCCAGCCCTATCAATGCTACTTCCACAGCCAGCATTAAATAAGATTCCCCTTCTTCTAAGAACTTGTGTGCAGGCAGGTGCTGGTACTCCAGCGATTTGTGTTGACTCGTGTTCTCTGCAAAGGGTGACACAAAGAACAACACATCAGCAAGTCATTCTAATCCATAATCTGTAATTTCACATTTACAAATGCTACCTCTGTTAGTATTCATTTGTTTACAGAATCACAGAATTGTAGGGGCTGTAAGGGATCTCCAGAGATCATCGAGTCCAAACCCCCCTGCAAAGCAGGCCCCCTTCAGCAGGCTACACAGATAGGCATCCAGGCAGGTCTTGAATATCTCCAGAGAAGGAGAATCCACAACCCCACTGGGCAGCCTGTTCCAGTGCTCCATCACCCTTACTGTAAAGAAGTTCCTTTGCATATTGGTGCAGAACTTTCTATGCTCAAGTTTATGGCCGTTTCTCCTTGTCCTGTTCCCACAAACTGCAGACAACAGGTTGACCATGTCCCTTTGAGTCCCACACTTAAGATATTTATAAACATTAATCAGATCCCCTCTGAGTCTTCTTTTCTCAAGGCTAAACAGACCCAGGTCGCTCAGCCTTTCCTCATAGGAGAGATGCTCCAGGCCCTTTATCATCTTTGTGGCCCTCTGCTGGACTCTTTCCAGGAGATCCCTGTCTTTTTTGTACTGGGGAGCCCAGAACTGGACACAGCACTCCAGGTGAGGCCTGACCAGGGCAGAGTAGAGGGGGAGGATCACCTTCCTTGACCTGCTGGCCATGCTCCCTTTAATGCACCCCAGGATCCCATTGGCCTTCTTGGCCACCAGGGCACACTGCTGGCTCATCACCAACCTGTCATCTACCAGGACCCTCAGGTCCTTCTCTGCAGAGCTCCTTTCCAGCAGGTCATGCCCCAAGCTGTACTGATACTCATGGTTATTACTTCCCAGGTGCAAGACTCTACAATTGCTTTTGTTAAACCCTATCTGGTTTATTGCTGCCCAGCTCTCCAGACTGTCCAGGTCTTGCTGAATGGCAGCACAGCCTTCCGATGTGTCAGCCACTCATCCCAATTTTATATCATTGGCGTACTTACTGAGGCATGCTTAATTTAAAATGATTTAAATTACCAGCTCTATCTCAAGATCCAAAAAGCCAGTGTAAACTACCAGATCCATTTCCACAAGAGACAAATACACAAACCAATTAGGTTTCATAAAATTGCCACTCAAGTAAAAAATAAAAGCATTCAACCTTTAAACAATATGAACAGGAAGGTTCTCTCCAGATTTGTGTTAATAAAGCTGAAATTGGAAGATGCATTTCAATTATTTCCCACTCCCTCCACTCATTTATATATCGCCTTAAAACTTCTATGTTAAGTGAAAAGGGAAGGCATTTATACCTGTGCATAGGTTTCAGATGAAGTTGTTAGGATTGTGCAAGTACAGTAGGCCTCATAACTCCATAAATTTTAAGTATCCTCTGTTTGCTAGAGATCTTTTTGGGATTTTTTAATCTAATTGCTACGGTTGTATTTATGAGAAACACGTATAATATTTCTGAATTTTATTCCCACTAGAATCCATACTTCCAGTAAAGATTACGTACAGATTCCATACAGATCAAGCCATCAGTTGCATTAAAGAGTACTGCTGACATATTTGAGACTTAACAGATACACCACATGACAAAGCCTCCAGCAGTTAACAGTTCCACTGAAGAACAAAATGTTATGATGAACAGACAGAATCACAGAATCAGAGAATGTCAGGGATTGGAAGGGACCTCGAAAGATCATTTGTCCAATCCTCCTGCTGGAGCAGAAACACCTAGGTAACACAGGAACACATCCAGGCAGATTTTGAATGTCTCTAGAGAAAGAGACACCACAAACTCTGTGGGCAGCCCACTCCATTGTTCTGTTAACCTTACTGTGAAGAAGTTTCTTCTCATATATATGTGGAACCTCCTACGTTCCAGCTTGTACCTGTTGCTCCTTATCATAGAATAGTAGAATCATAGAATGTCCTGGGTTGAAAAGGACCACAATGATCATCTAGTTTCAACCCCCATGCTACATGCAGGGTCACCAACCACTAGACCAGGCTGCCCAGAGCCACATCCAGCCTGGCTTTGAATGCCTCCAGGGATGGGGCATCCGCATTCTCCTTGGGCAACCTGTTCCAGTGCATCACCACCCTCTGACTGAAAAACTACCTCCTAGTATCTAACCTAAACCTCCACTATTTCAGTTTAAAATCATTCCCCCTTCTCCTATCCCTATCCACCCTTGTAAACAGCCATTCCCCTTCCTGTTTATATGTATATGTGTTTATATATAATTATACATATTTGTTATAATATTTTACACATATTTTATATAGTTACACATGTGTTTATATATAAATATCTGTTTAGGCTCTCGTGATTTGCAGGTGTTCAGGAATAAAATTCCATGGCATCAAGAATGTCCATGTCTCTCAAGTCTCTCCCAAGCCTCTCCATACTTGCTGCCACTCAGTATTCTCTGGTTTTGGGGAAGGTTTCCTAAGAATATTATAAATACAGATACTGAGTGAAATGATGAAGAGTACATTCAGGGAGACTGACACCACGGTCATCATGATCACTGGATGAGCATTCAAAAACTGCATAAATGATTCAAAGGAGAGACTGGGAGACTGTTTAAAAATCACAAGTTTGGCAGAATTAGCAGCTCCCTCTGGCAACAGTTCTAAAAGAGAAAGTGGAATCTTTTTTTTTTTTCTCTCTTTACTGAAGCAAGATAGCAGTGCTCAAAGATTGCAAACATCCCAGAATACAGGCAGTCTGCCTGGACTTTCAAGGTCAAGTTTACAGTGAGCACCTGCAAAATAGATAAAACTCTCCTAATGAAGCCCTCTGAGAGCAGAGAGAGATTCTTTCTAAATGCTAAAAAAGCAGCCTATGTCTGCATTCTCCACCAGGAATGTCAATGGTTTATAAGCTGATTTGGCCAAGTTCTGTGACTAGTGGGGTGGAGGGAACTGCAGATCAATGCCTCCTGAAAGGGGAAACGGGATAAAGGGAAAAAAGGTTGAGAGATGGGCCCCAAAAAACAACAGTGGCAACAATCTGACAAGAAATAAACTAATTTACTAAATAAGATATCAGAATGCAAGATAATACAAAATACTACAATATAATTAGAATTGAAGATAATAAATCAAATAAAATGAGAGTGTCCAAAATCATAAAATCATAGAATGGCCTGGGTTGAAAAGGACCATGATGATCATCTAGTTTCAACCCCCATGCTATGTGCAGGGTCACCAACCACTAGACCAGGCTTCCCAGAGCTACATCCAGCCTGCCCTTGAATACCTCCAGGGATGGGGCATCCACAACCTCCTTGGACAATGTGTTCCAGTGCATCGCCACCTTCTGTCTGAAAAACTTCCTTCTAATATCTAAACTAAACCTCCCCGTCTCAGTTTAAGACCATTCCCCCTTCCCCTATCAATATCCATCCTCATAAACAGCCATTCCCCTTTCTGTATAAACAGCATAAATAAATGCTCCCTTCAAGTACTGGGAGGCCACAATGAGGTCTCCTTGGAGCCTTCTCTTTTCCAGGCTCAACAAGCCCAGTTCCTGTTGTAATTAGGCGAATCTGAGGGGATTCGGGATGTGACGCGATAGGCCCTCCTCTGCTCTGTGATTGATTTATGATGTGTGCTTAAGGGGTGTTCACGAAGACATGATATGTATATAAGTGAACTGCGCCACACATTAAATGCCATTTCACCGCTCATCATATTGGTGTCAAGAAGGCGTGTGAGTGGTCATAAGGCTGGGAGCCAGGGCCAGAACCCGGGGCCGGCGGTGCTCAAGAGAGCTAAATGCCATAAAAGAGGCCGGGGCTGTCAGAGCACTTTACAACGGGACGCTAATTGGGGTTGCCGTGCGTTATTTGGCAACAAGTGGAGGCACGGACGAGGTAGATGTGAAGCTCGTGTGAGGATTGCTCAAGGATCGTGCGAGGGGCGTTCCGGGTGTGAAGTGCGACAGTTCACTGCGAGACGGGACCGCAGGACCCTACCTCGGACGAGACTATAGAAGTGCCATTGGGCTGAACGGCGTTTACGTCGGGACGGTGATTATACTGGAATGGATTCCATTATTAAATTATTACTTAGGATTTGTAAGGATTATTTTGACAAGAATTCTTCTAAGGAGGAGATTTACTCAGTTATCTCACGGTTGGAGTGGGAGGGAGAGATAAAAACCCCCCACGAGATTCTTGACTACCGGAGATGGGATGATCTCACCTCTGCACTCGCGCAGCATGTTATGAGTGCTCAGAAGGGTGTTTCAGAGTTAAAGACCTGGGGCTTGATCTTAGGGGCCCTAAAAGCGGCAAGGGAGGAAAAGACCGCTGAGAGCCTTGCCAGAGATTTATTAGGGCTAATCCCAGGGGGGGGGAACCTGCCGCGGGCGGGAGGTTCTGATTTCCCCAGGGATGTGCTGCGGGACAAGATGGCGCTGAAAGCAGCCGGGGAGGAGGGGAAAGTGATAAGGGAACCTTGGCAGCTGGGATGCAGCTTCCCAGATTCCCCAGACCCAGGCGGTGGGAGATCACTTGGCTTGCTTGCCTCTTCTGGAGGCTCGCCTGGGGGCCCAGAAGGAGCAGTCTGGTGTTGGCCGAGAAGTGTGTTTTCTTCCAGATGCTCCGAGTGGGAACGGTTGGCTAAAATGGCGCCGGATGAGCTGACCGTCTCTGCTCAGACAAAAGACCAGCAACTGTCGGCATCCTTATCGAGCAAGAACACCTTATCACAAGACCTTGGGTCACCTCCTCCAAATCCTCAGCAGCAGCTGTATCCTTCACTGCGAAGTCGTACATCAGTCACGTAGGCGGTGACAGGGGTGGAGCAAAGGGGAGGTGTTATGCCCACACTTGGTCAAGGGGCGTGCAGTGGGCATGGTGATGCTCCCCCTGAAAGGGTAGGAAGTAGGCGTGACACTGATTGGCAGAAAACTAAGGAGGAGGTGAAGCAGAGTCACTGCTTTCCCACGTGGTTCCCCGTGGTTGCTGAGGAGGAGGGGCCGCGGTGGATTCCGTTACACCCGGGGGGGGTCACACTGTTGATAGAAGTGGTAGAAAAGAAAGGATTGAGATCATCTCTGGCTTGTAATGCAGAGCCGTTCACTCCTAGGTATGAAATCATCCATGACCTGACAGAACTATCTCAGGAATTTGCAGATAAGTTAGTTAAGGCGGCTGAGGAGTTAGACTCGCCGAGAGCCATTTATGGTCTCGTAATTGTGGACTACCTTAAACAAAAGTTTCTTGAGAGTGTTAAAGATCTGTTCTGTACAGCTCCTGTGAAAATTTCTATACCGCGGGAAGTTATCAAGTATGTGGAAAAGCAGAAATCCGTCCCCCTGACTAGTGAGGGGCTAGCAATTGCTAATGCAATAGCTGTAGCCTGGATGTTATCAGGAGCAGGCTTTCAATCGCAATTGCAATTGCAATACAGCCACATTAAGGCTCAGTGCAAAACTGCAAAGGATAGGGAGAAAGGCAGAGTTATGTGTCAGTTATATAGTAAAGGAGGACAGTGCAGGAGCCTCAGGGTTCAGCTGCAGAGAAATGACGGGACGAGGGAACCTAGGGCCCAGGGACTCTCGCATGACCATCTGGATGAGCTGCCGCTGACACCCTTGCCCAACCCATTGGTCATGCCAGCTCTGCCTTGGGAGAAGAAACAGCATAAGCTTAAGCAGTTTGCAAGGGTTAACCCTATCGACACCAAAACATTCTTGTGGTGTGGGTCTTACTGTGGGTTTCCCTATGACATCTTAGGGGACAACAAGGAGGTGTTGTGGGTCAGTGACTCAGCCAAAGCACTGACAGTGGGTATGTTTGTGATCTGTGGTGAGCGTGCTTGGCAAGGCGCTCCCAAGAACCCTACAGGAGGTCCATGTTATATGGGGAAATTAATGATGCTAGCTTTAAATCATGCTGCTTGGATACAGCTATCGTGAAATGTTACTAGGTCTCGGTGCAGTATTCAGCAGCTCGCTGAAGATTGTGGTGACTCAGTTGAGCTGTATCTTCCAGGCTCGCTTTGTGACGTACAGACACTCCCTGAACTTCTCCTTACGGGTCAGGGGGCAGTGGTATGGCAAGGTTCTGGCAATACCTGGCAGATTGAGGTTTTTACAAACTGGGAAGTCAGCATGCAGATGCTTGAAGTACTAGCAGTGGCAGCTGCCATACGCCTTTGGAGAGAGATACTCTGCAACATGGTTAATGATTCTGCATTTGCTGCCAAACTGCTAGCTCGAATGGGACAGGAAGGTCTCCCAACTACGGAAGCCATCAGAATTTTAGAGGAGGCTTTAGCCTGGCGCACAGCTTCAGTTGCCATCCTACATGTGCGCAGTCACTCTGATGTGCGAGGTTTTTTCACTATGGGCAATGCAGTAGCAGACAAAGCTGCGGGTACACAGGTGTTCACCGCTCATGAAGCCTGTGGCCTTCATTTCACTCTTTGCATAGGTGCTCGTGTACTATCAAGGGCATGTTCCGTTCATTTGTCCGTTGCCTGTGGTGTCGTGCAGGCATGTCACTGTAATTCTGCACCTGTGATAGGGGTTGGGATTAACCCCTGCACTCTCGGACCATTGCAGATTTGGCAGGCAGACTTCAATGAAAATGCGATTGATTGCTTTTCAGGTCTAAGTGATAAACAAGACTAGAGACCTTTCTTTTCAGAAGCTGTTGGTGGGCACAGTGAAACCAGTGCCAGAACGATCAAAAGGTGTGCTGCCGGATAAGGAGCCACTGCTGAAAGTCAGCATGAATCTGTGTAATATGTTTGTTGTGTTCTTTCCTTACTAGCATTAGGAGTCTTTGGAGAGTCTACCTCCTACAGCAACCTCAGAATCTTTAGGTGACTTGGGCTAATTGAACAGCCGAGCAGGATTTCTATCTAAGCCTGCGATCTGCCTCATCGCCTTTTCGCGTGTACCTTGTAGGACGTCAAGGGTGGATGCCTGCCAGAGGGTTCACTCAGCGCAACCTGATATCAACAACTTCAGCGCATGCCTTTTGCGAGAATGGAGCACCATCCTCCTGTGTCAGACAGGCTGAAGGGACACACCGAGAAGGTTGGAATGGACAACAACCCACTCGGACACTGGTTGCGAGGACTGTTTGGGTTCTGTAGTAGTTTCTCCAGATGCTTAACAGCATAGGAGTAGTGTTCTCAATGTTTGCTTGCATTATGATCTACGCACCTTTGCTTTATAGGATGCTATCCACGGTGCTTAGTTAGCATGATATAGTATCATAGGCTTCGCGATAGGCTATAATTAGGTTAGGTATAGGCTCATGTTGAGTGTTTGCGTGATTATTTAGACACAGAGTTTTAGGATGCTTTTGGCTTTTAAGTCTTTGCTCAATTAAGGTAATAGATAAGAATTGTAGGCTTTAAAAAGAGATAAGACTAGAGATAAGGTATAGGTATATTAGATATATAGGATAGGTGTGTTAGGTAACTTTAGGTGTATTGCGGCTGTATTGTAACGGGATAGAGCTTCTTTGCCGAGCATGGGGAGGGAGGGATGTTGTAATTAGACGAATCTGCGGTGATTCGGGATGTGACGCGATAGGCCCTCCTCTGCTCTGTGATTGACACATTTATGATGTGTGCTTAAGGGGTGTTCACGAAGACATGATATGTATATAAGTGAACTGCGCCACACATTAAACGCCATTTCACCGCTCATCATATTGGTGTCAAGAAGGCATGTCAGTGGTCATTAGACTGGGAGCCAGGGCCAGAACCCGGGGCCGACAGTGCTCAAGAGAGCTAAATGCCATAAAAGAGGCCAGGGCTGTCAGAGCACTTTACAACGGGACACTAATTGGGGTTGCCGTGCGTTATTTGGCAACAAGTTCGCTCAACCTTTCCTCATAAAAGAGGTGCTCCAGCCCTCTGATCATCTTAGTGGCTCTCCTCTGGACCCGCTCCAAGAGCTCCACGTCCTTCCTGTGCTGGGGTGGGGCCTGGATGCAGTACTCCAGATGGGGCCTCACAAGAGCCAAGTAGAGGGGGACAATTACCTTCCTCTCCCTGCTGGCCACTACTCTTTTAATGCAGCCCAGAACAGAAATGGCCTTCTAGGCTGAAAGCGCACATCCAGCTTCTCGTCCACCAGGACCCCCAAGTCCTTCTCCACAGGGCTGCTCTCAAGGAGATCTTCCCCCAGTTTGTATAAATACCTGGCATTGCCCCAACCCAAGTGCAGAACCCTACACTTGGCCTTATTGAATCTCATTTGGTTTACATGTGCCCATTTCTCCAGCCTGTCCAGGTCCCGCTGGATGGCTTCCCTTCCTTCCAATGTAGCGACTGCATCGCTCAGCTTGGTGTCACCTACAAACTTGCTGAGGGTGCACTCAGTGCCATCGCCGACGTCAATGATGAAGAAGTTGAAGAGCACTGGTCCTAAGACTGACCCCTGAGGAACTCTGCTTGTGACCGGCCTCCACCCTGACACAGAACCATTAATATCATCCCCTTGGCTGCGACCAATTTCTAATCCATCGAACATCCTTGAAATTCATACCTCTCCAATTTAGAGAGAAGGAAGTGCTGAGAGACCATGTCAAAGACTTTGCAGAAATACAGGAAGATGGCATCCTTTGCCCTGTCCACTGAAGCCGTCACTCTATCATAGAAGGCCACCAGATTGGTCAGGCAAGATCTGCCCTTGGTGAAGCCATGCTGGCTGTCTCATATCACCTCTTTGTCTTGTATGTGTCTTAACATAGCTTCTAGGAGGATCTGCTCCATGATCTTCCCAGGCACAACGGTGAAGCTCACCGGCCTGTAGTTCCCCGTATCTTTCTTTCTCTTTTTCTTAAAAATGGGAGTAATGTTTCCCTTTTTCCAGTCACCAAGGACTTCACCAGACAGCCACAACTTTTCAAATATGATAGAGAGTGGCTTGGCAACCATATAAGCCATCTCTTTCAGAACCCTAGGATGGATATCATCCAGCCCCATGGACTTAGATTCAATTTCATGAGGACTTGGAATTGTTCCATCATTACAGTGGGACAGAAACCACTCTCCACACCCTAACCTAGAGGCTCATGGTCCTGGCAGACATGGGAAGCCTGACCACCTGTGAAGACTGAGGCAAAGCACTCATTGAGTACCTCAGCTTTTTCTATGTCTGTGGAAGCCAGCTCCCCATTACCTTTCTTTCACGGAATTAACTAGATCAATCTATGCCTGTGACACGGGGGGCAGTAGGCCCCCCACCCCCCCTCAGCCCCACAAAATGGGAAGGAAGGAAGGGAGGGGAAAAAAAAACAGCGGCAACGATCTATGGAGGAAAATTTATTTTACTAACTACGATATTGGAATGCAAAATAACACACTATAATACAATCTAATTGAAATTGAGACTAATAAATCAAATAAGATAGGAGAGAGAGAGTTCCTGAGACCGAGTCAAACCTGAAAAGCTTGGAACGGCTAGGAAAGCACCCTCCAGCACCCACTGCCAGGCAGTAAGAGACCACCCCACCCGGAAGGGCCAGGTCCCATGACTTCGGTAATGTACAAGGATAGGTACCTGGAACTGGAGCATTAACACTTTAATTCCAGTACACTACGTGATGTGTTGATGTGGAATACTGAAAATCAAAAAACATAAAACCATGACACTTTCATCAGAGGGGGAACACCCTCCTTGGCCTTTCTCCTCTTGCCTATGTACCTGTACAACCCCTTCTTGTTATCTTTCACATCCCTCACCAAGGTCAGCTTCAGCTCCATCTGTGCCTTGGCTTTCCTAATCCTATCTCTACACACACAGACAACAGCCCTGCATACCTCCCAGGCTACACAACCCTGCTTCCACTTCCTGTACATTTCCCTCTTTTGCCTCAGTTTAAGCTGCAGGTCCTTGCACAGCCACAACGGTCGCCTACCTCCCCTGCTCAATGACTTCTGCTGGGGGATGGAGAGCTGTTGCGCTCTCAGAAGGGTGTCCTTAAATAGCTGTCATCTCTGTTCTGTACCCAGGCCCTTAAGGACAGTTTCCCAGGGGATCCCACTCAGCAGTTCCTTGAGCAGCAATAAGTTTGCTCTGCATGATGCTGTGATGTGGAATCCCAATAACCAAAAATCCTAAAACCATGACACATTCTATATGCCTAACCACATCTCCACCCCAAATTGGTTGGGCATGGATAGTCCACTCCTGGCTAGCTCACCAAATCTAGCAATCTGACAGATCAATACAATGGTGATTGGAAAAGTGTTACAACAAAGTTTTGATGACAGAAGGAATGACACAGAAAAAAATGAATAAAAAAAAAGGTGCTATAAAGGAAGGGAAGAAGATTGCTCTCCTGTAACAGGAGATTCTATATTCACAGGAAAAAGCTTCCCCAAGGAGAGATCTCTAGATAAAGATCCTTCCCCTTGGCATTAAGCCCTTAAATGAGGTCTAAGAGAAGTGGAGCCAGGCTCCACTCCTTCCGGTTTCACAGATGAATTGCCTTTACCTGTGTTCTGAGGGCTGACTGGGTCCTATCCTCAGGTGCTCAATCAGTGGTTCAAGCTGTGATTCAGTAGTTTCCACACACATGGGATCCTTAAAATGCACCCTTCTGAGGTAATCCATACTAAGTATACATGGAGCCCCTAGTCTAGTCACAATAGGATGCTTTTGCCAGTCTTTAACAGCGAAGCTTATTTCAGCCTCCAACATAGTCAATTCTTGGGAACTCACAGTCACTCCAGAAATATAAATTGATTTTGTTCCTTTGTGACTGGAGGGCAATAGAGCGCAATGTGCACCAGTGTCCACCAGTGCCTCATATTTCTGTGGTTCTGACGTTCCAGGCAATCGGATCCACAGTCCTGTATGTTCTCTTACCCTCTTCCCACTCCTGGCTGGGTGCAGGGCCTCTCTAATTGTTACCTGTATCGTTCTTCTCCCTTGAGTCATTATCAGGGTCCTTACGGCTTTTGCTGTGTCCTGCAGCAACTGAAGTGATCACCTTTTTGGAGGAATTTGCCTTGGTGCTTGATCTGTCTTGTAATTTTTCTACCCATGCTTATAGTGCAGGAGTGAAATTTTTTGTGCCATTTCTTCATATTTTCTCCATGCTCACGTAGGTAATTCCACAAGGCAATACACAACAAAGACTTACTATTGTCACTTGCTTGAGCAGGAGGGTGTCTTATTTTAATAGCTGAGATACTGGATGATACAGGTGGGGAGCAAATCAACTTGATTGGCCTCTTCAGTTGACTGTTTTGTTAATCCTGATCTCTACCAGGTGTCTCTGATGCCACCATGGGTTCATCGGTTTCATCATGATGAAACAGAGTAGACAGTTGCTCCATCATATTTTCTTGATTGCTCTCTATTCTATCCAGACTTTCAGTTACTTTAGAAATGGCTGAATCATAAGCTCATACAGGGGTTAAAAGTAGCTCAGAGTCATGAAGTCTAGTAATCAGTTCATTTAAAAGTCGTCTTCTTTGCCCTCTGCCATACTTTGCTGTTAATATACTGGCATATTTTTCTGGTGCAGTCTGTGTGAATTTCCACTACATACTTGGTGTACACCTGACTCTCTCGTGATCACGCTCTTGGTGTGGGTCATCAAAAAAGAACATGGGGTCATGTAACATTTCTACCATGGCTATTTCTCTCAAATAATGGATGCCTTTTTCTATAGTAGTCAATTTCTTCAACTCAGGCATCAGATCTTCTTTGAAGGGGTATTTTTCCCTTACAGCTAATAGCATTTGTTTCCAGAGGGTGAAGGCCTCATCCTGACATCTACTAATACCTCTGTCAATGGCTGAGTCCTTCACATTCTCATTTGGTGAGCTTCTCTACCATCTAGAAATACACTATCAGCCCCATTGTCCCCACAGTGAAGTAACCAGGTGACAGTGGGTTCATTCCGGTGCCATACAAAATCTTTTCTCGAACCTTAAATTTCAGTCATTATCAGAGGTCACTTCGTAGTAATGATAACAGTGTCTTCCTTACCATCTTCTTCGTGCCTTTTAATTTTTTCTGTTGCCTTACTCAGTGATAGTGATCTTGTTGAAGGCTCCTTCACTGGATCTTCCTCTTCTTCTTTCTGTTCTAAAGAAGAGGACACATCTCCATTTCTGTCCTTGTACAGGGGCAACTGACATTGATACTAGTGCTTTCTGTATTTGATCAGGTTGCACAGATTTGATACTCTTTCTTTTTAGATCAACTCAGAGTCTGTCTCATTCAGATTGGAGACTATCTCTCTCAGCTTGGATATTTTCCCTTTTGGTTTGGAGACTTTCTCCCTCAGTTTAGATTATCAGATTATCACTCTTGACTCAGAGATTGTCTTTCTCAGTTTGGGCATTCTCTCCCTTGGTTACAAGATTTTTCCCTTTTAGCTTGAAGACTTCCTCAGCTAAGAGACTCTCTCAGTCCAATGGTCTTCTCTCTTGACTCAAAGATTCTTTTTCTCAGTTTGGAAACTGCCCCAGAGACTCTCCCTCTCAGCTCAGAGACTATCCATCTTGACTTGGAGACTCCCTCACCGGAATAGTATTGAATAAGACCTAGTAGGCATAAGCACAGCCCCAAATAATTTGTACCTCCTCAGACTTACCTGAGCCAAAATATCCCTGTCTCAAACACCTGCTTAGGTCCTCAGGATCTTTCAGGTGATCAGTAGTAAAGTTCCATGATACTGGCAACGCCCATGGTTCTCAAGTCTCTCCCAAATCCCTCCATACTCCCTGTTACTCAGTATTCTGTGGCTTCAGAGAAATGTACAATCAAGAAAAAACAATATAATTGAAAAGTACATTCAAAAATAGATACATAGTCAAGGTGTGAAAACAAACCAACCAAGAGCTAAACACAAGGGGAACAAAAGAGAAAATAGGCGGAACAATAACCCATGCAAAAGACTCACAATAAAGGCCTCCAAAGAAGTGGATCTCTCAGAAAATATCCTTCCTCCCTGGCAGTCAGCACTTAAATGGGTCTAGGAGAGGTGGAGCCTGGCTCCACCCCTTCCTGCAGCACAGGTGAATTGCTTTAACCTGTGCTCCCAGGGCTGACATACTGCTTGCCTCAGATAACCAAAGGTTCAGGCTGTGATTCAGCAGCTCCCATACAGGAAGTCTTTCTCAAAATATTATAAGTATAGATATTGCGTGAAATGATGAGGAGTACATTCAGGGAGGTTGACCATATGGTCATTGATTGGTCCCTTTAGAAATGAAGATCGGAGTGTTGACCACAATATCAGTAGGCCATGTACCTATTACTGGAGGGACTACTGAGCCTCCCACCTCCAACAGTCTCCCCCAAGGTGCAAGTAGGCCACACCACTTGGGTCCTACCTGCACCTTCCAAGGCCATTTTATTCTATGAGTACCTGGTTCTAAGTTCTCAGGGGCAGGGAGCAGAAGATTATTTTCATTACCAATCTGAGGTTTTGTCTGATGATCAGTGCTCGTAATTTGGATCCTAAGCGGGGTGGCCCATGTGGTCTGCAACATTCTCAAGGCACTGGGTCTGCCATCTCGAGGTCTTTCATTCAAGTCCCGCAGAGTTTCATACAGTCTCTTTGTCCATCCTTGCAGGGACTGGGAGTCTGTCTTCAGGGCGACCTTAAGAATACCATTATAACGTTCAATGAGGCCAGCCCCCGTTGGATTATATGGCAGGTGGAATCGCCATTCAATGTTATTTTCATCTGCCCAGCGCTGTATCATTGCACCAGTGAAATGAGTTCCTTGGTCGCTCTCGATGACTTGAGGTGTCCCATAGGCAGACATCAGTTTAGTGAGTGCCTTGATGGTATATGCCTGGTTTGCTTTCGGTACCGGATAAGCCTGCAGGAGCCCACTCGCAGTATCAACGCAGGTCAGGGCATATCTCGCCCCCTCAGATCAAGGAAGGGGTCCAATATAATCAACCTGCCATCGCTGGAGAGGATTGTGTCCTCTGGCAAGATGGGCTGTCGTTTCAGGCAATGATCTTGGTCTCATCTTAGAGCAAGCGTCGCAATCTTGGCATGCCTGGACAATGTCAGGTAGTTGTATGGGCAGTCCCCATGCTTTAGCAGCTGCCCACATTGTCTTTTGTCCTGCATGCCGTAGTTTCTGATGTAACCAACGGGCGATGTTCTCAGATGATGAATTCTCAATCCATCTAACTCAAGCCAGTGTGTCAGCCTCATCGTTTCCCGGTGACTGTAGGGGCTGATGACCAGAAACATGGTAGATGCATACAGTCCTGCGTTTAACTGTGTTCCATATGTCTAACCACATGTCTTTGCCCCAGATTGGTCAGGCGTGGATAGTCCATTCCTGGGTGGCCCACTGTGCAATCCAAAGAGTGAGCCCCCGGTACACAGCCCAACTATCTGTGCAGATGTTCAAAATGTCATCACCGGGTTCTTTGGTTATAACCATCCACACAGCTCGTAATTCTGCCCATTGGCTGCTCTGACCATCCCCCTCGTCAAACCAGATTGCCTCGGTCGAAGGATGGTATGCTATCGCTCTCCACTTGCTTGGGTTACCCATGCTGGACCCATCTGTGTACCAGGCATCTTCAGGGATAGGATATTTCCCCTCCTGAACGGGACTCTTCCCTGGTGGAGCTACGAGTGTTTCTCTTGGTGCATCACTATGATAGGTCACTGGGCCTAGGATCTTCTGAAGTTCTTCTTTCAAAAGTGATGAAGACAAACTGCTCCTTTGGCTGAGGTAAGCGACCCATCGTGCCACTGTTTGCGCTTGGGCCACCCCTGTCTTAGGAAGGTGGGTGTATGGGAACTGCTGAATCACAGCCTGAACCTTTGATTAGTTATCTGAGGCAAGCAGTATGTCAGCCCTGGGAGCACAGGTGAAAGCAATTCACCTGTGCTGCAGGAAGGGGCGGAGCAAGGCTCCACCTCTCCTAGACGCATTTAAGTGCTGACTGCGAGGAAAAAAAGATCTCTTTTGAAAAATCCACTTCTTTGGAGCCCTTTACAGTGAGCCCTCTGCACAGGTAAGCGTTTCTCCTATTTTCTCTTTGTTCCTCTTGTGCCTAACTCTTTATGGGTTTATTTTCACACCTTGACTATACATCTATTTTTGATTGTACTTTTTAAATATATTATTTTTTCCTTGATTGTACAGTGGGTTAGATCTTTCACCCACCCCTGAATTGGCAGAGTTGTTTTAACTATGACTTCAGCTGTTTGAGTTATTAGCTCTTCTGCCTGTAACGCTGAATAGGCAGCCAATAACTGTTTCTCAATTATGCTGTATCTTTCTTCAGCTCCATGCCAGAACTGAGACCAGAACCCAATGGGGGTCCGAACAGAACTCTGGCGTTGCCACAGGCCCCAGCCAAAGCCATCTTGAGTCACATGAACATCCAACTCGGCTGGCAGGGTAGGATCAAATATACCCAACGCCTGGGCTTGTTTAACTGCCAATTTCACCTGTTGAAAAGCATCCTGTTCTGTTTTCCCCCAATCCCATAGCTGCCCCTTTTTTGTGAGTCTGTACAGTGTCCTCAGCAGCTGTGCTAGATGAGGTATAAAGGAACGCCAATAACCCAGTATACCCAGAAACTCTTGCAGCTGCTTCAATGTTGTAGGGACTGGGAACGCCTGAACTTTATCTATAACAGCACTGGGTAGTACTTTGGTCTTTCCTGACCAAACCACCCCCAGGAATTTTACAAACAAGCCCGGACCTTGCACCTTTTGGGGATTTATAGCCCATCCCTTCTGTTGTAAATAGGCAGTTAACGAAACTGCCGCCTGCCCTACTGCCTCCAGTGAGTCGGATGTCAGCAGGAGATCATCAATGTAATGATACAGATTAACATCATCGGGTTTTTTCCAATCCGCCAGGTCACGCTCCACTAGATTATGACAATATGTTGGTGAGTGCACATACCCCTGTGGCAGGACCTGAAAGGTCCACTGCCAGCCTCCCAACGTAAATGCAAATTGGTCTTGCGATTCCTCAGCAATTGGGATGCTAAAAAACGCATTTGCTAAATCTAGGACACAATGATAGGTTTTTATCTCCCTACTCAATGTGTCCATTAGAGAGGCAATATTAGGTACGGCTGCATGAATAGGCGGCGTGACCTTATTTAATTCTCTATAATCCACTGTCATTCTCCATGTGCCATCCGACTTTCGCACTGGCCATATGGGGGAGTTATATGGGCTGTGTGCAGGTCTTATAATGCCCACTTCTTCTAATTCCTGCACCGTTTCCGATATTTCTTCTTGCCCACCTGGGAGCCTATATTGCCTTACATTAGTAATCCGGCATGGTTTCGGCAGGAAATAGGCCCATATTGAGAGGCCATGCGAAACAACGCCTGCACCACCCAGAACCTGATGCATCTCTGTCGAAGTCTGAACTCCCTTACAGTTGTCTGGAGAGCCAAACCCCATAGAATGTCTATGCCCAGTATGTATTCTTGAACTGGGGCAATAGATACCTTATACTCCCCGGGTGGGAGGCGCCCAACCCCCAGTTTTAACCATGTTTGGGTAACAGTGATAGTTTGTCCCCCAAAACCACCAATCATCACCTTATCTCCATGAAATTTAGATGGGTCTC
The DNA here is from genome assembly GCA_035772895.1 of Perdix hodgsoniae. NCBI lineage: Eukaryota > Metazoa > Chordata > Aves > Galliformes > Phasianidae > Perdix > Perdix hodgsoniae. The sequence goes on from JAPSGF010000138.1 coordinate 112,744, forward strand.
CATAGATAATCGATGTTTCCGCCCCTGTGTCTACCAGTGCCATAACTCTCTGTATGTTTTTCCGGGACCAGTAAATTGTGAACTCTACATAGGGCCTCCGGTCCTGTCTGGAGGCCCTAGGGGGATTAACATCCCCTGTCACGCCATGAACTGCGCCAGGGATAATTCTTTTGCCTCTGATGTCTCAGGCATTGTAGCCCGAGACACCTGAGGCAGTTTTTTTTTTCCTATTGGGGACAATAAAGTCTTGTAAGTTCCATGTCTGTGTTAGTATTCTTTCTATGATTCTTACCCTTGGTTTTTTAGGGTGAGTTTGAAATTTTTGATTGTCCCTCAACTGTCTCCAGAGCTGGAGGAGGACATAATTAGGCTGGCAGTCAATTTTAGCAAATTGAACCCCAGCCCGGATTAAATCATTAAACATCTGCTTTCGAGAAACCCTAATGGGTCCCGATTGAGAAGCCCGAGTAGCCAGCATTTTGATTTTAGTCACCGGCAATACTTCGGCCTCTTCTAATAATCTAACATTACGTTTTGATTTTAGGCGTTCCGTCTCTCCTAAATCGGCTACTAACTGAGCAGCCTGCTGGACCGCTGCTTCCGAGGCTACTAGAGGGTTTAATATGGAAACCAGGGTTCCATATAAGTGAGAGGGAGCTTGCTGTAAGATTAGGTCCCTCATTCCCGCTGTGAATTTTACCATGTCGGGTCCATCAAATGTATCTTCATAGATGGCTTCCCTCAAACCCAATTCTCGAATGTAATTTTGAAGGTCCTCCATGGAGGACCACATTCCTGAATGTAAGGGTATATCCGTTTTGTTTGGCCACACCATACGGCTTGCCACCATTAACCAAGCTATTATAGAGTGGTTCTCATCAGTGTGGTGACTACCTGCATAAAGCCTTTGTCGAAGAGCAGGGCCAGTGGTCATAGAGGCTAATTTAGCTACTTCTGGGCCACTTACTATGACACTTTCTGCTCCAGAGTCCCAAGGTCTCAACAGCCAGGCTGGTATACTTTCTCTGGATCTTTTTCGGAATTTTTGCACTAGATCCATTAATTCCGTGGCCGTGTACGGCTGAGCCATCACGTACAAACGAGTTTGGGTAGGGGGCCATTGATCTGGTGGCACCCCTGCCGGTCTATCTTGAACTTCCTTTGTTTTTTGAGTTACCACCGGACGGACTTCCAGTGGTTCTAGACAAATAGGAGCTTCAAGATCCGACTTGGATCTTTTATCTTCTTGATCAAGATGATCTATTGGTTCAGAAACTTGGTCATCAGTTACTGTAATATTGCAAACTTAGCCTATGGGGAGTAGGGTTCATTTTTTTTTTTATTTTTTTTTTCCCCCGTTAACAGGATACATTCCTGTTCTAATTTTTCAATACGGTCTTTAAGAAGTAGGTTCTCATTTATTAAGGTGTCATGGTTTAATACTTTTGTAATTTTGCTATCAGTATTCCACATCATAACATCATGTAAAGTATGGATAATTCACAAAGGTTCAGCTCGCAGAAGAAGACTACGTTTCCCAGAGGACATCACGGGCATGAGATAAGTCACGGGACAAGGACAGTATATAATCTCACTCCCGTGACTGAAATCCCACACTCTCTCGGATCCTCGGAGTGTGGGGTGCCTTCCAGCCGTTTCGCCTAGAGCTTACAGTAGGCCTTTCGGTTTTTGGGACTCACTCTCTCTCTCTCTCTCTCTTTTGCTTAATTATAATTATATTGTATTATATTGTATTATCCTGTATTCTGATATAGTATT
>JAPSGF010000138.1:149522-268913 GCA_035772895.1 Perdix hodgsoniae
ACCAGAGGATCTATCAATCGTGACGGTCCTTCCCAATCCAGCTCCCTCCATACTGTAGAGGGAGATAAAGTCCCTGTTGTACATGTAAAAAACATGTTGGGTAAAACGGTTTGGGTTCTTCCAGCTTCTGGAAAGGGCAAACCTCTCCGTGGTACTGTTTTTGCCCAGGGACCAGGGTCCACTTGGTGGGTAATGCAAAGAAACGGGGATGTTCAATGTGTACCTGTCGCGGGTTAAGCAAGATCTACCTGTGCCCGTGACAGGGGGGCAGCTGGCCCAAAAGGGCCGCTGGCCTAAAAAGGGAAGGGGAAAAGGGAATGGGAAAAGAAAACAGCGGCAGCGATCTAAGGAGGCACACTTATTTACTAAATACTATATCAGAATACAGGATAATACAATATAATACAATATAATTGTAATTAAGCAAAAGAGAGAGAGAGAGAGAGTGAGTCCCAAAAACCGAAAGGCCTACTGTAAGCTCTAGGCGAAACGGCTGGAAGGCACCCCACGCTCCGAGGATCCGAGAGAGTGTGAGATTTCAGTCACGGGAGTGAGATTATATACTGTCCTTCTCCCGTGACTTATCTCATGCCCATGATGTCCTCTGGGAAACGTAGTCTTCTTCTGCGAGCTGAACCTCTGTGAATTATCCATACTTTACATGATGTTATGATGTGGAATACTGATAGCAAAATTACAAAAGTATTAAACCATGACATTCCACCCCTTATTCTACATCATTACATTATGCTTATACACACATACACATTCATATGTATGGTTGTGAGTAATCAGCAACCTTACTTTTCTTACCAATTTATGTTTATTCTATACAATTACCTAGGTTGAGAACAAAACTCTATAACCTAACTTGCTATTTTTATTAATTTCGAGGAAATGGCAAAAAGAAAAATGTCAGAAGAGAAAAAAAAAAGGAAAACATATCAGTGGTGGAGGAGAAAGGCAGCGCTAGTAGGGCGTCCCCCACATCAAGGTGCACTCATCCTTTCTCAACCACCACAGCAGATCTCCTTTTGACTTAAACTTCTTTCCATGTGTGCTCTACACATGCATGGCCAGTGCACAATATAGAGCCCAGATGGAGAACTTGCTTACAGAATGCCTAATTAAGGTATATAGAAAGTGTTTCCTAAACATTAATCCACTCTATCTTAAGTCTTGTACCTAATTGGACATTCGTCCAAGAAAAAAAAACAAAAAACAAAAAACAAAAAACAAACAAACAACAACAAAAAAAAATAATTCTGAGACTCTACCTATATACATACAAGCAATCATTGGCGGCACTCCCCCAGCATCAAATTTCCTTGTGGTACACATTGGACATTCCCATTTTTGTCCATCACCCACCAAGTGCACCCAGGTCCCTCGGCAAAAACAGTACCCCGGAGAGGTTTGCCCTTTCCAGATGCTGGAAGGACCCAAACTGCTTTTCCCAACACGCTCTTTATGTGTACTACAGGAACCTTATCTCCCTCCATGGTACGTAGGGAGCTGGATTGGTTAGGACCATCACGATTACTAGATCCTCGGGTGCTGACCAACCAGGTGGCTTCTGCTAAATGGTTCTCCCAATTTTTGTATGTTCTGCCACCCATTGCTTTCAACATAGTTTTCAACAACCCACTGAATTGTTCAATCTTACCAGAAGCTGGTGCATGATAGGGAATATGGTAAATCCACTCAATGCCATGTTTTTTTGCCCAAGTGGTTACAAGAGAGTTTTTGAAATGAGTACCATTATCTGATTCAATTCTTTCTGGAGTGCCATGCCGCCACAGGATTTGCTTCTCCAAACCTAATATGGTGTTTCGGGCGGTAGCATGGGGTACTGCGTATGTTTTGAGCCACCCAGTGGTTGCTTCCACCATGGTAAGTACATAATGTTTACCACTGCGAGATCGTGGCAAGGTGATATAATCAACCTGCCATGCCTCTCCATATTTATACTTTTGCCATCGCCCTTCCCCCCAAAAAGGTTTCATCCTCCTGGCTTGTTTAATTATGGCGCATGTTTCACAGTCATGAATAACCTGAGCAATAGCGTCCATGGTTAAGTCCACCCCTCGGTCTCTGGCCCACTTATATGTTGCATCTCTTCCTTGATGACCTGAGGTCTCATGGGCCCACCGAGCTAGGAATAATTCACTTTTGTTCTGCCAGTCCAAGTCTATTTGAGCCACCTCAATTTTGGAAGCTCGATCAACCTGATGGTTATTTTCATGTTCTTCAGTAGCTTTACTTTTAGGCACATGTGCATCTACATGGCGCACTTTTACAACAATGTTCCTTATTCAGGCAGCAATGTCTTTCCACAGTTCAGCAGCCCAAATAGGTTTACCCCTTCGTTGCCAGTTATTATGTTCCCACTGCTGCAACCACCCCCATAAGGCATTTGCCACCATCCATGAATCCGTATAAAGATGAAGCATTGGCCACTTCTCCCGTTCAGCCACATCTAAAGCCAGCTGAACAGCCTTTACCTTGGCGAATTGGCTTGATTCTCCTTTGCCTTCAGTGGCCTCTGCAACTTGTCGTGTGGGGCTCCATACAGCAGCTTTCCATCTGCGATGTTTCCCCACAATACGACATGATCCATCTGTGAATAGGGCAAATTCCTTTTCATTTTCTGGTAGCTCATTGTATGGTGGTGCCTCTTTAGCACGTGATACCTCTTCTGTAGGTGATGTTTCAAGTTTTTTACTCTCTGGCCAGTCCATGATCACTTCTAGGATTCCAGGACGGCTAAGTTTTCCCATTCGAGCTCGTTGTGTAATTAATGAAATCCACTTACTCCAAGTGGCATCAGTAGCATGATGGGTGGAGGGAACCTGTCCTTTAAACATCCAGTTTATTACTGGCAAGCGAGGTGCTAGAAGAAGCTGAACCTCTGTCCCAACTACTTCAGAAGCAGCTCGAACCCCCTCATACACGGCTAAGATCTCCTTCTCAGTTGGAGTGTAGTGCTCCTCAGACCCTTTATATGCTCGACTCCAAAATCCCAGGGGTCGGCCTCGGGTCTCTCCTGAGGCTCTTTGCCACAAACTCCAGGTGGGACCTTTCTCTCCAGCAGCAGTGTAGAGGATGTTTTTCACATCCTGCCCCGTCCGTAAAGGCCCCAAGGCCACGGCACAGGCTATCTCTTGTTTTATCTGCTCAAAAGCCTGCTGCTGCTCAGGACCCCATGAGAAATCATTCTTCTTCCGTGTATCCTGATAGAGGGAGCTCACTATGTGGCTGTAGTTTGGAACATGCATTCTCCAAAAGCCCACAACTCCCAAAAAAGATTGGGTCTCTGTCTTATTGGTGGGCGGAGACATAGCTGTGATTTTGTCAATCACATCTGCTGGGATGTGACGACGCCCATCTTGCCATTTTATACCTAAGAACTGGATTTCTTGGGCAGGCCCCTTCACCTTGCTGCGCTTAATGGCAAAACCAGCTTTCAAAAGAATTTGGATTATCTGTTTTCCTTTCTTGAAAACCTCTGCTGCTGTATGGCCCCACACCACAATATCGTCAATATATTGCAAGTGCTCAGGAGCATTATTCTGTTCCAAGACAGCTTGGATCAACCCATGGCAAATGGTTGGGCTGTGTTTCCACCCCTGGGGCAAACGGTTCCAGGTATACTGAACGCCTCTCCAGGTAAAAGCAAACTGTGGCCTACATTTCGCAGCCAATGGGATGGAAAAGAAGGCATTAGCAATGTCAATGGTGGCATACCACCTAGCTTCTTTTGACTCCAGTTCATACTGGAGTTCTAGCATGTCTGGTACAGCAGCACTCAATGGAGGTGTGACTTCATTTAGGCCACTGTAATCCACTGTCAGCCTCCATTCTTCACTGCTTTTACGAACTGGCCATATAGGGCTGTTAAAAGGCGAGTGAGTTTTGCTAATCACTCCCTGATTCTCTAATTGGCGAATTAGCTTGTGAATGGGAAGCAATGAGTCCCTATTGGTGCGGTACTGCCGTCTGTGGACCACTTTGGTGGCAATTGGTACCTCTTGGTTTTTTACCTTGAGCAACCCCACAGCAGAAGGATCATCTGACAGACCAGGTAAAGCTGACAGCTGCTTAACACCATTTGTGTTAACAGCAGCTATCCCAAAGGCCCATCGATATCCCTTGGGATCTTTAAAATATCCCATCCTAAGGTAATCGATACCCAATATACATGGAGCCTCTGGACCAGTCACAATAGGGTGTCTTTGCCAGTCTTTACCAGTGAGGCTTATTTCAGCCTCCAACATAGTCAATTCCTGGGAACCCCCAGTCACTCCATGGATATGTATTGGTTGTGTCCCTTGATGGCTTGAGGGCATTAGGGTGCATTGTGCACCAGTGTCCACCAAGGCTCTATATTTCTGCGGTTGAGATGTGCCAGGCCATCTAATCCACACAGTCCAGTATACTCTGTTGTCCCTTTCCCCCCCCTGGCTGGGGGCAGGGCCCCTCTATTGGTTACCTCGGTGGCTTGCAGCAACTGGAACTTTCCCCCTTTTGGAAGAGTTCACCTTGGTGGTTGTCTTGTGTTGTAATTCTTTCATTCGTGCCTGAAGTGCAGAAGTGGGTGAATTATGCCACTTCCTCATATCTTCCCCATGATTACTCAGGAAGTGCAACAAAAGAAAACGCATGGTCTTATTGTTGTCATTTGCTTGAACACGAGGGCGTCTCTTTCTTATGGTTGAGACTTTTGATGATATGGGTCGGGAGGAACTCGATAGGTGATCATTTTTATCGGACACGTTATCCAATTTATCCTCCATTTTATCTAACCTTTCCACTATTTTGTCAATGGCTAAATTATCCAGCTTTTCATCTAACTTTTCCACTATTTTGTCAATGGCTAAATTATCCAGCTTTTCATCTAACCTTTCCACTATTTTGTCAATGGCTGGACTATCCAGCTTAACTTCTGTAGCGTTTATAAATAATTCAAGTTCCTGAAGTCTATCAATTAGTTCACTCACAAGGGGTTTCCTTTCCCCTTTGCCATATATTAATGCAAGTGCACTGGCATGCTTTTCTGGAGCAGCCCTCGTAAAATCACGCCACGTTTGTCGTGGAACATGGACTGTCTCAGGATCATGTAATTGGTTTGGGTCATTACGGTTGAAGTGGGAGCTGTATAGCATTCCCACTAGGGAACTTTCTCTCAAAAATTGGATACCTTTTTCTATATTAGTCCATTTCTTTCTCTCAGGCTCCAAGTCCCGTTTGAAGGGGAATCTATCTTTTACCGCTATCAACATCCGTTTCCAGAGGGTGAAGGACCGATTTTGGCATGTGCCAATACCTCTGGTATTAAATGGTATTAAATAAGGCCCGATAAGCATTAGCTAGGCCCCAAGTCATTTGTGCCTCCTGAGATCTGCCTGAGCCCCTACATTTCCGTCTCAAATATGCGATCAAACTCTCAGGATTCTGTAAGTGTTCAGGAGTGAAACTCCATGACACTAAAGATGTCTGTCTTTTAAAAATCTCTCCAAACTCTCTCCACACCCCCTGCCACTCAGTATTCTCTGGTTCTAGGGAGTTCCTCCTGGTGCTGAGTGAGACTAACAAAATGATGAACAGTAAGTTCAGGGAGATTGACATGATTGACATGATTTCCAGTGTAGTCCACTGGGCCAACAGGTCATTAAAGGATGCAAAAGAAAAAGGAGGAACACGCACAAAAACCACCACTTCTGTACTATTAGTTACATTAGCTGCATACAGATACGAAATAAGCATTGCTATCCATGCTCTCAATCGATTATATATTTATACAGCTCCAAAGGAAAAAGTGGCTATCTTAAACATGGTCCAATATGTTTGGAGCATCTCAAAAAAGGAACTAATGAAACGCAGTCCCGTGTAAAACAAATTTACTAGAGAGAACATTTTTTTCTTTTCTTTTTTTTCTAATAGAGAGGGAAAAGTAAAAAGACAAAGCTCAAAAGTGTTTACTAATAATCCGGGGTATTGACTGTCCGCCCAGATTTTCAGGAATTTAAAGTTTATAAAATATCCCGAAGTATTGGCAGTCCGCCCAGATTTTCAGGAATTTAAAGTTTATAAAATATCCCGGAGTATTGGCAGTCCGCCTGGACTTTCAAGGTCAAGCTCGCAGGTGCAGAATCGCAAACCTAAGATAGCTCCTTAACAGAAAAAAACGTAGCTCTGTTAAAAACTAAAGGAGCAACAGATGAAGAAAACAAAAAAAACGGCAACTCAAATTGCCCGCATTCTCCACCAAAATCTGTCGCGGGTTAAGCAAGATCTACCTGTGCCCGTGACAGGGGGGCAGCTGGCCCAAAAGGGCCGCTGGCCCAAAAAGGGAAGGGGAAAAGGGAATGGGAAAAGAAAACAGCGGCAGCGATCTAAGGAGGCACACTTATTTACTAAATACTATATCAGAATACAGGATAATACAATATAATACAATATAATTGTAATTAAGCAAAGGAGAGAGAGAGAGAGAGTGAGTCCCAAAAACCGAAAGGCCTACTGTAAGCTCTAGGCGAAACGGCTGGAAGGCACCCCACACTCCGAGGATCCGAGAGAGTGTGAGATTTCAGTCACGGGAGTGAGATTATATACTGTCCTTGTCCCGTGACTTATCTCATGCCCGTGATGTCCTCTGGGAAACGTAGTCTTCTTCTGCGAGCTGAACCTCTGTGAATTATCCATACTTTACATGATGTTATGATGTGGAATACTGATAGCAAAATTACAAAAGTATTAAACCATGACAGTACCACAAGGAAACTTGATGCTAGGGGAGTGCAGCCAGTAATTCTATGTATATGTATATAGACTTGTCTGTGTGTAATGCACTTTTAATCATTTTGTTTGCATATATGTATATATATATATTGAGCATGATGTAGTGATGTAGAATAAGGGGTGGAATGTCACGGTTTTACGTTTTTTGGTTTTTAGTATTCCACATCAACACATCATGTAGTGCACTGGAACTAAAGTGTTAATACTCCAGCTCCATGTACCTATCTTTGTACGTGACGGAAGTCATGGGATCTGACCCTTCCGGGGGGGGGGGGAACGTGCACTTACTGCTTGTCAGTGGGCTCCTGGAGGCAGCGTTTTCCTAGTCATCCCAAACTTTTCAGGTTTGACTTGGTCTCGGGAACACTCTCTCCTATCTTTTTTGATTTATTAGTCTCAATTTCAATTAGATCTTATTATATTGTGTTATTTTGCATTTCCAATATCATAGTTAGTAAAATAAGTTTTCCTCCATAGATTGTTGCCGTTGTTGTTTTTCTTCCCCTCCTTCCTTCCCATTTTGTGTGGGGCCGGGGGGGGGGTAAGAGGGGCAGGGGCGTATTGCCCCCTGTCACGGGCATAGATTGATCTAGTTAACGCCGTGACAGACCATCATGATTGATAGATCCTCTGGTATTGACTAACCAGGTGGCTTCTGCCAAATGCTTCTCCCAGTGCTTAAATGTTCCACCACCCATTGCTTTCAGCATAGTTACTAACAACCCACTGTATCGTTCAATTTTACCCGAGGCTGGTGCATGGTAGGGAATATGGTAAATCCACTCAATGCCATGATCTTTGGCCCAAGTATTCACAAGAGAATTTTTGAAATGAGTCCCGTTATCTGACTCAATTCTTTCTGGAGTGCCATGTCGCCACAGGACTTGTTTCTCAAGACCTAATATGGTGTTTCGGGCGGTAGCATGGGGTACTGCATATGTTTCAAGCCACCCCGTGGTTGCCTCCACCATGGTAAGCACATAACACTTATCACTGCGAGATCGTGGCAAGGTGATATAATCAACCTGCCATGCCTCCCCATATTTATATTTTTGCCAACCCCCTTCCTCCCAGAGTGGTTTCATCCTCTTGGCTTTTTTAACTATGGCACATGTTTCACAGTTGTGAATAACCTGTGCAATAGCACCCATAGTTAAGTCCACCCCTCGGTCTCTAGCCCACTTATATGTTGCATCTCTCCCTTGATGGCCCGAGGTCTCGTGGGCCCACCGAGCTAGAAATAACTCACCCTTGTTCTGCCAGTCCAGGTCTATTTGAGCCACCTCAATTTTGGCAGCTCGGTCCACCTGATGGTTATTTTGCTGTTCTTCAGTAGCCCGATTCTTGGGCACATGAGCATCTACATGGCATACTTTCACGACCATATTCTTTACCCGGGGAGCAATATCTTTCCACAGTTCAGCAGCCCAAATAGGTTTACCCCTTCTTTGCCAGTTATTTTGTTCCCACTGCTGGGAACAAAAACTTCCATCATGTACAGGGATAGGTACATGGAGCTGGAGCATTAACAATTTAGTTGCAGTGCACTGCATGATGTGTTGATGTGGAATACTGAAAACCAAAAAACGTAAAACCATGACGTATAAATTCCTGCAAATCAGTATAGCATCACAGATTGCCTGACCCCCCCCCCCCCCCATGACTTTCATTATATAAGATAGCTAAAATTTATCTTATCACTTGTTTATTCAACATTTCTCTTCCATCAGGGAGTACCCACCTCCCTTCAACTCCTTTGCTCCTGACCTTCTAAAAGCCTCCTTTTCACTGAGTATGTGTCTTTCTGATGGAGAAGGTATCTCGGCTGTGAGATGATTCATGGTGACTTCTGGCTGTAAGGCTGCTTCTTGGGCCTTCTCATCTGCAAGTTGATTCTCTAGGGTAATAGTTGAGTTCTCCTTCTGATGCCCTTTCACATAAACCACTGCATTTTCTGCAGGTAGCATTAAGTTTTCCAGGACTAGTCTAACAAGCTCCTCGTGGACTAATTTCTTCCTTTTACTATTAATCAACCCTCATTCCTCTCCTATGTTTCCCAATGTGTGAATCACCCCATAAGCATATCTTGAATCAGTATATCGTTCTCTCCATCCCTTTTAGAAGTTTCAATGCAGTTATTAGGCAACCAGCCTGTTTCTTTTATCTCACTCCTCCTCCTATCTATAACTGCATATAATCATTATTCCTTTTTCCTTGTAGTACCCTTGAGGATCCATCTACAAACATCTCCCCCTTTCCTAGGGGTACATCCTCTAAATCAGTTTCTCATTTTATTTTGGAATTCTATTAGGTCTAAACAGTTACACTCTATATCTGACTTACTATTTTCACCCTTCCACAGGAAGGATTTAAACTGCTGCTGGATTTAAACATGATTCTGTGGTTAACAACAAATAATTTTTTTTCCTTCAGTAAGATATTGTCTCATAGTTTAAGACTGTAGAATCTATCAACCAACACCCAGCCTTTTGTGTTAAGATTGTTTTCACTTGGTATGGAGTAACCATCACTAGGTATCCTCCAAAGGTTATTTCTCTGCTTTCTTCTACCAGCAAAGCAGTAGTGGAGATTGCTTGAACACAGTCAGGCAATCCCTCCTCTATCAATAGTGACAAATAAATAGGTTTATTCAAATCTGGGAAGGTCAGGACAAGCATTATGATCAGACTTCACTTTAACTCCTCTACTAATTCAATTTCCTCCTCTGGTTAGCTGAGTTCATCCAGCTCTCCATGTAACAATTTAAGATATAACCTTCTAGTCTTTTGAGCATATGCACAATCAACAATACTTGGTCAGTCCTAAAAACTTCCTTAACTCATTCTCAGTTTTTGGCAAGGGTGCACAGTTAAGGCATTCATTATAATAGTAAATCTTTTCCTATGTGTCAAACTTGACAACCCAACCAGCCTGATTGTACCTCTTCTGCCTGGCAAAACAAAACAAACAAACAAAAAAAAAATAACAGTGCCTTCAAATAGGATACAGGCACAAAGAGAACAACAAGCAAGAGAGAAGAAAAATTGGCTCATCCCTTTCAACAATCAGTGACGTGACGTGACGTGACGTGCCCATACCCCCCCCCCAAAAAAAAAAAAAAAAAAAAAGTACAGTTTATATCTAGAAAGATGCTACTTTTGCTGCTGCTAACCCTTAAATGAGTGTGAGGAGAGATGGATCCAGGCTCCACCCTTCCAGTCACTCAGATGCATTGCTTGCACCTGAGCTCCCTGGGTTAGCCACCTGGGTTAGCACCATCTGGTGCTCACCATTGGTTCAGGCTGTGACTTGGCAATTCCACTGCATTCCACTTCTTCACAGCCCGAACCAATGATTGAGCAGGTCAGGAGTAAGCTCCTGCTGTTTTGGTGACCCAAAGTACAATGTACATAGCAACACACATACAATACCCATTGCGATGTATGATATTAAGGCACTGAAGGCAACTGTTGACAGTCTGCTTGTGGTTCTGTTGGGCCAGTACTTGATGTTCCTTCTGGAAGCATATCTTCTTCAAGGACCAGTAGCAGTTCAGGTTCACGCTTGCCAGTTCCCAGCAGTTCAACAGTTCACCACCAGGTGTCACGATGCTTCCTCATGGACACTGGAGTGGTGTTGTTGGATCTTGAGTTACTACCATCCACACAGCTAGTAGCTTAGCCCACTGGCTACTCTGTCCATCCCCTTCTTCAAACCATTTTGTTTTGGTTAAGGGATGGTATGTGATGGCTCACCACCTACTTGGGTTCTGTCATGGAGTTATCTCTAGATCTATCTGTATCCATGACAGGGGGACAGAAGGTCCACAGGCCCACTGGCCCAGAAAGGGAGTGGAGGGTGTTGATGGCTTACAGGCCAGTTTGGCCTGGTTCTGCGACCCATGGACCCATGCCCCAGGAAAAGGGAAAGGGGAAAAGGAGGAAGGGTAGGGAGATGGGAGCTGAGCCTAAAAGCAGAACAGCAGCAACAATCAGAGAAGGAAAGTTAATTTACTAAATATGATATTGGAATGCAAGATAACACAATATAATACAATTTGGAATTGAGACAAATAAATCAAATAAACTGAGAGAGTGTCAGAAACTGAAGGCCTTACTCTGAAATCGAAGGAGAAACAACTGGGGAGCACACTCACACACTGCCAGGCAGCAAGAAAGAGAGCAAGTCCTGTGACTTGCCAGGAGTTTTGTCTTCCCCTCTGGACGCAAAGTCCTCTGGGGTATGCAGTTGTTCTCTTCTGAGATCCAGGTATTCAGAAAATTGGTGGTCCATGGAAGTGGGGCATTAACTCTTTAACTCCCAGTGGTTTACATGATGTTATGATGTGGAATACAGATAACAAAAATCATAAAACCATAACAGGTTCCTTCTGCTGTATTCATCTGTGTACCAGGAATCTTCTGGAATATTTCCCTTTCTGTAAAGGACTCTTCTTTGGGCAAGCAACCATCATTTCTTCATGTGTCTTACTTTGATATGTTAATGGTCCAAGTATCTTCTGCAGTTCTTCCTTTAATGGAGATGATGACAGGCGGCTTATCTGACTAAGGTAGGTTACCCAGCACACCACTGTGATTGGGCCACTCCTGTCTTAGGAATTTTGGTTAGATCTTTTTACCCACTCCTGGATTGGCAAAGTTGTTTTAACAATAACCTCTGAGGTCTGAGTTATTGGTTCTACTGCCTGCAGTGCAGAATAGGTATCCAATAACTACTTTTCAACCATGCTGTATCTTTCCTTCTGCTCCATGCCAAACCTGTGACGAGAACCCAACTGGGGTTCAAACGGAACTCTGGTGCTGCTACAATCCCCAGCTGAACCCTTTTTGAGCTACATGCACATATAGTTCAGCTGGAAGGTTTGGATCGAATATACCCGGTGCCTGGGCATGTTTAACAGCTATTTTTGCCTGCTGGAAGGCCTCTTGTTCCATTCTACCCCAATCCCATACTTGGCCTTTTTTGTTAGTTGATATAGAGGTTTTAGGAGTTACGCTAAGTGGAGTATAAAAGATCACCAGTATCCTAATATAACCCAAAACTCCTGCAACTGCTTTGGTGTTATGCGAACTGGGAATGCTTGGACCTTATCTATGATCGCTCTGGGTAAGATCTTGGTATCACCTGACCAGACACCACCTAGGAATTTAACTGATAGCCCTGGTCCTTGCACTTTCTGTGGGTTTATAGCCCACTCTTTCTCCTGTAAATAGGCAGTTAGGGAATTATAACATTAGATCATCAATGTAGTGGTACATTTTGGTACATACATTTGATGGTACATTTTGATGGTAGATGGTTTCTTCCTATTTGCCAAGTCACACGCCACCAGATTATGATGAGAGGTAGATGAATGAATGTACCCCTGAGGCAGGACTTGTAAAGTTCATTGCCTGCCCTCCCATATGAATGTGAACTGGTCTTGAGATTCTTTAGCAATTGGAATGCTGAAAAATGCATTTGCTACATCCAGAATACAGTGATATGTTTCTATTTCTCTACTTTATGTATCCATGAGAGAGGTGATATTGATTACAGCTGCATAGATTGGCAGCATGATTTTATTTAGTTCTTTGTAGTCTACTGTTCACCACATACTGTCTGCCTTCCTGATTGGCCTTATGGGGGAGTTACAGGGGCTGTATGCAGGTCTTATAATCCCTACTCTCTCCAGCTCCTGCAGTCTTGGTGATTTCTTCTTGCCTACCCAAGAGTTTCTACTGTTTTGTATTTATGATCTGGCACAGTTGCAGCAAACAAATGAGCTCAGTTTTTGCATGGCCCCTTAAAATTGCCTGCACTACTGTCTTGCTCCAATTTACAGGAGGGAGAAGAGGTTCTTTGAAATATGTATACCCGGCATGAGATTAAGAAGCAACGGTTCAAATGTTGGTCCGACCAGTTTATTACAAGTCCTAGCCATTTTAGGGAAATGGGGAAGGGAAGGTGAGCAATAGGAAAGATAGGAAATATAAGCAAGGAGTCTCTGCAGAGAGCAAAAGAGATAGGCACTACCGTGGGTCCAGCGAGGTACGAGGCAGGCCCGTTGATCTCAGGAACTCATCTGATCACCACGGGGGATGGGAGAAAGCCAGGGAGCTCCGCAGCAAGCAGGCCTCGGGGTTCTTTCGAAGAGGTTTTCCCCTCAGGGAATTCTCCGTCAAAGGTGTCTTTGGGAGTTTGTCTCCAAAGTCCCTAGTATAGTGAGGGCCTTTTATCCCCCATTTCTGTGAGTTTTTTTTCTTCTTCTTTTCTCTCAGTTTGGTTTGACATACCTGGCCCAACAGATAAGCCAGCAGGGAGTGGTGTCTTTGTTGCCATGCACAAGCATTATCGCCTTTTGCGGTGGTCAGCTCCTTCAAGCAGCACCCCTGAAAAAGACTGCTTGTCCCGCTTCTGCTTATCTTTGCAATCATAAGCAGAGGTACAGTGGCAAGGTGACATCCACCATTCACCCTCCTAGATGATTAGCAGTTGTCGGTTAGAGTCTTATCACCAAAAAGCCTCACGAAGCAAGCTTTGAGACAAAAAAGAAAAATAGTTTGTCTTTCACAACTGCCTGGGTGCTAATATATCTTTCTCTTAGTCTGAGCTCTCCCACATTGGTCTGGAGAGTCAAGACTCCACAAAATGTCTATCCCCAAAATATAGTCTGGAACTGGGGCAACAGACACCCTACCTCCCAGGGTGGGAGACGCCCAATCCCCAGTTTCAACCACATTTGGCTCCCAGGAATCATCTGTCCCCTGAACCCACCTATCATTGCCTTAGTGCCTGAAAATTGATTTGGGTTGCCATATATAATCAATGTTTCTGCTGTGATATCCGCTAGTGCCATAACCTGTTGAATATTCCTTTCAGGACCAATAAATCATTAGTTCAACATAGGGCCTCTGGTCCCCTCTAGAGGCCCTAGTCCCAAGGGATTTGGACTCTCCTTTCATGCCATTAGCTTGGTAAGCCCCAAGTCTTTTTCTTCTGATGGCTTGGCCACAGCTGCCCAACGAGGTTTACACTTTTTTGATGGGACTATGAAATCCTCCAGATTCCATGTTTCTCATGGAATCGGTTCTAAGATTCCAACTCCTCCCCCTTTAGGAGAGGATTTATATCTTTGTTTGTCAGGTAATTGCCTCCATAATTGTAATAGGACCTGACTATGCTGTCTGTTGATTTTTTTAAATTGAACTCCTGCTGTAATCAGGTCATCGAGCATTTGCTTTCTTGAGACCATAATAGGCCCAGATTGGAATCCTTTAGGGGCAGGTCTCTGAGGTCATGGACCGACCCCCAACCTCTCCACCACCATTTGGACATTGTGCCTGGCCTGTAGGCACTCTGTCTCCCCCAGATCTGCCTCCAACTGAGCAGCCTGTTGTATTACGGCCTCTGAGGCCACTAGGGGGTTTAGTATGGATACCAAAGTACCATACTGGTGTGGTGAGTCTTGTTTCAGGATGAGCTCTCTCATTCCTGCTAAAAATTTCATCAGATCCACACTTTCAAAGGCATCCTCATAGATTACCTCTTTCATACCTAATTCTCTAATATAGTTTTGTTAGTCTTCTATAGCTGACCATAAACCTGTTTTTAAAGCTATGTGGTTTTTGTTTGGCCATGTTATTCAGCATGCAGCTATCAGCCATTCAATTAATGAATGATTTTCTTTATTATGTTGGATTGTTGCATATAGTCTTTGACTGTGGGCAGGGTGAATAGCAATGAATGTCAGTTTTGAAATTACTGGTCCATTTACTACGACACTTTCTACCCCCACATCCCATAATGAGAGCAGCTACACTGGTACACTTTGAGTTTTTATCTAAACTGTTGCCCTAGATCCATGAGTTCAGCTGTCATGTATGGGCACACCATTATGTGTAATGTAACCTGGGTGGGGGGGCCACCTCCACTGGTCTACCTTGCATCTTTTGTTTTTTTTTTTTTCCATCACAATAGGACAAATCTTGAAGGGATCTGGCTCAAGTGGAGTCTCAAGATCCAACATTTTAGTTCCTTTATTTTTAGAGTCTTTTTTATGCAGGTTCCTTTGTTCAGGGTCTTCAGTACTTTCTAAAGAGATGTTTTGGACCTTTTTTAGGTGAATGATCAGATTCATTTTTTTCCCTGTCAATATTGTAAACTGTCTTTCAAGTTTTTTAACTCAGTTGATTGTCATTGGCCAGAGACTCTTCAGACACGTTCAACCAAATTAAAACCATCAACAGCAGCCATACCACAGTGGATGCAGGCAACTATCATTCTCTAGTAATCAGTATACCTTTGCTAAAGCCATGAAAATATCCATGGGTTCCTAGCCTGCAGGGCAGAATATTTCCTCTGTCCCTCAAAGGGCTCCATTTTTCATTTGTGGAAGCAATCCCATGATATGGGGACCTTAAGAATCTCAGGATGTGCCCTGGCAAGATCTCATTCAAAGGGGGATGGTTTTTCCCACCCCCCTTTGAACCACCCCATTACATTACTTAGAAAAGCTATTTTAGTATTTATACGGGCCTTAGAGTATCAGGGCCCCATCCAGCTCACCAATAACATAAGGCAAAAGAAGGTGATAACAGCACCTTTGAATAGGATACAGGCACTACAGAGCAACAATGAAAGAAAATTGGCTCACCCCTTCCAACCACCAGTGACAACTCAAAAGAAGTACAGCTTCTACCCAGAGAGATGCTACTTTTGCTGCTAACCCTTAAATGAGTGTGAGGAGGGGTGGATCCAGGCTCTACTTCTTCCAGTCACTCAGGTACATTGCTTGTACCTGAGCTCCCTGAGTTAGCCACACCTTCTCACCTGGTGCTCAACCATTGGTTCAGACTGTGACTTGGCAATTCTGCTGCATTCTTTCCAATAGATTACTGCCTGTTTCAGGAATATATAGTAACTGTCCTCGAACTTGTCTATCTTTAATGCGAAGTATTGTAGGTTCAAAAACTGACACCATAAATCTCTCTCCTCCTATTCTTCTCACTGAAACTTGTTGAGTTGATAATTGCATCCCTGGGGGAATATAATTCAAAGAGGTCCTGTTTTCTCCTGCATCTACGAAGGTCACATCTAGCTCTCGGAGTCCCACCTTAAGACTTATTAAGGGCTCTCAGTGGGACCTATAACTTAAGAACTCCTGACTCCTACTCCTGATCCTCAAATGCCATAATCAGTTTTTTCCTTCCTCTTCAGTTCCAGGCATTCTCTCCTAATATGCCTGGGTTGTCCACACTTATAAAAAATCTTTGGCAATTCCTGACCGGACTCCAGGGGGCCTTGCCATTGACCCTGATCAATATCGCTTTCTCTCACTCCATTCTCCCTACTTCCTCATTCCCCTGTCCAGGCGTTTCTTCCTCTCACCCTCTGTTGAACCATGGACTCCATTCTCTGTCTATCTGTCCACAGTAGAAACTATCATTTTAACTTCTTTGCTTTTGTTTCTCTTCCTCTCTTTATATATAAGCCTTTTGTGCTCCTTTCAAAAGATCCTCTAAGGGTCTCTCACTCCATCTATCTACCTTCTGGATCCATCTCTGGATATCTGGCCAGGCTTTGGTTACAAAATGAACCTTCAACAAGCCCTGTGCAACTGGATCCTCAGGGTTCATCCCTGAATATCATCTCTTCCTGTCCCACAGTCATTCTAAAAAGTCACTCAGTGTCTCATCTTTGTCCTGTTGTACTTCAAAGGCTTTAACAAAATTTTGAGACATATTATTATTCTTTTTTTATCCAATCTGTCATGAATTGCATAGTTCAGACATATTCTCTAAATCTCTTGTAGTATAAGGCATATTCTTAATGAGGAAATGAACTGATGCTATATAGCACTTTCAGCTGCCTCCATGCTTCTGTCAAAGTACACGCTGATGAAGAGACAAATGATTTAGAGAAAAATTCTTCCATTTGAAAATTGTTGCTGGAGACCCTGATGAATTTATGCTTGCCCTGTTATATAGTGTTAGGGAACAGGTACTAGAGTAATGGTATGCATGAAATTTCAGTGCAAAATAGTCTTCTGTAAATCAGAGCTCCAGAAAGAGAACATGTAAAACAAGTTTTCAAGTTCAAGTGTATCCAAATTACTGAAGTAATCACAGTTAAAAATATCTTCAGTAGATTGCAAAAACAAACAAAACAACAAAAAAAACCCAACACATAGTGTTTGGTGGAACTCTGAGATACAGATGTATTTGGAAAATGAATTATATTATCAGGAATACTTCTACTGGGTTTTGAGTGTGGAAGTCTGTGTTTATAAAATACATTTCTAACTCATGTACTTGTTTGGTATGTGTAATATGAAGCTGGAAGATACATTCACTCCTGGTAGAAAAACTTGGGTACTTTCCTGCTGTAACTTTGTGAACTCTTGTTTTTTGTTTTTTTTTTTTCTTGACTGATGTTCCTGTCTGACGAGCCATGTATTGTGAACTCAGTATTTTCTAGTACAAAAGGCTCACTTAATACCTTTTAATTGAGAATGTTGGCTTTGGTAGTCTTTGAAGTGCTTCAGATGGGCCAGATTTCGAGTTGGGAATTCAGCCTCCCTGGTGCTAGGCATAGTGGGAAGTAAGCAGTGTAGCCTTTGAAGGGAGGAAAGAAAGTATTACAAGTGTGGAAGTTGGCAATCAGTTATTTAGTGCTACATATTTAACAGAAAATATAATGTAGCAATTTGTTTTTAAATCAGGTGCTCTGTGGATGTGTATAGTCTTAAATCCCCATTGCAAGTTGGAACAGAAGACCAGTTGGCTAAAACAGCTGAAAAAATGGAACCGTGTGGATGTTTGTCCATGGGAAGATGGAAACCATGGAAATGAGCTGCCCAATTTAACCAATGCTTTGCCTCAGGGTGCAAATGCTAACCAAGGTAAGCCTAAACATATACACTGACTGCAATATATAGTAACTTACATCTTATGTACATGCAGAATTACACAATCTTTCCTGGGATAAGTAACTTCATTGTTGTCACAGAGTTATCTCTAGATCCATCTGTGTCCACGACAGGGGAACAGCAGGCCCACCAGCCTGAAAAAGGAGGGCGGGGGGTGTCTCGCTCCAATTTACAGGAGAGAGAAGGTTCTATTAATGTATGTATACCTGAAGGCAAGATTAAGACACAACAGGTCAAATGTTAGCCTGACCAGTTTATTACAAATCCTAGTTGCTTAAGGAGATGGGAAAGGGAAGGCATGCAATAGAAAAGAGATAGGAAATAATAGCAAGAAGTCTTTGTAGAAAGCAAGAAAGAGAATAGTTACCACCATGGGTCCAGCGTGGTTCGTAGTTCAGACATTGATCTTCAATAGTGATGGTGCCATGGAGTTATCTCTACATCTGTGTCCATGACAGGGGGCACACATCCAAAAAAAAAAAAAAAAAAAAAAGGTAAAGAAAAGAGAGGGGGGGAAAAAAAGTGTAAACATTTTATGGGCCAGTCCAGCCCAGCCTGGTGACTAATGAGGCAGAGAACTTGTGGGCCCCAGGAGAAGGGAAAAGGAGGAAGGGTAGAGAGATAGTAGATGGGTCTAAAAAAGAAACAGCAGCAGCAGCAATGATCTGAGGAGGAACGTTAATTTACTAAATATGGTCTCAGAATGCAAGATAACACAATACAACACCACCAAACAATTGGAAATGAGACCAACAAACCAAACAAAATGAGGGAGAGTGTCCAAAACCAAGGCCTTACCCTAGACACTGCAGGAGGACCATGTGCTTCTCTGATGCAAACAAAGAAAGAGAACTGCAGACCTGCCAGGAGTTCCATCTTTCTTCCTCTGGGTGAAGTCATCTGAGGAATGCCGCTCCTCCCCTCCCCTCTGAGAACTAAATACCCAAAAAAGGCAATCCACAGAACCAGAACATTAACTGTTCAACTCCCACTGCTTTACATGATGTTATGATGTACAAAACACACACAAAAAAAACAACACAAAACAGATGACAGATAGGTCATTGAGGGCTGTTGTTTGGTTGACAACAGCTACGGCAACTGTACAAACTTATTTATAAATCCAAAAGTGATTGAGTCAGCTCTCTTTGGAGTGACAGCTTCGGGCACTGGGATATGTAGCAATTAGACAGATGAATACAATGGGAAAGGCATCACAAAGATGAAATAACAGAAGGACTGGCAGAATAGAGAGATGCTATAAAGGAAGGGAAGAAGAATGCTCACCCATAAGAGAAGATTCTTGGTTCACTGGGAAAAGCTTCACAAAAGAAAAATCTCCAGAAAAAGATAATTCCCCACTGGCAACCAGCCCTTAAATGAGGTCTAAGAAAGGTGGAGCCAGGCTCCATCCTTTCCGATCACACAGGTGAATTACCTTCACCTATGCTCCTTGCACCTTCTGAGGATTTACAGAGCATCCTCTTTCTTACAGATAGATAGTCAATGAATCTAAAAACCATCCTACAACCTCCAGTGAGTCGGATGTCAACAGGAGATCATCAATATAATGATACAAGATAAACATTATTAGGTTTTTCTCAATTTGCCATGTACCCCTGTGGCAGGACCTGAAAGGTCTACTGCCTGCCTCCCCATGTGAATGCAAACAGGTATTGCAATACTTCAGCAATGGGAACCATAGAAAGTCCAGGGTTGAAAAGGACCATAACGATCATATAGTTTCAACCCCCATGCAACGTGCAGGGTCACCGACCACCAGACCAGGCTACCCAGAGCCACATTGTCATAGCGTTAACTAGGTCAATCTATGACCATGACAGGGGGCAGTAGGCCCCTGCTCCTCCAACCTCATCTCGGCCCCACAAAATGGGAAGGAAGGAGGGGGGAAAAAAAAACAGCAGCAACAGTCTATGGAGGAAAACTTACTTACTAACTACGATATCGGAATGCAAAATAACACAATATAATAAGATCTAAATGAAATTGAGACTAATAAATCAAATAAGATAGGAAAGAGAGAGTTCCCGAGACCGAGTCAAACCTGAAAAGCTGGAAACAACTAGGAAAGCACCCTCCAGCACCCGCTGCCAAGCAGTAAGAGACCGCCCCACCCGGAAGGGTCAGATCCCATGACTTCCGTCATGGGCAGGGATAGGTACATGGAGCTGGAGCATCGACACTTTAGTTCCAGTACACTACATGATGTGTTGATGTGGAATACTGAAAACCAAAAAAATGTAAAACGATGACAGTAATGTGAAAAGATACAGTATGTAGCAAGAAAGATGTTCACTTCAGTACAGACAGCACTGCTTGATAAAGAACCCTGCTGAATTAAGGTCTCAAACACTGTCCTCTGAAGATCGTACCCAAGCCTACATCTATTTTCCCAACATGGAGACCCAGGTCTTGCTCTCAATACTTTCTCACTGAAAAGCAAAATTTGGGTGGTTTCTTTCTGGATTTTATGTAAGCGTGACATTTCTCTTGACTCAAGCATTAAGTGTGAGGCATAGATACGCAGTAATACAACCTAACCTCATATGCCAGATCACTATTAAACTTGAACAGACGGTGCATATAAAATCTGGAATAAATACTACAGGTGAGGTATTATACACTATTTATAACATAAATAACATAAAACCACAACATCTAAAATCCAAATTGATTTAGTATTTTGAAACAAAGTGTGTTGTATGAAGCAGTATTGCAAGAAAATTAGGTGTTGTAGTTTAAACCCAGCAAACAACTAAACACCACACAGTCTTTTGCCCACTCCCCTTATCAGTAGGAAGAGGGAGAGAATTGAAAAAAAAAGAAAAAAAAAATAGAACCTGTAGGTTGAGATTAAAACTATTTACTAAGATAGGAAGAGAAAAATAACAATTATGATAATAATATATATATATATGTATATACAAAACAAGGGATGCACAAAGCAATTGCTCACCACCCAGTGACCCTTTAAGTACTGGAAGGCTGTAATGAGGTCTCCCTGGAGACTTCTCCAAGCTGAAAAGCTTGGAACGGCTAGGAAAGCACCCTCCAGCAGCCACTGCCAGGCAGTAAGAGACAGCCCCACCCGGAAGGGTCAGATCCCATGACTTACATCATGTACAGGGATAGGTACCCGGAACTGGAGCATTAACACTTCAGTTACAGTACACTACACGATGTGTTGATGTGGAATACTGAAAACCAAAAAACGTAAAACCATGACATTCCACCCCTTATTCTATATCACTACATCATGCTCTCTCTCTCTATATATATATACACATATACAAACATAATGATTAAAAATGCATTACACACAAAAGTCTATAAACATATACATAGAATTACTGTCTGCACTCCCCTAGCATCAAGTTTCCTTGTGGTACACATTGAACATCCCCGTTTCTCTGCATTACCCACCAAGTGGACCCAGGTCCCTGGACAAAAACAGTACCACGGAGAGGTTTGCCCTTTCCAGAAGCTGGAAGAACCCAAACCGTTTTACCCAACATGCTTTTTACATGTACAACAGGGACTTTATCTCCCTCTACAGTATGGAGGGAGCAGGATTGGGAAGGATTAATAGATCCTCTGGTATTGACTAACCAGGTGGCTTCCGCCAAATGCTTCTCCCAGTGCTTAAATGTTCCACCACCCATTGCTTTCAGCATAGTTGTTAATAACCCATTCCATTGTTCAATTTTACCCGAGGCTGGTGCATGGTAGGGAATATGGTAAATCCACTCAATGCCATGACCTTTGGCCCACGTACTTACAAGAGAATTCTTGAAATGAGTCCCATTATATGACTCAATTCTTTCTGGGGTGCCATGTCGCCACAGGACTTGTTTCTCAAGACCTAATATGGTGTTTCGGGCGGTAGCATGGGGTACTGCATATGTTTCAAGCCACACCGTGGTTGCCTCCGCCATGGTGGTAAGCACATAACACCACTGTAAACCACTGTATACTGAATGCCCCTCCAGGTGAAAGCAAACCGCGGCTTACATTCTGTGGCCAAAGGAATGGAGAAAAAAGCATTAGCAATGTCAATGGTGGCATACCATTTGGCTGCTTTTGACTCCAGTTCATACTGGAGTTCTAACATGTCTGGCACAGCAGCACTCAGTGGGGGTGTGACTTCATTCAGGCCACAGTAGTCCACTGTCAGCCTCCATTCCCCACTGGCTTTACGCACTGGCCATATGGGGCTGTTAAAAGGTGAGTGAGTTTTGCTGATCACTCCCTGACTCTCTAGTTGACGAATCAACTTATGAACATGGAGCAAGGAATCCCTGTTGGTGCGATACTGCGGTCTGTGCACCGTTTTTGCAGCAATTGGTACCTGTTGCTCTTTCACTTGTAACAACCCCACAACAGACGGATCTTCTGACAGGCCAGGCAAAACAGACAGCTGCTTAATGTTGTCTGCGTCTATAGCAGCAATTCCAAAGGCCCATCGATACCCCTTAGGATCCTTGAAATGTCCCCTTCTGAGATAATCAGTACCTAGTATACATGGAGCCCCTGGGCCAGTCACAATGGGGTGTTTTTGCCAGTCTTTACCAGTGAGGCTTATTTCGGCCTCCAACACAGTCAATTCTTGGGAGCCCCCAGTCACTCCAGAAATATGGATTGATTCTGTCCCCTCATGACTTGAAGGCATCAGAGTACACTGTGCACCAGTATCCACCAGTGCCTTATATTTCAGTGGTTCTGATGTGCCAGGCCATCAAATCCACACAGTCCAATAAACTCTATTATCCCTTTCCCTCCCCTGACTGAGGGCAGGGCCCCTCTATTCATTACCTGTAATAACCGGAGCAACTGCACTGGCGGTTGATCTGCTTTGTAACTCTCTCACTCGTGCTCGCAGTACAGGAGTAGCTCGGTCATGCCACTTCCTCATGTCTTCTCCATGGTCACGTATGTAATGCCACAAGGCCATTTGTGATGTAGGATTCCTTACTGGAACCAGGAAGTGTTTGCCTTTGACAGCTGAGATTTTTGATGGTGCACGTGAGGAAGAGGGTTCATCATCCTTAATTAGTTGGATTCATATGAATTTGATCAGCTCCTTCATTAGACTCTTCTGATCATCCTGATCTTCATCAAGCATTTCTGATACTAATACAGGTTTGTCACGATTAATCAATAGTTGCTCTTGCACTTTATGCAGTGAAGACATTCGCTCTTGCATTTTATTCAGTTGATCCGTTAGTTGAGAGATGGCGGAAATGGAAGCACGAGTTATGGGTAGTTGCTGTTCATAGCTCTGGAGCTTAAGAATCAATTCAAAAACGAAGGGTCTTCTCTGCTAGTCCTGGTATCTGTCAGATGCTGACAATAGTGTACCGGCATATCTGTCTGGTGCCTTTCTTACGAGTTTCTGCCATATTTCAGGCGTCATTCTCAGTTTCTCAGGGTCATGGTCTTGGTGTGGGTCATTAGGAACAAAGTTACGGTCATACAGCATTTCCACCACAACCATTTCCCTCAGATACTGGATATCCTTTTCAATTGTATCCCACCTTCTCATCACAGGCTTCAAGCCGTCTTTGAAGGGATACCTTTCCTTCGCGGCTATTAACATTCTTCCCCAGTTGGTGGCAGCCCCATCCAAACATCGACTAATTCCTCTGTCAACAGCTGGGTCTCTGGCAATGGCTCCGATTAGCCAAGCTTCATTACCATCTAGAGACAAGCTACTGGTTCCGGTGTCCCAACAGCGAACCAACCAGGAAATGGGAGTTTCACTTGGGTGCCGTGTCAACTCCTTTCTTGAGCCTTGGATTTCAGTCATCTTCAGAGGCCGACGAGTAGTAATAGAGATTTCCTCTTAATCACTCTCCTCTTCATGTCTCCTAGTTTTTCCTTTTGCCTTTCTCGATGGTGGTGGTTCTGAGGAGGGCCCCTCACCTGGATCTTCCTCCACTACCTCCTTTTCTTCTTCTTTTTTCAGTTCTAGATGCGTGGACACTTGTTTCCATTTCTTGCCTTCCACCAGAGCAACTGTTATTGCTACTGGTGTCTCCTGTAACTGATCAGATTTGACTGGGAAATTCTTCCCTTTGGCTTGAACCTCAGATCAGAAACTCTCTCTCTCAAGATCATTTCTTTATAGGGCGCGGTAAGCACAAGCCAAACCCCAAATAAGTTTTACCTCCTTAGATTTATGTAAGCCGCACTGTCCCTGACTCAAGTACTGTCTTAGTTTCTCAGGATCCCATAGGTGCTCAAGAGTGAAATCCCATGACACGGCGGGTCCCCACGCTTCTAAGATTTTTCCTAAACCTCTCCATATCCCCTGCCAGTCAGCATTCTCAGTTTTGGAGGAGACTCCTGCTTACTATGCCTGTATAGGAATACATTCAGGGAGACTGATAACATGAACAGGGCTACGCCCACAAATATGAACATTAACTGTCTATTCGAAAAATGTCTGACAGACCGAGAGGAAAATCTGGAAACTGGTCTGAACATTGTGTGGTTTGTAAAATTGGCCATTCCATCAGGGAAGTAAATATCAAAATTCATATTGTGCCATGTTCCATATAGGTACCAATATAGGTACAATAGAGGTTTCTCCATCAGTGCCCTTACATAGTTATATATGGACACCATCGCCCAACGAATAAGTATGACATCAATCATTGGCCAGCAGGTCGTGAATAACACTATAGCTTTTAATCCCTTGTACAGCGCCCCCACAAAAAAGAGTGGGTTCATTGCTGGTGTCTGCTAAAAAGGGTTAATGAATTGAAGCTACCAAGAGGAAGGGAACAAAAAAGAGGCATTATCCAGACTAAGCAGTGCTCAAAGTTTACAAATATCCCAGAATACTGGCAGTACATCTGGTCCTAAAAGGTCAAGTTTTCCAGCACAAAAACCTGAACTACTGATAATGCTCCTTAACAAAGCTCTCTGAGAGCAGAGAGGGAGATTCATTTGAAAAGCTAAAAAGCAGCTTTGCCCGCATTCTCCACCAAAATCTGTCATGGTGTTAACTAGATCAATCTATGGCTGTGACAGGGGGCAGTAGTCCCCTGCCCCTCTAGCCCCATCCCTGCCCCACACAAAATGGGAAGGAAGGAAGGGGGGGGGGGGGGAAACAGCGGCAACTATCTATGGAGGAAAACTTATTTTACTAACTATGATATTGGAATGCAAAATAACACAATATAATAAGACCTAATTGAAACTGAGACTAATAAATCAAATAAGATAGGAGAGAGAGAGTTCCCAAGACCGAGTCAAACCTGAAAATCTTGGAACGGCTAGGAAAAAATGCACCCTTCCAGCACCTGCTGCCAGGCAGTAAGAGACACCCCCCCCCCAACAAGGGTCAGATCCCATTACTTCCATCATGTACAGGGATAGGTACATGGAGCTGGAGCATTAACACTTTTTAGTTCCAGTACACTACATGATGTTTTGATGTGGAATACTGAAAACCAAAAAACGTAAAACCATGACAACCACCCAGACACTAATTCACCTCTGTTGAAGTCTGAACTCTCCCACAGTTGTCTGGAGAGCCAGACCCCATAAGATGTTTACACCCAAGATG
Source organism: Perdix hodgsoniae (assembly GCA_035772895.1). Classification (NCBI taxonomy): domain Eukaryota; kingdom Metazoa; phylum Chordata; class Aves; order Galliformes; family Phasianidae; genus Perdix; species Perdix hodgsoniae. The sequence goes on from JAPSGF010000138.1 coordinate 174,848, forward strand.
TACTCTGGGACTGGGGCAATAGACACCTTACACTCCCAGGGTGGGTGATGTAAAATCCCCAGTTTCAACCACGTCTGGATAACTGGAATTGTCTGTCTCCCAAAGCCACTGATCATCACTCTATCCCCATTGAATTTAGTCAGATCTCCATAAGTAAGTGATGTTTCTGCACCTGTGTCAACATAACCCTTTGTATGTTCTTTTGGGATAAAAAAATTGTCAGTTCAACTTAGGGCCTCCGGTCCCATCTGGAGGCCCTAGGTACAGGCATCCCCTGTCATGCAAGTAACTGTGCAATTGTCAATTCCTTTTCCTCAGGTGGCTTGGGCATAGTGGCCTGGGTCACCTGAGGAGGCTTTTTCCTTTTACTGGGAACTAGGAAATTTTCCAAGTTCCATGTTGTTGGTAGCTGATCAGTAGTTCTCACCCCAGACTTTTTGGGGCGATTTTAAAATTTTTGATTGTTCTCTGCCTCCATAGCTGGAGGAGGACAGTATTGGGCTGGTGATGAATTTTTGGAAATTGAATCCCAGCCTGGATTAAGTCATTACACATTTGCTTTCAGGATACCCGTATGGGTCCTGATTGAGGAGTCCATGGGGTGGGTCTCCTGGTTTTAGTTACAGAGAGAACCTCTGCCCCTTCCAGCACTCAGATACCACGCCTGGTCTGAAGGTGCTCTGTCTCCTCTAGATCAGCCACCAATTGGGCAGCATGTTGGACAACGGCCTCTGAGATCACTTAAGGGTTCATTATGGACACCAGTATAACACACTGGTGGGGAGGAGCTTGTTGTAATATAAGGTCCCTCATCCTTGCCAAAAACTTAACCAAGTCAGTACCTTTGACAGTCCAGTCATATATTGCCTCCTTCATTCCCAATTCTCTAATATAATTTTGAAGTTCCTCCATTGAGGTCTATAGGGCCTGTATTTATCAGAACATCACTTTTGTTTAGCCATGTGATTCTACATAGCCATGTGATTCTACACACCGCCATTATCCATTGAATTAGAAAATGGTTTTTGTCATTATGCATCACAGTGGCATAAAGCCTTTGTCTAAGAGCCAGATGCGTGGTAACGGATGCCAGTTCAGAAGTCTTGGGCCTGTTAACTAACACACTTTCATTCCCCATTTCCTATAATCTCAACAGCCAAGCTGGCATGATCTGTCACGGCCTTTCCTTAAATTGTTGGAACAAATCCACAAGCTCAGCAGCTGTGTATGGACATGCCATTACATATAATGTGGTATGTGCAGGGGACCAACCCCGCTGGTCTGTCTTGGATTTGTTTTGTCTTCCGAGTTATTATTGGTCTTACTTCTAGAGGATCTGAGGTTCCTAGATCTTCTAGTTAGATTTTAGTTTGCTTCGCCTTCTTGGGTTCAACAAGGATCCTCCTGATCTAAGTCTCTTTCCCCTTCTAGTGATATGGATCTTAATTTCAAAGGGGAAATTCCATTTCAAGGTGGGGTAGCTTGCCCTGACAAAGATGTAATTTTGTTTCCCAACTGTCAAATCCAAGTTTTCAAAAGCTCACTTTCATCTTTTAAGTTTTCTTCCGAGGAATTATATGCATTAATAGTGAGATAATAATAATAGTGTGGCAGCCATGCCACAGCAGATGCTACTACTATTCTTTCCTCAGTTGTAAAAAAAAAAAAAAATAATAATAATAATAATAAAAATAATTAAAAAAATTGTCCCAATTTATTCAGGAAAACAGCTATTTTTGATGGAGATTTAATAATGAAACCATTCCTGGGTTTCCCCTGGGAGCTCCTCTTATGGTGTATTTAGGGTCCCAGTGACCATACAATACTTTTTTTTTTTTTTAAAGATAATCCATCATAAATAAGTACCTGGCTGGCTCGCATTACAACAAAGATGTGACAACAGAAGGACTAGCATAATAGAAAGACGCTATAAAGGAAGAGAAGAAGGTTGTTCACCCATATGAGAAGATTCCAGGTTCACAGAAAAAAGCTTCACTGATGACAGATCTCCTAAATCACATCCTTCCCCATTGGCAGTCAGCCCTTAAATGAGGTCTAAGAGAGACAGAGCCGGGTTCCACCTCTTCTGGTCATGCAGGTGAATTGCCTTCACCTGTGCTTCCAGAGCTGACTGGGTCCTTTCTCCAGGTGCTCAATCAGTGTTTTAGGCTGTGACTCAACAGTTCCCATACAGAATCTCAGCAAAAACTCCTTTGTTCCCATCTTCCAGGCCTTGCCAGCAGATAATAGGGAGGGAGCAGGGAGGTGCCCACCTGCATCCTGTTTTTCACAGGATACAATGTTATTATTCCTCAATTCTCCCATACCAAGCTGGAGTTTTTAGTAACAGGACAGATTTTCCACCAGTAAGCAGTCCTGAGCACTCTCTTCCAGAGACAAACAGTTCCAAAGGAAATGCTTTCAAATGTCCACAAACTGATGCTGATTCCCACACAGCAACACCTACCACTCGCATCCTCAATAAGTCAGAGACTTATGAAAAAATCTCAGAAAGCAAGTGTTGAGCCAAGAAAAAAAAAAATAGGGTTCCAACAGGAGGCAATGACAAAGAGGGAAGGGAATAATAAAAAACCCTAATAGTAAAACAACAGCACCAATGATCAGAGGAGGAAAGTTAATTTACTAATTATAATAGCAGAAATACAAGTTATTTGGGATTTAAGCTAATAAACTAAATAAATGAGTGTCCAAAACTGAAGGCCTTACTCTAATGCTGAAGGTGAGACAGCTAGGGAGCACACACCATAGAGACTAGCAGTAAGAGAAGGGGCAGTCTCGTGACTTGTGAGCAGTTTTATCTTTCCCTCTAGATCTAGATGTAGTTCTTCATTTCTGAGAACCAGATACCCAGAAATACTGACAGTTCACAGAAATGAGGCATTAACTCTTTAACTTCCAGTGCACTGCGTGATGTTATGTTGACTACTGATAACTAAAATCATAAAACCATGACACTCGAAGATTAAACAGCCAATTTTGACTAATACTGTCCTTGCAGAAAGGATAAATAGTTTTTCAGTTTTTTTTTTGGGGGGGGGGGGGGGCTGAGACTGCGATATCTTCAAACCAAGCATTTAACTTTACTTAGATCTTTGACATGCTTCTGGCCCAGTTCGACCTAATTCCATGACTAAATGTTGCAGGTGTACCCAAGAACATGCCCCAAGATTAAGGGGAAGGGGGAAAGGTAGGGAGATGGGCCTAAAAGCAGAACAGTGGCAACGAGCTAAAGGAGAAAACTCATTTACTAACTATGATAGCAGAATGCAAGATAACTACAAAATATAATACAATATAACTGGAAGTGAATCTAATAAATCAAATGAAACAGGAGAGCTAGAGTTCAAAACCAAAGGCCTTACTCTAATGCTGAAGGTGAGATGACTATGCAGCACACCACAGAGATGAGCAGTAAAAGAAGGGGCAATCTCATGACTCACAAGCAGTTTTATCATTCCCTCTGAATGGAAAAGGAAACTACAAAAAGTTCTATGGGGTATGTAGTTCTCTTCTGAGAAACAGGTACCCTGAAAATTGGCACTCCACAGAACTGGAGTATTAACTCTAACTCCCAGTGCACTACATGATGTTATGATGTGGAATACTGAAAACAAAAATTATAAAACCATGACATTCCACCCCTTATTCCACATCACTACATCATGCTTAATATATACAAACAATAATTAACGTGCATTAAACAGAAACTAGCATACATTAATTCCTTTTGTTAAACTAATATATTGATCCCTATTCCTAAGCCAGCCTATATCATCTTGATGTGTGTTGTGTAAAGGCTATTATTTCTTTGCTTGACTACAATCTTGTATCCAATTTTACATTGGGGTTTTTTATTTTGTTTGCAGTTATAAGGCCTTTGTTACCTTTTCAAAAGATATCTGTTGTAACTGCATTAAACATGAGAAAGTAACACAGTCATGTGCCATGTGTGTTGCACAGTCTGCATTGTCAGGTGTGTGTGGAGGGGTGTAGATGCAGCACTCTGCCTTCTTGGAGGTCTCTGCTTACTCAGTATAACGCTTTATAATAAAAACAGTGCTTATTACATCTGACATAAGCCTTGTCCAGTCCTCTTTAAGCTAAGATTGCCACTTGGCTAATAACTGGGGAGGATACAAGATATTTCCCTGGAAACAAAATAAAATACTAAAAAAAAAAAAGAAAAGTATAATCCTCAAAACTCTCAGTATTTTGATACATATTTCAGAAGATAAAGTTCAAATTAAATGCTTTTGGGAGGTGGAAGATGGGAATTTCACTGGGTTTTTCCTTGTTTCTTTTTTATCGGAAGATCACTTCTGAAGGAAATAGACTTGGTTTCTTCATAAATCTCACAGCTAGCTGAGACTGCAAGTTCATTTAGCATGTAACTCTCTACAGAAGTGGACTTGCTTTCTGGATCTCTTGAAGTTTAACCCAACCTGGATAGTCTAGTGGCAACTTGGACATGGCATCTCAACATACGTAGTGCACTGTCAGAGTACTTTTACCGTGGGAAGATGTCCAGTAAGGGTTATGTCAGTCCCATGACTTCAGTATTTTTTTTTTTTTTTTTTAAATCTACAGTACTGTTCATATATCCCTCACCTTAGCAGCTCTGGGTCAGGAGAGAAATTGAGAATTTTTTGAGTAGCTGTATCATATATTTTTTAGTTTGTTTTCAGGAGAGCTGTGAACTGTCTTTCATCTTCAGCTTTCCCTTCTCAAAGCATGTTTAGCACTAGTCTTGCTGTTATGTAGATCTTTCTGTATGCAGAATGAAGGGCACACACTGGCCTGTTCAACAATAGGATGTGAAACGTCAGCTGCTGTCTACAATTTGCAGAAGAGTGGAAAGACAGGATACTGTCATTTGTGAGTCACAAATAGGCAGCAGACAAGAATACCATGAATGATTTATTTATCATTCATGATATATATTATCATTTATAAATGATTTATTCACGTATGAATGAGTAAAAGCTGATGAAGCTTTCTGAACTTGTGAAAATGACAGATTCATCGAACAGGCCCCATCGGACAGTGTTCACTCGAGCCATTGAAGCATGTGATCTTCACTGGCAGGACAGCCACTTACTACACATTATCAGCAGTGACCTATACACCAACTACTGTTACCATGACGACACTGAAAGCTCACTCTTTGATTCTCATGGGTGGCCCCTCTGGCATGGTAAGTGGCTGAAACGGGAAAGACATTTCCATGACTTGCCTCCTTGTTCAGTTTCTATGTCATTATTTTGTGTGGGAAGAGGGGAAGAGATAAATGAAAAGCCTGGAGAAAGGAACAGTCTCCCTTGAAATGCTGGTTTTAGAATTTTATTTTTTTTAAGACTCTTGCTTTTTTTTTTTAATATATATAGATTTTTAAGCCCTTCAGAGTTAACCTAACAAAAGAGGTCATTATAGACATGGAAACATTGCTTTTCTTCATTTATTTTCCTCATTTATTTTCTCCTTTTTAGAGTATGTCCCCACAGCCTGTGCGAGGGTGGATGCATTGCGATCTCATGGATACTCAAGAGAAGCACTGAGACTAACAATAGCTATTGTTAATACACTAAGAAGGCAGCAGCAGAAACAGCTAGAAATGTTCCAGGCTCAGAAGAAAGGTAAATGTGGACAAAAGACATAAGGTGACAATAACACTGGACTGGAACTTTGCATTAGAAAACTGTTTTTGAAACTATAATGCCAAAGAGATGCATTTAACTCTCCATTACAAATGACCATGGTGGTAATGTAATGCTTTGCATGCTGGAGATTTTCTTTGTGGATTCTGCATGGCAAGGGCTCAATTCTGCCTTCTGTAATGTCTGATACAACTGGGCCTTTATCCCAATCAGAACTTTTGGTTACACAGTATAAATATTCATCCGGTGTAATTTACAGGTTTGTAAACAGAGCTTAGTATTTAACACATCAGGTATTTTAAATTATTTCTTCCTTTGACATAATTTATCTGAACTACATATTTCTGATGTGAAAGCCTAAGTTGATATGGAGGATAACACTGAGACAAAGTCTGCACTAGAGAAATTCATCAAGTTCGGCAACTTGTTTCTAAAGAGTCTCATACAGTATCTAAAATTTTAGTATTTCTGAATGGAGTCAGGTTGATGTCACTGGAAATGAGTTTTTGAAACACTATTCTTTAATATGATATTTTATGTTGTTCCTTTGATGAACATTAACCTATTTTTTTGAATGAATATTGTTCTTTAGATACAATTTCTATGCCATGTGATCCTTGCTGCCCAAAATAATACTGCACTGCACTTTGCCATAAGTTTGAAGTACTACTAGGAGGAGAAAATAATAGCTTTCTGATTAAAGAATGCATGTGGAAAAAAATGGAATTATGTTCTCGGCTACTACAAGAACACCTTAATTCAAACATTGTTTTAGATCTTCATTACTGCTCTTAACAATGCATATCTCATGTACTGTAAGAAAAAATACTAATGTGAAGTTGTGTAAATTTTTTGAGCGTATGACTAGATGTTTTCACAGAAGTAAACATTAAGTAGTTTAAATGACAACAAAGCAGGTACCTGACTAAAGAAACAGCTGGCAGTTCCTATGTGCTTCTATTTCTGTTTCACAGTATTGAAGTGTTTCAGGGTAAGTTTTGATCTGAGAGACAGGATGTCTCAGGAGCAGAGGCAAGCAAACTATGCAATCAAAGCAGCACAGTGGGTTACGAGTTTTAGTCAACATACACACACAGACATATATTTTAGATAATCCCCATAAGTGGGAAGCAGGAACTCCCTAAGCAAGTGCACTATTTATTACTGATCTTTAAGAGACAACAAAACACTGAAAAGGAGAAAGAAAGAATGTGCCAGTGGTGGATTCAGTAGATAGTGACAGCAGGGCATCCCCTGCTTCTAAGTGTACTTTTCCTCTCTCTCCCACTACAGCCTCTTTCCTGCTTTTATTCTCCACAGGGTCTGCAGAGTTTTTTTCCACTTGCATGTTGTACCCACACAGCCAACAGAGCCCAAGAGAAACACTTGCTTCCAAAGCAAGTCTTTGAAAAAGCAAACTGCTAAGGTCAGCTCTCTCTACAAAACAAGATATTTGCAATTACAGCCACAAGTATCAGTTCCCTTAAAAGCATCAGAATACTTTGTTCCATCCTAGGATCATTCTTCAGTCAAGAGCCTTTAGGTCCCCAAAAACCAAGCTAGAAATTTTGTGCACTATTTTAGATTCTAGACCTGAAAAAAATCTAGAAGCAGTTTATGTTGTTACTTATAAGTTTTCTAAATGATTCTATCATTTAATGCACCTTTCCCTAAAATGCACTCCCTTAAAAACTTTGCAACTTCTTGAGCTTTTCAGGTTGAGAAGAAAAGCAATCAGAAGACTGGATGCATACATACCACTGACGCATGAAAGGCCTGCTATAAGAATGCTAGATATAGTACTGCTCCTCTTAATTACCAGTTGCTAATAAAGTATCCTGTTAAACGTTAAGTTCCTTTTCCCTATGAGCAGTGTCTGTAGCTGTGAATTAGTATAATACTATTAGAACTAAGAGACCATTTGTATAAAATGTGGTCTATCCTACCCTAGAACAAAGAAGCTTGCCATTTCTCTGTTGGCACTCACTGCTTTTGAACTTTCAACCCTGTGAATAATCAATGAATAAACAGATGTCACAATTAAGAAATACACAAAAGAGTTTAGCTAGGCAGGCTATTACACCAAAAAGAATACATAGAGAACTTACCCTCATCATAGGCTCACTAAAAAGCTCAAGAAAAAGAAATCACCAGAAAAAGAACCCTCTTCTAGTGGTGGTCAGCTCTTAAATGAGGTCTAGGGGAAATGGAGCCAGGCTCCACCCCTTCTGGCAGCACAGGTGAATTGCTTTCACCTGTGCTCCCAGGGCTGACTCATTGCTCATCTTAGGTGATCAATAAGAGGTTCAGGCTGTGATTCAGCAGTTCCCATACATTCTGGTATGTTAGAATTGAAAAAATATTCTTTTAATACTGCAAAATGTATTGGTCATCTCTATAAGCAGTTGAATTCTGTGGATACAGCCCAGCTTTAGGTTTCAGTTCAGCAAACTTCAGATGCTTCTACTTAGCTTTTATTCACGTAGCCACTTACATGGTTTAAAATTAAATGTTTATGTGACTGCAGGACTGCAGCCTTTGTTTGATGTGACACAAATGAACTTTATAAGTAGACACAACAGATGAAATAGAATATAAGTGAGTCAGTAAGAATTCAGGTTTCAGTTCTTTTTAGTAATATTACTTGGTTCTGCATGTTGTCTATAGTACATGCTATTTTGATAGTAAGACAGTGATTTACTTGTTATTTTGTATTACATATCAGTTGATTCTTAAACAACAACATCAAAAAAACCAACATCCTCGTTCTCCTAAACAATCAGTTTAATGTGTGGTTGTGTTTCATTTTGTAGCCCCACATGTTTAAATAGGTAAGAAGCAGACTTTCTAGTGTCTTAAACCTTTGCGTTAATAGATGTGGTTCCTAAAGAAAGTAGTACTGTATGAGAGCTGCTGAATCACAGCCTGAACCTTTGATTAGTTATCTAAGGCAAGCAGTATGTCAGCCCTGGAAGCACAGGTGAAAGCAATTCACCTGTGCTGCAGGAAGGGGTGGAGCCAGGCTCCACCTCTCCAGAGCCATTGAAGTGCTGACTGCCAGGGAGGAAGGATCTCTTCTGAGAGATCCACTCCTTGGGAGCCTTTTGAAGCGAGCCTTTTACACGGGTAAGCGTTCCATCTGTTTTCACTTTGTTCCCCTTGTGCCCAGCTCTCTTATTGGTTTATTTCCATACCTTGATTATATGTCTATTATATTTTGATTGTACCTTTCAATTATGTTATTTTTCCTTGATTGTACACTTGGCGAGCAAGGCAGGCAAACTAAATACATCTAAATTTATATCACGTCTTTCCTCTGGAATTTTTGTAAATTGATCAAGGGAGAGAACACTCTTCCCTTAGACAAAATGATCTTGGGATGGATCCCAGAATATAGGGAATCTCCGTATTATGTATTAGCAAGCGTTATTGAAAAAGGGGACCCCTTAAGGGATATGGGGCACATCTCCCCATATTGCTTAGCTGAGTACTTTCAAGGGCTCAGCAAAGATATATTGAATTAAATGGAAAGGCAACTAGCTGCCTCTATAGTAGCATGGCCTCTACTAAAGGCTCTAAATACTTCTGAAATGAATAATAATACCTTAATAAGTGAGAACCAACTTCTTAAAGATCCTATTGAAAAATTAGAAGAGGAACTTAGCCTGTTAACAGGGAAAAAATCAACCCTACTCCCCGTAGGCTAAGTTTGCAATATTACAATAACTGATGACCAAGTTACTGAGTCAATGCATCATGTTGATCAAGAAGATAAAAGATCCAAGTCGGATCTTGAAGCTCCTATTTGTCTAGAACCACTGGAAATCCGTCCGGTGGTAACTCAAAAAACGAAGAAAGTTCAAGATAGGCTGGCAGGGGTGCCACCAGATCAGTGGCCCCCTACCCAAACTCACTTGCACGTGATGGCCCAGCCATACACGGCCACGGAATTAATGGATCTAGTGCAAAAGCTCCAACAAAGATCCAGAGAAAGTGTACCGGCCTGGCTGTTGAGTCTTTGGGACTCTGGAGCAGAAAGTGTCATATTAAGTGGCCCAGAAGTAGCTAAATTAGCCTCTATGAGCACTCGCCTTGCTCTTCGAAAAAGGCTTTATGCAGGTAGTCACCACACTGATGAGAACCACTCTATAATAGCCTGGTTAATGGTGGCCAGCTGTATGGTATGGCCAAACAAAGCGGATTTACCCTTACATTCAGGAATGTGGTCCCCCATGGAGGACCTTAAAAATTACATCCGAGAACTGGGTTTCAGGGAAGCCATTTATGAAGATACATTTGATGGACCCGACATGGTAAAATTCTCCGCGGGAATGAGGGGCCTAATCTTACAGCAAGCTCCCTCTCTCATATGGAACCTTGGTTTCTCTATTAAACCCTCTAGTAGCTTTGGAAGCAGCGGTCCAGGAGGCTGCTCAGTTAGTAGCCGATTTAGGAGAGACGGAACGCCTAATATCAAAATGCAATGTTAGATTATTAGAATAGGCCCGAGTATTGCTGGTGACTAAAATAAAAATACCGGCTACTCGGGCTTCTTAATCGGGACCCATACGGGTGTCTCGAAAACAGATGTTTAATGATTTGATCTGGGCTGGGGTTCAATTTGCTGAAATTGACTGCCAGCCTAATTATGTCCTCCTCCAGCTCTGGAGACAGTTGAGGGACAATCAAAAATCTCAAACTTAGCCTAAAATACCAAGGGTAAGAATCATAGAAAGAATGCCGACACAGACATGGAACTTACAAGACTTTATTGTTCCCAATAGGAAAAAAAAGCCGCCTCAGGTGTCTTGGGCTACAATGCCTGAGACATCAGAGGCAAAAGAATTAGCCCTGGCGCAGTTCATGTCGTGACAGGGGATGTTAATCCCCCTAGGGCCTCCAGACGGGACCGGAGGGCCTATGTAGAGTTCTCAATTTACTGGTCCCGGAAAAACATACAGAGAGTTATGGCACTGGTAGACACACGGGCGGAAATATCGATTATCTTTGGAGACCCATCTAAATTTCATGGAGATAAGGTGATGATTGGTGGCTTTGGGGGACAAACTATTCCTGTCACCCAAACATGGTTAAAACTGGGGGTTGGGCGCCTCCCACCCCGGGAGTATAAGGTATCTATTGCCCCAGTTCAAGAATACATACTGGGCATAGATATTCTATGGGGCCTGGCTCTCCAGACAACTGTAGGGGAGTTCAGACTTCGACAGAGATGCATCAGGTTCTGGGCGGTGCAGGCGATATTGAGAGGCCATGCGAGACATGGGCCAATTTCCTGCCGAAAATGCGCCGGATTACTAATGTAAGGCAATATGGACTCCCGGGTGGGCAAGAAGAAATATTGAAAACGGTGCAGGAATTAGAAAAAGTGGGTATTATAAGACCTACACATAGCCCATATAACTCCCCCATATGGCCAGTGTGGAAGTCGGATGGCACATGGAGAATGACGGTGGATTATAGAGAATTAAATAAGGTCACGCCGCCTATTCATGCAGCCGTACCTAATATTGCCTCTCTAATGGACACATTGGGTAGGGAGGTAAAAGCCTATCATTGTGTCCTAGATTTAGCAAATGCGTTTTTTAGCATCCCAATTGCTGAGGAATCGCAAGACCAATTTGCGTTTACGTGGGGTGGCAGGCAGTGGACCTTTCAGGTCCTGCCACAGGAGTATGTGCACTCACCAACATATTGTCATAATCTAGTGGCGCGTGACCTGGCGGATTGGAAAAAACCCGATGGTGTTAATCTGTATCATTACATTGATGATCTCCTGCTGACATCCGACTCACTGGAGGCAGTAGGGCAGGCGGCAGATTCATTAACCAACTATTTACAACAGAAGGGATGGGCTATAAATCCCCAAAAGGTGCAAGGTCTGCGCCTGTCCGTAAAATTCTGGGGGTGGTTTGGTCAGGAAAGACCAAAGTACTACCCAGTGCTGTTATAGATAAAGTTCAGGCATTCCCAGTCCCTACAGCATTGAAGCAGCTGCAAGAGTTTCTGGGTATACTGGGTTATTGGCGTTCCTTTATACCTCACCTAGCGCAGCTGCTGAGGCCACTGTACAGACTCGCAAAAAAGGGGCAGCTATGGGATTGGGGGAAAACAGAACAGGATCCTTTTCAATAGGCGAAACTGGCAGTCAAACAAGCCCAGGTGTTGGGTATATTTGATCCTACCCTGCCAGCCGAGTTGGATGTTCATGTGACTCAAGATGGCTTTGGCTGGGGCCTGTGGCAACGCCAGAGTTCTGTTTGGGCCCCCATTGGGTTCTGGTCTCAGGTTTGGCATGGAGCAGAAGAAAGATACAGCATGATTGAAAAACAGTTATTGGCTGCCTATTCAGCATTACAGGCAGTAGACGCAGTAGAGCCAGTAACTCAAACAGCTGAAGTCATAGTTGAAACAACTCTGTGGATTCAGGGGTGGGTGAAAGATCTGACCCACCTTCCTAAGACGGGGGGGCCCAGGCGCAAACAGTGTCACGATGGGTCGCTTACCTCAGCTAAAGGAGCAGTCTGTCTTCATCACCTTTGAAAGAAGAACTTCAGAAGATCCTAGGCCCAGTGACCTATCATAGTGATGCACCAAGAGAAACACTGGTCGCTCCACCAGGGAAGAGTCCTGTTCAGGAAGGGAAATATCCTATCCCTGAAGATGCCTGGTACACAGATGGGTCCAGCAAGGGTAACCCAAGCAAGTGGAGAGCAATAGCATACCATCCTTCGACTGAGACAATCTGGTTTGACGAGGGGGATGGTCAGAGCAGCCAATGGGCAGAATTACGAGCTGTGTGGGTGGTTGTGACCAAGGAACCCGGTGATGGTATTTTGAACATCTGCAGGTAGTTGGGCTGTGTACCGGGGGCTCACTCTTTGGATTGCACAGTGGGCCATCCAGGAATGGACTATCCGCGCCCGACCAATCTGGGGCAAAGACATGTGGTTAGACATATGGAACACAGTCAAACGCAGGACTGTATGCATCTACCATGTTTCTGGTCATCAGACCCTACAGTCTCCAGGAAATGATGAGGCTGACACACTGGCTCGAGTCAGATGGATTGAGAATTCACCATCTGAGAACATTGCCTGTTGGTTGCATCAGAAACTACGGCATGCAGGACAAAAGACAATGTGGGCAGCTGCTAAAGCATGGGGACTGCCCATACAACTACCTGACATTGTCCAGGCATGCCAAGATTGCGACGCTTGCTCTAAGATGAGACCGACATCGTTGCCCGAAACGACAGCCCATCTTGCCAGAGGACACAATCCTCTCCAGCGATGGCAGGTCGATTATATTGGACCCCTTCCTTGATCTGAGGGGGCGAGATATGCCCTGACCTGCGTCGATACTGCAAGTGGGCTCCTGCAGGCTTATCCGGTACCGAAAGCAAACCAGGCATATACCATCAAGGCACTCACTAAACTGATGTCTGCCTTTGGGGCACCTCAAGTCATCGAGAGCGACCAAGGAACTCATTTCACTGGTGCAATGATACAGCGCTGGGCTGATTAAAATAACATCGAATGGCAATTCCACCTGCTATATAATCCAACGGGGGCTGGCCTCTTTGAACGTTATAATGGTATTCTTAAGGCTGCCCTGAAGACAGACTCCCAGTCCCTGCAAGGATGGACAAAGAGACTGTATGAAAGTCTGCGGGACTTGAATGAAAGACCTCGAGATGGCAGACCCAGTGCCTTGAGAATGTTGCAGACCACGTAGGCCACCCTGCTTAGGATCCAAATTACGGGCACTGATCATCAGATAAAACCTCAGATTGGTAATGAAAATAATCTTCTGCTCCCTGCCCCTGAGAACTTAGAACCAGGTACTCATAGAATAAAATAGCCTTGGAAGGTGCAGGTAGGACCCAAGTGGTGTGGCCTACTTGCACCTTGGGGGAGACTGTTGGAGGTGGGAGGCTCAGTAGTCCCTCCAGTAATAGGTACATGGCCTACTGATATTGTGGTCAACACTCTGATCTTCATTGCTAAAGGGACCCCAATCATATCCCTATGGCAGATCAGGACACCTCCTCTGGTGCCTGATATAGTTATGCAGCCGCAGATATCTGGTCAAAAAGTGTGGTACAGGCGGCCGGGATGTGCTCCTATACAAGCAGAAGTGTTGACCCAGGATAGAAACACGGCCTGTATCTTGCCCTGGAGAGTGGACCTACCCCTCCTGGTACCTCTGAAACATCTGTATTACTCCCCGTGAGTCTTTGAACCTTCAGGATCATTGGTAGGAACATAATACTAACAAGGCATTCCAGTATTACAGTCTGATCATGTGTAACGCCTGACAATGGTCTACGTGGGACTGATGAAATGTAGGGTGGACCTGCACCTCATGACCGCATGCCTCCAGTAACATCATCCAGCACTGGCCCATAAAAGAAGATCAACGATTCACCAATTGACACTTGTCTTGAATTGTACCAACGTGCATCGTGACGGAAATTGTATATGCGTCACTATATAATGAATCTCTGTAGTAGGGAAAGCATACCCTGTAGTCAACCTAATCATTTGGTTCACCCTGTGAAGGGGTGGAGTATATGGGAGCTGCTGAATCACAGCCTGAACCTTTGATTAGTTATCTGAGGCAAGCAGTCAGCCCTGGGTGCACAGGTGAAAGCAATTCACCTGTGCTGCAGGAAGGGGTGGAGCCAGGCTCCACCTCTCCTAGACCCATTTAAGTGCTGACTGCCAGGGAGGAAGGATCTCTTCTGAGAGATCCACTCTTTTGGTGCCTTGATTATACATCTTTTATATTTTGATTGTACCTTTCAATTGTATTATTTTTCCTTGATTGTACAACTCCGTGAATGAGAACAAGCAGAGACAGCTACAAGTTAGTGTGTAGTAGGTAGAGAAGCAGAGCATCCGTTATCTACATCTGCCCTCTTTTAGCCTGAAACTGTTTGCCCATGTCTTATTGCTCTCTACCCATGGAAAAAGTTGTTTTCCCTTTTCCCTTTAAGGATTGGAAGACTGCAATGAGATCTCCCCTGGGCCTTCTCTTCTCCAGGTTGAACAAGCCCAGCTCCCTCAGTCTGTCTTTGTAGAAGAGGTGCTGCAGACCTCTGATCATCTTTGTGGTCCTCATCTGGACCCTCTCCAAAACTTCCCCATCTTTCATGAGCTGAGAGCTGTCGACCTTGATGCAGTACTCCACAAGGGCAGAGTAGAGAGGAACAACCGTCTCCCTCCTGCTGGCCACCCTTTTGATGCAGCCCAGGATGAAGTTGGCCTTCCAGGCTGCAAGTGAACACTGCTAGCTCATGTTAAGTTTTTCATCTATCAGGACTCCTAAGTTCTTGGCAGGGCTGCTTGCAAGGAGTTTTTCTCCAAGTCTGTACATATATACATGGGATTGCTTTGACCCAAGACCTAGGGTGCTGCATATCTTTGGAGGCAGGAAAGAATTGTGGATGTTTTAAAAAAAAAAAAAAAGTCTTAAAGTCTGTTGTAATTTTTCAGCAGATATTTTCAGAAGACTTCCTGGTATTGTGTAAGAAATTTCAAAAGATGCTGCAGTTGTAGTTATTAACCCATAATACGCTTTGCTAGTGCTTGAATGGCATTTGATCTTAGTTCTTTTTCTTTTTTTCCTCTTTTCGTATATGCATAAAGGGCAATTAATTCATCCTGAAAGATACTGTTTTCTCCTTCTATGCAAAGGCTACTTTTAACACTTTGAACTCTATACTGAGAGCATTTTAATAGGTTTTACTTCTATTTAAGTGGCTAACCTGCACTCTTTCCTTACCTACTCTTTTCATCTTTTTTAATGCAGAACTTCTCTACAGAGGAATAACCTCAATAACAAATCTTGAAGGTTGGGTGGGACACCCTTTGGATCCAATTGGCACCCTCTTCAGTAGCCTGATGGAAGCCTGCAGGGTGGATAATGAGAACTTCCATGGATTTTCAGACTTCATGGGTAAGGCTGTGCAAAGGGAGCTATATTTTATTCACCTTCAGTAACCAAAGACATTTTTCTACCTTCCCACTATAAATTAACTTTGAAGCAAGTGTTCTCATAGTATAACAACTCACATTTGCTTTCCCTATGAAAATGTTTAAAGGAAAATCTTGAAAGCACTTCCAAAATGACCAGTTACTTATTCTGGAAAATATATATTTATTTAGTTTGTGTCTGAAATAAAAGCAAATAAATGTTTATAGTAGTAAATTTCTCCACATACATTCCTTTGTCCTATTTCTGAGACATTGCACAAGATCACAAAATCACAGAATCGTTGAGGTTGGAAGGCAGCTCTGGAGATCTGCTTAGAGCAGGATCAGCTTCAGCAGGCTGTCCAGGACTGTGTCTAGTTGGGTTTTGAATAAATCCAGAAATTAAGACTTTACATCCTTTTTTGGCATCCTTTTCCAGTGTTCAACCACCCTCTCAGTAATAAAAGTCTTTTCTTATGCTCAGATGCAAACCTGTGTTTCAGTTTGCGCCCATTGCTTCTTGTCACAGACTGCCACCGAGAAGAGTCTGGCTCTTTCTTTTTTACATTCTCCTATCAGATACTTATACATATTGGTAGGATCCTTCTGAGCCTTCTCTTTTCCAGGCTAAACAGAACTAGCTGTTTCAGTCTTTGATCATATGAGAGATGCTCCAGTCCCTTAATCATCTTTGTGGCCTCTCACTAGATTTGTTTCATTATGTCCATATGCTGGGAAGCCCAGAACTGAACACAGCATATATGTATATCTCACCAGTGCTGAAGAGAAAGGAAGGATCATCTCCTTCAGCAGGTTGGAAACACTTCCCTTAATGTAGCCCAGGGTGTTACTGGACTTCTTTGCTAGATATGCACATAATACTTCAAATGGATAACAAAACAGTTAACAATAATAACATACATGGTCTATAGAGAATGTGAATTGGAAAGTAGTGTTACAGAATTGATGCATGATTTAGGTCAGAATGTCTATGTCCATCTTAATTTTGGTATTTGCTTCCCAGGAACTTAAGTGATTCATTCCTTATTCTCAGTATGTTTCCACATCTGCAGTAGTTTCTTATTGCCTTCTATGTTTGACAGGAAATGGATTAATCACTCTACCTACAGCTCTTTTATATGCACATCTCCAATCCTCTTGGGGCTTTATCTCAAAACTCATTTTATGAAATTAGATTTTTTTCAGTAAACTTTTAATCCACCTATTCTGAAAGAAGTTTTAATTAAAAGAAAACAGAAATCAGATTCTTTCCAATTTTCTAATTAGTAAAAATAAAGAAAAAAAGTACTAAAAGTATTTTGTGTTGAAAAGTAAATTCCCCCTACACGTACGTAATTTTCCAAATAAATTCCACCTTCTCATTTTCTGCAGTTGTACATCTCCTTATGTCTCTACAGATCATGGAAGGAAGGGTTGGCCGTTTGGGAGGAATATAAGACTGTTGTTAGAGGATGTAGGGAGGCAACTAGGAAAGCTAAGACCTCCTTAGAATTAAACCTTGCAAGAAAGGTCAAGGACAACAGAAATTATCAGTGTATTTTTCAAATACACTGCAGATAAAACTAATACTAGAGGCAATGTAGGCCCACTGATGAATGAGGTGGGTGCCCGGGTGACAGATAATACAAAGAAGGTGGAATTACTAAATGCCTTCTTTGTCTGTCTATACTACTGGAGGCTGTCCTGAGGAGCCCCATACCCCTGAGGCCCCAGAGGAAGTCAGGATCAAGGAGGAGTTTGCCTCAGTTGATGAGGACTGGGTTAGAGACTGATTAAGTAATTTGGACATCCATAAATCCATGGGTTCTGATGGGATTCACCTGTGGGTGCTGAGGGAGCTGGCAGAAGTCATTGCTAGACCATTCTCCATTATCTTCAGTAAGTTGTGGGGAATGGGAAAGGTGCAACTAGAGGAAAGCGAATGTCACTCCTTTCTTCAAAAAGGGCAAGAAGGGGGACCCGGGTAACTATAGACCAGTGATCCTCACCTCCATCCCTGGAAAGGTGATGGAACAACTTATCCTTGACTCTGTCTCTAGGCATGCCAAGGATAAGAGGGTCATTAGGGGCAGCCAGCCTGGCTTCACTAAGGAAAGTCATGCTTGACCTACCTGATAGCCTTTTATGAAGATGTAACCAAGTAGATAGATGATGGTAAAGCAGTGGATGTGGATGTGGATGTGGTCTATCCTGATTTTAGTAATGCGTTTGACACCATCTCCCACAGCATCCTCGCAGCTAAACTGAGAAACTGTGGTCTGGAAAATTGGATAGTCAGGTGGACTGTAAATTGGATGAAGGAAAGAAGCCAGAGAGTTGTGGTCAATGGGACAGAGTCTAGTTGGAGGCCTGTGTCTAGTGGAGTCCCTCAAGGGTATGTACTGGAACCAGCACTATACAATATATTCATCAATGACTTGGATGAGAGAACAGTGTGTACTGTCAGCAAGTTTGCTGATGATACAAGACTGGGAAGAGTGGCTGACAGGCCAGAAGGCTGTGCTGCCATCCAACAAAACCTAGACAGGCTGGAGAGTTGGTTGGGGAGAAATTTAATGAAACATAACAAGGGCAACTGTAGAGTCTTGCATCTGGGCATGAAAAACCCCAGGTACCAGTACAGGTTGGGGACTGACCTGTTGGAGAGCAGCATAGGGGAAAGGGACCTGGGGGTCCTGGTAGACAGCAGAATGACCATGAGCCAGCACTGTGTCCTTGTGGCCAAGAAAGCCAATGGCATCCTGGGGTATATTAGAAGGGGTGTGGTTAGTAGGCCGAGAGAGGTTCTCCTCCCCCTCTACTCTGCCCTGGTGAGACCGCATCTGGAATATTGTGTCCAGTTCTGGGCCCCTGTCATGGTTTTATGATTTTTGGTCATCAGTATTCCACACCATAACATCATGTGATGCATTGGGGGTGGGGTTTGGTGTCTGCTGGGTGTTCGTCCGTCGGAGAGGAGCTACGTTTTACGTTTGGTGGTTCAGTGCTAGAATTCTCGCCTGCCACGCGGGAGGCCTGGGTTCGATTCCCGGCCAATGCACCAGTGGGAAAACATCGGAAGTGAAGTCCAGTTGAGTGACTGAAGTACAGACGGCGAAGTGCAGATGGCGAAGCGCAGATAGCAGCGAAGCGCAGGCAGCGAAGAGCAGGCGAAGAAGGAAGATCAGGTGACCTTGCTTGGAGTTATATCCCCTTGCTGACCGCAAAGTCTCCTGGGGAAAACGTAGCTCCTCTCCGACGGACGAACACCCGGCAGACACCAAACCCCACCCCCAATGCATCACATGATGTTATGGTGTGGAATACTGATGACCAAAAATCATAAAACCATGACAGCCCCTCAGTTCAAGAAGGACAGGGAACTGCTTGAGAGAGTCCAGCGCAGAACTACAAAGATTATTAAGGGAGTGAAGCATCTCCTTTCTGAGGAAAGGCTGAGTCTCTTCATATTGGAGAAGTGGAGACTGAGAGGTGACCTCATTAATGTTTATTGTCACGGCGTTAACTAGATCAATCTATGCCCGTGACAGGGGGGCAATACGCCCCTGCCCCTCTTACCACCCCCCCCGGCCCCACACAAAATGGGAAGGAAGGAGGGGAAGAAAAACAACAGCGGCACATCTTTTCGTCGCAGGCTTCAAGCCGTCTTTCAAGGGATACCTTTCCTTCGCAGCTATTAACATTCTTTTCCAGAGGGTGGCAGCCCCATCCAAACATCGACTAATTCCTCTGTCAACAGCTGGATCTCTGGCAATGGCTCCGAGTTGGCGAGCTTCATTACCATCTAGAGACAAGCTATTGGCCCCGGCGTCCCAACAGCGAACCAACCAGGAAACCAGAGTTTTACTCGGGTGCCGTGTAAACTCCTTTCTTGAGCCTTGGATTTCAGTCATCTTCAGAGGCCGACGAGTAGTAATAGAGATTTCCTCTTCATCACTCTCCTCTTTATGTCTCCTAGTTTTTCCTTTCGCTTTTCTCGATGGTGGTGGTTCTGAGGAGGGCCCCTCACCTGGATCTTCCTCCACTTCCTCCTCTTCTTCTTTTTTCCGTTCTAGACGCGTGGACACTCGTTTCCATTTCTTGCCTTCCACCGGAGCAACTGTTATTGTTACTGGTGTCTCCTGTAACTGATCAGATTTGACTTGGGAATTCTCCCCTTTGGCCTGAACCTCAGCTCGGAAACTCTCTCTCTCCAGAACAGTATTATATAGGGCGCGGTAAGCACAAGCCAAACCCCAAATAAGTTGTGCCTCCTTAGATTTATGTAAGCCGCACTGTCCCTGACTCAAATACTGGCTTCGTTTCTCGGGATCCCATAGGTGTTCAAGAGTGAAATCCCATGACATTGCGGGTCCCCACGCTTCTAAGATTTTTCCTAAACCTCCCCATATCCCCTGCCAGTCAGCATTCTCTGGTTTTGGAGGAGACTCCTTCTGCTTACTACGCCTATAGTAGACCACAGCCAGGTAAACTGATATGAGCAGGGCCACACTCATCAACATGAGCAGAGTTACGCACACATATATGAGCGTTGACTGAGTATCCGAAGAATGTCTGACAAACTGATAGGAAAATCTGGGAGTTGGTCCGAACATCGTGTAGTTTGTAAAATTGGCCATTCCATCTGGGAAGTAAATGTCAAAATTCATATCATGCCACGTTCCATATAGGTACCAATATAGGTACAATACAGGTGTCTCTATCCATGCCCTTACCCAGTTATATATGGACACCATTGTCCAACCAAAAGATATGACATTGATGAGTGGCCAGAAGGTCGTGAGTAACATTATAGCTTTGAATACCTTACGCAGCGCCCCCACAAAAAAGAATGGGTTCATTGCTGGTGTCTGCTAAAAAGGGGTTAATTAATTGAAACTACCAAGAAGAAGGGAATGAAAAACAAGAGGCACTACCCAGACCAAGCAGTGCTCGAAGTTTACAAATATCCCAGAATACTGGCAGTACGCCTGGTCTTTCAAGGTCAAGTTTTCCAGCACAAAAACCTGAACTACTGATAATGCTCCTAACAAAGCTCTCTGAGAGCAGAGAAGGAGATTTTGTTCTAAAAGCTAAAAAAACTATGCTCGCATTCTCCACCAAAATCTGTCACGGCGTTAACTAGATCAATCTATGCCCGTGACGGGGGGCAATACGCCCCTGCCCCTCTTACCCCCCCCCCCCCCCCCCCCCCCCCACCCGAGGAGAAGGGGGGGGGAAAAAAAAAAAACAGGCCCCAAACTCATAAGGAAAACTTATTTTACTAACTATGATATTGGAAATGCAAAATAACACAATATAATAAGATCTAATTGAAATTGAGACTAATAAATCAAAAAAGATAGGAGAGAGAGTTCCCGAGACCAAGTCAAACCTGAAAAGTTTGGGATGACTAGGAAAACGCTGCCTCCAGGAGCCCACTGACAAGCAGTAAGTGCACGTTCCCCCCCCCCGGAAGGGTCAGATCCCATGACTTCCGTCACGTACAGAGATAGGTACATGGAGCTGGAGTATTAATACTTTAGTTCCAGTGCACTACATGATGTGTTGATGTGGAATACTAAAAACCAAAAAACGTAAAACCATGACATGGTCCTTCCCAATCCAGCTCCCTACATACCGTAGAGGGAGATAAAGTCCCTGTTGTACATGTAAAAAGCATGTTGGGTAAAACGGTTTGGGTTCTTCCAGCTTCTGGAAACGGCAAACCACTCCGTGGTACTGTTTTTGCCCAGGGACCAGGGTCCACTTGGTGGGTAATGCAAAGTAACGGGGATGTTCATTGTGTACCACAAGGAAACTTGATGCTAGGGGAGTGCAGACAGTATTTCTATGTATATGTATATAGACTTGTGTGTGTAATGCATTTTTAATCAATTTGTATAGGCCACAGTTTGCTTTCACCTGGAGGGGCGTTCAGTATACTTGGAACTGTTTACTCATTTTGTTTGCATATATATATATATATAGAGCATGATGTAGTGATGTAGAATGTCATGCTTTTACGTTTTTTGGTTTTCAGTATTCCACATCAACACATCATGTAGTGCACTGGAACTAAAGTGTTAATGCTCCAGCTCCATGTACCTATCCCTGTACATGACGGAAGTCATGGGATCTGACACTTCCGGGGGGGGGACGGGGGGGGGACGCTCTCTTACTGCTTTGCAGTGGGTGCCTGGAGGTTGCATTTCCTAGGCATTTCAAGCTTTTCAGGTTTGACTTGGTCTCGGGAACTCTCTCTCCTATCTTATTTGATTTATTAGTCTCAATTTCAATTAGATCTTATTATATTGTGTTATTTTGCATTTCCAATATCATAGTTAGTAAAATAAGTTTTCCTCCATAGATTGTTGCCGCTGTTGTTTTTTTTTCCCCTCCTTCCTTCCCATTTTGTGTTGGGCCAGGATGGGAGTAGAGGAGCAGGGTCCTACTGCCCCCCTGTCATGGGCATAGATTGATCTAGTTAACGCCGTGACAATACAGTAGCTAAAAAAGTCTGTGAGAGGTGCATAATCAGTAAAAAATAAAAATAATAAGAAAGCCCTCCATAAGCAATCCTTAGGTGGGCAAAATCCGGGGCTAAGACCATTTCAAGTGTTTAGGTTGATTTTGCTGAGTTACTCAAGGTGAAAGGGTTAAATACTTATTGGTCATGGTGGATCACCTAACAGGTCGGGTAGAGGCTTTTCTTTTAAGTTCTGTTACAGCCATGGTCACTACCTAAAATCATCCTGGAGCAAATAATTCCCAGGTATGGGATTATTGGGAATATAGATTCTTATCAGGGAAGTCATTTCACCTCCTGGGTTCTACAAAGTCTAATAACAGGATTAGGTATATCTTGAGAATTCCATACCCCACGGCACCCCTCATCATCTGGGAAGGTAGAGAGAATGAACCAGTGTTTCAGGGTATGTTTGGATCTGAGAGACAGGATGTCTCAGGAGCAGAGGCAGGCAAACTACTCAGAGTAGCACAAAGGGTTATGAGTTTTATTCAGCATACACACACACAGGCATACACTTTAGATAGTCCCAGTAAGTGGCAAGCAGAAACTCCCTAAGAAAGCATGCTATTACTTACCGAACCTTGAGAGATGACAAACTGCCAAAAAGGAGAGAGAAGGAACATACCAGCAGTGGATTTGATAGGTAGTGTCAGCAGGGTGTCCCCTGCTTCTAAGTGCACTTTCCCTCTCTCTCCCACCACAGCCTCTCTCCTGCTTTTATTCTCCCCAGGATCTGCAAGGCTTTTTCCACTTGCATGCAGTACCCACATGTCCAACACATGATACAGAGCCCAAGTGGAACACTTGCTTGCAAGACAAGTTCTTGCAAAACCAAGATAAATTAGCAAGATCAGCTCTCTCTACAAAACAAGATATTTGTGGCTGTAGATGCAAATATCACTTCCTTTAAAACTGTCAGAATACATTATTCCATCCCAGGATCATTCTTTGGTCAGGGGCCTTTAAGGCCCCCACCACTAGAGTTGTTTGTTCACAGGTTTTGACCTGTAGACTGGGTGCTCCTCCAGACTTGGAGGAAGGTCAAGCTCCAACCCAAGTGGGACAGACCCTTCCAGGTTCTGCTGACTATGGAGGCTGTTGTTCAGACTGCTGAAAGAAGATGGAGTCATTATACATGACTTAAAGGACAGGTTGAACCTCCAGTGAATGACAAGTGGCAAGTGCCATCTATTGCAGCTCAAGCTACAGAGGCCAAAGTACCAAACACATGGGCCTTGAGAAAAGATGAAAAAGCAGTCGGGTTGGATAATTGGGTATTTGATAATCAGAATCCTGATATGGAGTATATGGGAAGCTTTGATAGGGAGGAGAGGGGCTTGGTGATAAATGTAACTGAGACCCTGAATCCAGTGTCCATACAAATAGATGCTTGCCAAGTTATACCATTTGGGAATCTGCAGTTAATCTGCAGGCAATTAAGAAGTGAAAACAAATATGTGTACCCTGAAACACAGGAAGGGTGGGGAGTGTCATTCTGAATGACCTGGAATTTGTGTGTTTTGGACCACTGAGTGGAAGGTGTGGGTTGCAAATCCCCACAGGAAGTTAATGGGTGGGTACGTGACATTTTTCATTGCAAATGGTACCGAAAATGCTAAGCCAAGTCAAAAAGAAAGTCAAGCCAACTAAAATCCAACTAGAGAATTGTCATGGTTTTATGATTTTTGTTATCAGTAGTCTACATCATAACATCATGTAGAGCACTGGGAGTTAAAGAGTTAATCATAGAATCACTCAGGTTGGAAAAGACCTTAAAGATCATCGAATCCAACCATGACCTAACCATACTACCTTAACAACCCTTCATTGAATTATGTCCCTGAGCACCACATCCAAATGGTTTTTAAACACATCCAGGGATGGTGATTCAACCATCTCCCTGGGGAGCCTATTCCAGTGCTTAACAACCCTTTCTGTAAAGAAGCATTTCCTAATATCCAACCTAAACTTACCGTGGTGCAACTTAAGGC
Source organism: Perdix hodgsoniae (assembly GCA_035772895.1). NCBI lineage: Eukaryota > Metazoa > Chordata > Aves > Galliformes > Phasianidae > Perdix > Perdix hodgsoniae. The sequence continues at coordinate 199,044 of JAPSGF010000138.1, forward strand.
CATTTCCCCTTGTCCTGTCACCAGTGAGAAGAGACCAAGCCTGCTCTCGCTGTCATCACCTTTCAGATATTGAAAGAGAGCAATAAGGTCTCCCCTCAGCCTTTTTTTCCCCAGACTAAACAGCCTCAGTTCCTTTAGTTGTTCCTCGTAGGGCATATTCTCCAAGCCCTTCACAAGCCTTGTTGCCCTTCTTTGGACCTGCTTCAGCACCTCAATGTCTTTTCTGTACTGAGGTGCCCAAAACTGAACACAGTACTAGAGGTGAGGCCTCACCAGTGCCGAGTACAGGGGCAGGATTACTTCCGTAGTCCTGCTCACCACACCATTCCTGATGCAAGCCAGGATGCCTTTGGCCTTCTTGGCCACCTGGGCACACTGCTGGCTCATATTCAGCCGACTGTCCATCAGTACACCAAGGTCCCTTTCCATCAGGCAGCTTTCCAGCCACACCTCCCCAAGCCTGTAGGGTTGCCTGGGGTTGTTGTGAGCAAAATGCAGGACCCGATACTTAGCCCTATTGAAACTCATACAGTTAACTTTGGCCCATTGATCCAGTCTATCCAGGTTCCTCTGTAGTGCCCTTTTCCCCTCTGGCAGATCAACACTCCCTCCCAACTTGGTGTCTGCAAACTTACTGAGGGTGCACTCAATCCCCCTATCAAGATCATTGATTAATGCTCCAGTTCCATGAATTGACAACATTTCTGGGTACTTGGTTCTCAAAAGAACTACATATCCCAGAAGACTTAAACTTTTCCATTTCCATTTTTCATTTAGAGGGAAAGATAAAACTGTTTGCGAGTCATGAGACAGTTCCCTTCTTTTACTGCTAGTCTCTGTGGTGTGTGCTCCCCAGCCATCTCACCTTCAGCATTAGAATAAGGCCTTCGCTTTTTGGACACGCTGGAAAAACAGCTAAATGCATAATGGCAGCGTGTATAATCACATGGCCAAACAAAAGCGATGGTACCGATAAATACTGATTTGTGGACTTCAATGGAGGAACTTCAAAATTATATTAGGGAATTGGGAACAAAGCAGGCAATTTATGATGATGCTTTTGAGTGTCCAGACCTGGTTAAGATTTCAGTAGGGATGAGGGTCCTCATATTACAACTAGTTCCTCCCCAACAATATGGTACACTGGTGTCCATACTAAACCCTTTAGTGGCCTTGGTGGACACTATCCAACAAGCTGCCCAGTTGGTGGCTGATCTAGGGGAGACAGAGCACCTTCAGTCCAGGTGCAATATCTGGATGTTGGAAGGGGCAGAGGTCCTCCCTGTAACTAGGAGACCCACCGCATGGACTTGTCAATCAGGACCCATATGGGTATCCTGAAAACAGGTGTTTAATGATTTAATCTGAGCTGGGGTTCAATTTGCAATAACTGATTGCCAGCCTAATCATGTCCTCCTCCAGTTACAGAGGCAGATGGAGGAAAATCAGAAGCTTCAAAATATCCCCCAAAAGCAGGGGTAAGAATTACTGAACAAGTACCAATGAGAACATGGAACCTGGAAGATTTCCTAGTTCTCAACAAATTGAAAAAAACTCATTAAGTGACCTGGGCCGCTCTTCCCAAGCCACTTGAGGGAAAAAAAACTGGCGATTGCAGAGTTACTTGCATGACAGGGGATGCCCCCCTGCACCAAGGCCACCAGGTGGGACCAAAGGCCCTATGTTGAATTGACTATTTTTTGGTCCTGAAAGAACATACAGAAAGTGATAGCGTTAGTAGACATGGGTGCAGAAACGTTGATTATTTATGGTGATCCAACTAAATTTCATGGAGATAGGGTGATGATTGTTGGGTTTGGGGGACAGACCATCCCTGTAACCCAGACATGGTTGAAATTAGGGGTTGGGCATCCCAGAGTATATACTGGACATAGAAATACTATGGGGTCTGACTCCCCAGATGACCATGGGAGAGTTCAGACTAAGAAAGAGATGTATTAGTATCAGGGAGGTGCAGGGGATATTAAGAAGCCATGTGAAACATGAGCCTATTCACCTGTCAGAGCCGCACTGGATTACTAATACTAAACAGTATAGACTCCCAGGGGGGCAAGAGGAAATCTCCAGAATGGTGCAGCAACTAGAAAAAGTAGGGGTCATAAGACCTGCAAACAGCCCATATAGTTCCTCCATATGGCCAGTACGAAAGTCAGATGGCACATGCAGAATGACAGTGGATTATAGAGTATTACATAAGGTCACGCTGCCCATTCATGCAGCCATACCCAATATTGCCTCCCTGATGGACACAATGAATAGGGAGATAGAAACCTACCACTGTGTCCTAGACTTGACAAATGCCTTCTTCAGTATTTTCATCCATTAAGTATCACAAGATCAGTTTGCATTTACATGGGGAGGCAGGCAGTGGACCTTTCAGGTCCTGCCACAAGGGTACGTGCATTCACCGACCTATTATCATAAACTAGTGGCGTGTGAGCTAGCAGATAAGAATAATCCTAATAACATCAAACTGTACCACTATATTGATGATCTCATGCCGACATCTGACTCAGTGGAGGCAATAGAATCATAGAATCATAGAATCATAGAATCACAAGGTTGGAAACGACCTATAAGATTATCTGGTACAACCGTCTTCTCATTACCACTGCTACCACAAGCACTAAACCAGATCTCGCAGCTCCTCATCCAGACGCCTCTTGAACACTGCCAGGGACGGCGACTCCACCACCTCCTTTGGCAGGGCATTCCAGTGCCTGACCACTGAGAGAAAAAATTCTTCCTTAAGTCTAACCTAAACCTCCTCTGATACAACTTGCAGCCATTTCCCTGGGTCCTGGTTGTTGCCTGGGAGAAGAGGCCTAACCCCTCTTCACCACAACCTCCCTTCAGGAAGTTGTAGAGTGCAATGAGATCTCCCCCGAGCCTCCTCTTCTCCAGACTGAACAATCCCAGCTCCCTCAGCCGCGCCTCATAGGACTTGTGCTCCAGACCCCTCACCAGTTTCATTGTCCTTCTCTGGACATGCTCCAGGGTCTCAATGTCTTTCCTGTAGTGAGGGGCCCAAAACTGAACACAGTACTTGAGTTGCAGCCTCACCAGTGCTGAGTACAGGGGGATGATCACCTCCCTGCTCCTGCTGGCCACACTATTTCTAATGCAGGCCAGGATGCCGTTGGCCCTCTTGGCCACCTGGGCACACTATCAGCTCATGTTCAGCCGAGCATCAACCAACACCCCCAGGTCCCTTTCCTCTTCACAGTCATCGAGCCACTCACCCCCAAGCCTGTAATGCTGCATGGGGCTGTTGTGGCCAAAGTGCAGTACCCGGCACTTGGCCTTGTTGAACCTCATCCCATTCACCACAGCCCAGTGATCCAGCATATCTAAATCCCTCTGAAGGGCCTCTCTACCCTGTCGTGGTTTCACGTTTTTTGGTTTTCAGTAATCCAGATCAACACATCATGTAGTGTACTGGAACTAAAGTGTTAATGTTCCAATTCCAGGTACCTATCCCTGTACATGACAGAAGTCATGGGATATGACCCTTCCGGGTGGGGCGGTCTCTTACTGCCTGGCAGTGGGTGCTGGAGGGGTGCTTTCCTAGCAGTTCTAAGCTTTTCAGATTTGACTCGGTCTCAGGAACTCTCTCTCTGCTATCTTATTTGATTTATTAGTCTCATTTTCAATTATATCTCATTATATTTTCTTATTTTGCATTCCAATATCATAGTTAGTAAAATAAGTTTTCCACCATAGATCATTGCTGCTGTTTTTTTTTTCCCCCCTCCTTCCTTCCCATTTTGTGGGGCCGGGCTGGGAGTGGAGGGGAAGGGGCCTACTACCCCCTGTCACGGGCATAGACTAATCTAGTTAACACCGTGACACTACCCTTAGGAAGATCAACACCGCCTCCCAACTTGCTGTCATCTGCAAACTTACTGAGGGTACACTCAATCCCCTCGTCTAGGTCATCAGTAAAGATATTAAACAAGATAGGCCCCAGTACCGACCCCTGGGGGACACCACTTGAAACAGGTCGCCAGCTGGACTTCACTCCATTAACCACCACCCGTTGGGCATGGCCCTCTAGCCAGTTTCTTACCCAAAGGACTGTGTACCTGTCCAGGCCACAGGCAGCCAGTTTCCCCAGAAGAAGCCCGTGAGAGACTGTGTCAAAGTCTTTGCTGAAGTCTAGGTAGACTATATCAACAGCCTTTCCTTCATCTACCAGTCTGGTCACCCAGTCATAGAAGGAGATGGGGTTGGTCAAGCATGGCCTGCCTTTCATGAACCCGTGCCGTCTGGGCCTGATCCCCTGGACACCACACACATGCTGTGCGATCTCACCCAAGATGATTTGCTCCATTACTTTCCCCGGTACCGAGGTGTTGCAGAATGGCTCAGGGAGCAGGGCCATGGCTCCCTGAAAGTATTGTACAAGCAGGGGCATGGCAGCTCTGAGTACATAGCAATGGAATAATACCAGATGTGGTAAGCAACGAGCTGACCTTGAGCTAAGTAGCAAACAACTTAAGTGGAACTGTTTTCGGGTGGAATCAGAAAAACAAGGTGTATGCTTGGGCGGGATGCACTATTGTCTAACTGCAAGGCTTTACCAGTGAGAAAAGGACAAGTGGACAAAGGGACATAAAGAACTCATGTACTATATAAGTGAGCTATCTGCGCAATAAAATAAGTTTTTCACTCTCCTGGAATCGAGTATGCGTCCTGGCGCCGGGTAGCAATCGAGCATTTGGTGGGGGCTTCCCCCCCACACCGAGTTCAGGCTGACAGGCCTATAGTTCCCCGGATCCTCCTTACAGCCCTTCTTGAAGATGGGAGTCACATCAGCAAGCCTCCAATCCTCTGGGACCTCTCCATTTAACCAGGAGTGCTGATAGATCACCCAATCACCGCCACCAGCTCCCTCAGCGCCCGAGGGTGTAGCCCATCTGATCCCATGGACTTGTGATGGTCCAGATGGAGGAGGAGCTCTCTGACTGTCTCCACCTGAATCGCTGGGGGTGTTTTCTGAGTAGCGTCCCAGACTTCCAGATCAGGGCATAAAATGCCCAGAGGATAACTGGTCTGGCTATTAAAGGCACACGTAAAGAAGGCATTGAGGACCTCAGCCTTCTCCTTGTCCTTGTTGGCCACATTCCCTGCTGCATCAAGTATAGGATGAGAGTTATCCTTGGTTCTTCTTTTGCCATTGATATATTTATAAAAGGATTTTTTATTGTCTTTTACTGCAGTGGCCAATCTGAGTTCAAGTTGGCCTCACTAACTTCCTCCCTGCATACCTTAGCTACTTCCTTGTAATCTCCCCAAGTAGCCTGTCCCTTCTTCCAGAGGACATAGACTCTCTTTTTCTCCCAGAGTCTCAACAGTAGTTCCCATCTACCCCTGCAGCTCACCTTACAGCACTCAGGGACACCTTGTTCTTGCACCTTTAAGATTTCCATCTTGAGGAGCATCCAGGTTTCCTGGACCCCTTTACCCTTAAGAAGCGACTCCCATGGGACCCGTGCTACAAGCACCCTGAACAGATCAAAGTCCGCCCTCTGGAAGTTCAAGAAAGTAGTTTTGCTGGTCACTCTTTTGATACCCCCAAGAATAGAGAATTCTACAAGACGGTCCCCAACCTTCACTTCTCCCACCAGTCCTTCTCTGTTAGCGAAGATCAGGTCTAGCAGGGCACCACCCCTGGTAGGCTCTCCTACCAGTTGCCTAAGGAAGCTATCTTCCACGCAGTCTAGAAACCTCCTGGACTACTTCCTCTGTGCTGTATTATATTTCCAACATATATCAGGGAAGTTGAAGTCTCCCATGAGACTTATGCTGTAGATTCACTACGTATTTACAAGAGAAAGAATGGGATATAAAGCCACAGAAGGTGCAAGGACCAGGCCTGTTGGTAAAATTTCTCAGTGTAGTTTGGTCAGGAAAGACCAAAGTACTACCCAGTGCAATAAAATACAAGGTTCGTGTGTTACCAGTCCCTACCGTGCCAAGGCAGTTGAATGAATTCTTGGGTGTATTGGAATACTGACATTTCTTTATGCTCCACTTAGTGCAGCTGTTGAGGCCTTTGTATCAACTCATTAAAAAAGTCCAAAAATGGGACTGGAGGAGAAAGAAAAAAAGGCCTTCCAGCAAACAAAACTAGCTGTTTAACAGTCCCAGGCACAGGGTATATTTGATCCCTCCCTTCCAACCAAACTTCTGGTTCATGTAACTCAGGACAGGTTTGGCTGTGGCCTATGGCAGCACCAAAATTACATTTGAACTCCAGTTGGATTCTGGTCTCAGATCTGGCATGGAGCAGAAGAAAGGTACAATATGATAGAAAAATAGCTATTGGCTGCCTACTCTGCATTACAGGAGGTAGAGCCAATAACCCAAACATCTGAAGTCATAGTGAAGATGACCTTGCCAATTCAGGGGTGGGTGAAAGATCTGACTCACCTTCCTAAGACAGGGGTGGCCCAAGCACAGACCATGGCACAATGGTTTGTCTATCTCAGCCAGAGGAGTATTCTTTCTTCGTCACCATGTAAAGATTTCCAGAATATCCTAGGCCCAGTGCATCACAGTGATGCACCAGAAGAGACAATGGTTGCTCCACCATGGAAATATCCCATTCCTGAAGATGCTTGGTATATGGATGGGTCCAGCAAGGGTAACATGAGCAAGTGGAGAGCAGTGGCAAACCATCCCTCCACTGAAACAATCTGGTTTGAAAAGGGGGATGGTCAAAGTAGCCAATGGGCAGAACTGCAAGCTGTGTGGATGGTTATAACCAAGGAACCCAGTGGTGGTATCCTGAATATCTCTATGTATAGTTGGGCTGTGTACTGGAGGCTCACTCTTTGGATTGCACAGTGGGCCACACAGGTTCAAACAATCTGGGGCAGAGATATTAAGAGATATTAAGTTAGATATATGGAATGTGGTTAAGCACAGGACCATTGATGTCTACCACGTTTCTGGACACCAACTGTTGCAGAATGGCTCAGGGAGCAGGGCTATGGCTCCCTGAAAGTATTGTACAAGCAGGGGCACAGCAGCTCTGAATACATAGCAATGGAATAATACCAGATGTGGTAAGCAACGAGCTGACCTTGAGCTAAGTAGCAAACAACTTAAGTGGAACTGTTTTCGGGTGGAATCAGAAAAACAAGGTGTATTCTTGGGCGGGGTGCGCTATTGTCTAACTGCAAGGCTTTACCAATGAGAAAAGGACAAGTGGACAAAGGGACATAAAGAACTCATGTACTATATAAGTGAGCTATCTGCGCAATAAAGGAGGCTTTTCACTCTCTTGGAATGGAGTCTGCGTCCCGGAGCCGGGTAGTGATCGAGCATTTGGCGGGGGCCTCCCCTCCCGCAACCAACCTCTACAGTCTGCAGGAAAAGATGAAGCCAACACACTGGCTTGAGTTCATCGGACTGAAGATTCGCCATCTGAGATCATCACCTGCTGGTTACATCAGAAGCTGCAGCATGTCAGATAAAGACAGTGTGGGCAGCTGCTAAAGCATGGGGGCTGCCCATGCAACTGTTTGATATTGTCCAGGAATGCCAAGACTGTGATGCTTGCTCTAAGATGAGACCCAGATAGTTGCCTGAAACAACAGCCCATCTTGCTAGAGGACAAGATCCTCTCCAGCAATGGCAGGTTGATTACATCAGGCCCCTCCCTTGATCTGAGGGTGTGAGATATGCCCTGACCTGCATCAACAGAGCAAGTGGACTAATGCAGGCCTATCCAGTGCCAAGAGTGAACCAGGCATCAAGGCACTCACCAAGTTGATGGCTGCCTGCTGGACACCTCAAGTCATCGAGTACGACCAAGGGACACACTTCACTGGTGCAATGGTACAATGCTGGGCAGAAGAAAGCAACATTGACTGATGATTCCACTTGCCATATAATTCAATGGGGGCAGGCCTTATTGAATGCTATAACAATGTTCTTAAGTCTGCCCTGAAGACAGACTCTCAGTTCCTGCAGGGATGGACAAAGAGATTCTACAAAACCCTGTGGAACCTGAAGGAAATGCTTAGAGACAGCAGACCAAGTGCCCTGAAGATGCTACAGACAACATGGGCCTCTCCACTTAGGATCCCAATTACGAGCACCAATAACTGGGTAAGATCCCAAATTGGCAATGAAAATAACCTTCTGCTCCCTGCCCCTGAGTACCTAGAACCTGGTACCCATAGAACAGAATGGCCTTGGAAGGTGCAAGTAGGTCCAAATTGGTGTGGCCTACTTGCACCTTGGGGGAGATTATTGGAAGTTGGGAGATCGGTAGTTCCCCTCGGTAATAGGTACATGGCCTGCAGACATGGTCAATACTCCAGTTTTCATTGCTAAGGGGACCTTAATCATGTCCCTATGGCAAATCAGGACTCCCCCTATGGTACCCAATATAATTATGCACTCTCAGATATCGGGCCAAAGGGTATGGTGTAGATGGCCAGGACATGCCCCAATGTAAAACTAAGTGTTGACGCAGAACAGGAACACGTCCTGTATCTTGCCATGGAGAGTGGACCCTCCAGAAGGCTAACCGTATCCTTGGTTCCATCAGGAGAAGTATGACCAGCAGGCTGAGGGAGGTGATTCTGCCTCTCTACTCTCATGAGACCTGACCCATCTGGAGGTGTCCAGTTGTGTCCAGTTCTGGGGCTTACAGGAAAGCTGGGGAGGAACTTTTTATAAGGATGTGTAGTGATAAGACAAGGGGAGATGGCTTTAAACTGGCAGAGGGTAGATTTAGGCTAGATATTAGGAAGAAACTATTTACTGTGAGAGTGGTGACACAATGGAACAGGTTTCCCAGAGAGGTTGTGGATGCCCCTTCCCTGGAGGCATTCAAGGTCAGGCTGGATGGGGCTTTGAGCAACCTGGTCTAGAGGGAGGTGTACTTGCCTATAGCAGGAGGGTTGGAACTAGATGATCTTAAAGGTCCCTTTCAACCCAAACCATTCTATGATTCTATACCATTTACCCTGGCAAACCCCCGTACCCCTAGAAGAAATAGAAGGAGTTTAGGAATATTGTTTAATAAAAGAATATATATAGATTCTATCAGAGTACCTAGAGGAGTCGCTGATGAGCATAAAGCAAGGAACCAGATTGGAGGTAGGTTTGTGTGTTCACTGTTTTGTTGGGTAATTGTTAATAAAAGCTTAGATTGGGTCAGTTAATTCTGCCCCTCTATTCTACTCTTGTGAGACCCCACCTGTAGTACTGTGTCTGTGTTTCGGAGAGCTGAAAGGGAGAGTCTCAGGGTGACAGTACAAAATGAGCAAAACAGTCTCCTGGTTGAGAGAAAAGACCTCCAGTCTGAGAGAGGTGCCCTCCAAAACGAGAGACACTCTCTGCAATCCAAACTTGACACCCTCCAATCTAAACTAAATACTCCCATAATCGAACGAGACATACTCCAAGCTGAGCTAGAGGGTGAGAACATCAGAACTGATCAACCTGATCAATCACAGGAGGCACCACAATTGATGTCAGTTACCCCTGTAAGAGGACAGAAAATGAAATGAATCTCTACTCGGATGGAGGAGAAGAGGAGCAAAGAGGTCCATAGGAGTGGTTCCAAGATCCAGGGGAAGCACCCTTGAGTCCAGGGGAGGGGCCCTCAGTAAGATCACGGTCACCAATGCCTACGAGGGCAACAAGAAGTCCTGAAAGAGTAAGAGGTGAGCAAGGCATCGTTACCACTGTTGATCAATATCTGAAAATGAATGAAATTTGAAGTCTGAGAAAAGACTTTTCACATCACCCAAATGAGCCTATTGCCACCTGGTTACTTTGATGCTGGGACAACGGGGCCAACAGTGTGTGGCTAGACAGTAGAGAAGCTCACCAACTGGGTGGCATTGCTAGGGACTCAGCCATTGACAGAGGCATTAGTACATGCCAGAACCAGGCCTTCACCCTCTGGAAGCGGATGCTGTTAGCTGTAAAAGAAAGATAGCCCTTCAAAGATGATCTGATGCCTGAGAAAAAGAAATGGGCTGATATGGAAGAAGGCATCCGTTATTTGAGAGAATATGCTGTGGTGGAAATGCTACATAGCCCGTTTCATTCCTAACGAGCCAGACCAAGAGCACAGTCCTGAGAGAGTCAGGTGTACACCAAATATGTAGCATATATTCACAAAGACTGCACCAGAAAGGTACACCAGCACATTTGCAGCAATGTATGGCAGAGGAGAAAGAAGACCCCTTATAAATGAGTTGGTTAATAAACTTCAAGACTTTGAGTTACATTTAAGTCCTCTACGAGCTTGTGTTTCAGCCACTGCAAAAGTAGCTGAAAAGCTGGACAGACTGGAGAACAAACAAGTAGATATAATATACAAACTTTCAACCGTGCCTGATGCTGATGAATCCATGGAGGTAATAGATACATCCAATGGGGAACCAAATTCCCAAAACAGCCTACTGGACGGTCTGATCAACTTGATTTCCTCACAGACGGGGTCATCCAATGTCTCAGCTATCAAAGGAAGACGTCCTCCTGCTCGAGCAAGTGACAACAGTAAGACTATGTCGCGTTTTGCCTTGTGGCATTACCTACGTGACCATGGAGAAGATATGAAGAAGTGGCATAAGCAACCTACTCCTGCCCTTCAAGCAAGGGTAAAAGAGTTACAAGACAAATCAACCACCAAGGTTAACTTCTCCAAAAAGGTGATTGCTCCAGTTGCTGCAGACAACAGAGGTAACAAATAGAGGGGCCCTGCCCCCAGCCAGGGGGGGAAAGGGATAATAGAGTGCATTGGACTGTGTGGGTTAGGTGGCCTGGCACATCAGAACCACAGAAATATAAGGCCCTGGTGGATACTGTTGTACAGTGCACTCTAATGCTCTGGAGTCACCAAGGGACAGAATCAATTTATATTCATGTGGTGACTGGGGGTTCCCAAGAGCTGACTATGTTGGAGGCCGAAATCAGCCTCACTGGTAAAGACTGGCAAAACCACCCTATTGTAACTGGCCCGGGAGCTCCATGTATACTTGGTATTGATTACCTAAGAAGGGGATACTTTAAGGATCCCCAAGGGTACTGATCTGCCTTTGGAATAGCTGCTGTTGTCATGGTTTTATGATTTTTGGTTATCAGTATGCCACACCAGAACATCATGTAATGCACTGGGGGTTTGACTGTTGATGCTCAAGTTCTGGGTGCCTTTCTGGAGAACTACATTCCCCAGGGGGCTTTGTGGTGAGCAAGGAGATGTAACTTCTTGCAAGGTCACCTGATGTTCTCTTCTTCGCCAACTCGACTTCACCTGTGCTTCTCCGTCTGCTCTTCTCTGTCTGCTTTTCTTCATCAGCTCAAGTGGACTGCACTTCTCACCTCAGCGTTGTGGTGAGGCCCATCCACCTTTCGCACACACTCTCTTTCTCTCATTATATTTTGCTGATAGTATATTTAGTAAATTAGTTTGTTTCACCTCAGATTGTTTCTACTCTTTTCAGTTATTTTGAAACACACACTATTGTGACTGGCCCAGGGGCTCCATGTATACTAGGTATTGATTACCTCAGAAGGGGATATTTTAAGGATCCCAAAGGGTATCAATGGGCCTTTGGAATAGCTGTGGTTGACAGAGAAGTTGTTAACCAGTTGTCTGTTTTGCCAGACCTATCAGAAGACCCATCTGTTGTGGGGTTGCTACGAGTGAAAGAGCAGCAGGTACCAATTGCTATAAAAACAGTGCGCAGACGGCAGTATTGCACCAACAGGGATTCCTTGCTCCCCATCCAGAAGTTGATTCATCAACTATAGAATCAGGGAGTGATTAGCAAAACTCACTCGCCTTTTAACAGCACCATGTGGCCAGTGCATAAAGCCAGTGGAGAACGGAGGCTGATGGTGGACTACCGTGGCCTGAATGAAGTCACACCCTCATTGAGTGCTGCTGTGCCGGACATGTTAGAACTCCAGTATGAACTGGAGTCAAAAGCAGCCAAATGGTATGCCACCACTGACATTGCTAATGCTTTTTCTCCATTCTTTGGCCAAAGAATCACAGAATCACAGAATCACAGAATCATCAAGGTTGGAAAAGACCTAAAAGATCATCCAGTCCAACCATCACCAATACTCCCCAGCTAAATCCTATCCCTCAACACAACTTCCAAACGTCTCTTGAACACATCCATGTTCGGTGACTCCACCACCTCCTTGGGCAGTGCATTCCAGTGCCTGACTACCCTTTCCGAGAAGTAATATTTCCTAATGTCCAGCCTGAATCTCCCCTGGCACAGTTTGAAACCATTGCCTCTAGTTCTATCACTGTCTACACGAGAGAAAAGGCTGACCCCTAGCTCACCACAACCTCCCTTCAGGAAGTTATAGAGTGCTATAAGGTCTCCCCTGAGCCTCCTCTTCTCCAGGCTGAACAATCCCAGCTCCTTCAGCCGTTCCTCATAATGTGAGAATGTAGGCCACAGTTTGCTTTCACCTGGAGGGGCGTTCAGTATACCTGGAATCGTTTGCCCCAGGGTTGGAAACATAGCCCAGCCATTTGCCATGGGTTGATCCAAGCCGCAATGGAACAGGGAGGTGCTTCTGAGCACTTACAGTATATTGATGACATCATTTTGTGGGTCAACACAGCAAGGGAAGTTTTTGAGAAAGGAGAACAAATAATCCAGATCATTCTGCGTGCTGGTTTAACTATTAAGAGAAGCAAAATGAAAGGACCTGCCCAGGAAATTCAGTTCCTAGGTATAAAGTGGCAAGATGGCCGTTGTCACATCCCAACAGATGTCTGCACCCACAATTAAGAAAGAGACACAATTGTTTCTGGACATAGTATGTTTTTGGAGAATGCATGTTCCAAACTATAGCCTCATCATAAACCCCCTTTATCAGGTGACGCGGAAGAAAAATGATTTTGTGTGGGAGCAGCAGGTTTTGTACAGATTAAAAAAGAGATAGCCCGTGCTGTGGCCCTGGGGCCAATACGGATTGGACAGGATGTAAAGAACATACACTACACTGCTGATGGACAGAAAGGTCCCACTTGGAGTTTGTGGCAAAGAGCCTCAGGAGAGACCCGAGGCCGAACCCTGGGATTTTGGAGTTGGGTGTACAGAGGGTCTGAAGAGTGCTACACTCAAACTGAAGAGGAGATCTTAGCCGCATATGAGGGGGTTCGGGCTGCATCCGAAGTAATTGGTACGGAAACACAGCTTCTCCTAGCACCTCGAATGCCAGTGCTGTACAGGATGTTCAAGGGAAAGGTTCCCTCCACTCATCATGCAACTGATGCCACTTGGAGTAAGTGGATTGCGTTGATGTCATTGTTTTACGTTTTTTGGTTTTCAGTATTCCACATCAACACATCATGTAGTGTACTGGAACTAAAAGTGTTAATGCTCCAGTTCCATGTACCTATCCCTGTACATAACAGAAGTCATGGGATATGACCCTTCTGGGGGGGGGCACTCTCTTACTGCCTGGCAGTGGGTGCTGGAGGGGTGCTTTTTTCTGAGCCGTTCCAAGCTTTTCAGATTTGACTCGGTCTCAGGAACTCTCTCTCCTATCATATTTGATCTATTAGTCTCAATTTCAATTAGATCTTATTATATTGTGTTATTTTGCATTCCAATATCATAGTTAGTAAAATTAGCCCCTCCATTAATCGTTGCCGCTGTTTTGCGCCTTCCCCCCCCCCCCCCCCTCCTTCCCTCCCATTTGCATGGGGCCCGGGTGGAACTAGAGGGGCAGGTACTACTGCCCCCTGTCACAGCCATAGATTGATCTAGTTAACGCCGTGACAGATTTTGGTGGAGAATGCGGGCATAGCTCCTTTTTAGATTTTAGAACGAATCTCCTTCTCTGCTCTTAGAGAGCTTCGTTAGGGAGCATTATCAGTAGTTCAGGTTTTTGTGCTGGAAGCTTCAATTCATTAACCCCGTTTTAGCAGACACCAGCAATGAACCCATTCTTTTTTGTGGGGGCGCTGTACAAGGGATTAGAAGCTATAATGTTACTCACGACCTGCTGGCCAATCATCAATGTCATACTTATTTGTTGGGCAATTGTGTCCATCTATAACTGCGCAAGGGCACTGATGGAGACACCTGTATGGTACCTATATTGGTACCTATATGGAACATGGCACAATATGAATTTTGACATTTACTTCCCAGATGGAATGGCCATTTTTACAAACCACACAATGTTCAGACCAGTTTCCAGATTTTCCTCTCAGTTTGTCAGACATTTTTCAAATAGTCAGTTAATGTTCATATTTGTGGGCATAGCCCTTTTCATGTTTATGAGCATAGCCCTGCTCATATCAGTCTCCCTGAATGTATTCCACTATAGGCGTAGTAAGCAGAAGAAGTCTCCTCCAAAACTGAGAATGCTGACTGGCAGGGGATATGGAGAGGTTTAGGAAAAATCTTAGAAGCGTGGGGACCCGCAATGTCATGGGATTTCACTCTTGAACACCTATGGGATCCTGAGAAACTAAGACAGTATTTGAGTCAGGGACAGTGCGGCTTACATAAATCTAAGGAGGTACAACTTATTTGGGGTTTGGCTTGTGCTTACCGCGCCCTATATAATACTGTTCTGGAGAGAGAGAGTTTCCGAGCTGAGGTTCAGGCCAAAGGGAAGAATTTCCCAGTCAAATCTGATCAGTTACAGGAGACACCAGTAACAATAACAGTTCCTCTGGTGGAAGGCAAGAAATGGAAACAAGTGTCCACGCATCTAGAACTGAAAAAAGAAGAAGAAAAGGAGGAAGTGGAGGAAGATCCAGGTGAGGGGCCCTCCTCAGAACCACCACCATCGAGAAAGGCAAAAGGAAAAACTAGGAGACATGAAGAGGAGAGTGATGAAGAGGAAATCTCTATTACTACTCGTCGGCCTCTGAAGATGACTGAAATCCAAGGCTCAAGAAAGGAGTTGACACGGCGCCCAAGTGAAACTCCCATTTCCTGGTTGGTTTGTTGTTGGGACGCCGGGGCGGGTAGCTTGTCTCTAGATGGTAAAGAAGCTCGCCAACTCGGAGCCATTGCCAGAGATCCAGCTGTTGACAGAGGAATTAGTCGATGTTTGGATGGGGCTGCCACCCTCTGGGAAATAATGTTAATAGCCGCGAAGGAAAGGTACCCCTTCAAACACGGCTTGAAGCCTGTGATGAAAAGGTGGGATACAGTTGAAAAGGGTATCCAGTATGTGAGGGAAATGGCTGTGGTGGAAATGCTGTATGACCCTAACTTTGTTCCTAATGACCCACACCAAGACTACGACCCTGAGAAAGTAGGGACGACGCCTGATATATGGCAGAAACTCATAAGAACAGCAGACAGATACGCTGGTGCACTATTGTCAGCGTCTGGCAGATAACAGGACCAGCAGAGAAGACCCTTACTTTTTGAATTGATACTTACGCTCCAAAGCTATGAACAGGAACTACCCGCAACTTGTGCTTCCATTTCCGCCATCTCTCAACTAACAGACCAGATGAATAAAGTGCAAGAGCAAGTGTCTTCACTGATTAATCTTGACAAACCTGTATTAGTATCAGAAACACTTGATGAAGATCAGGATGATCAGAAGAGTCTAATGAAGGAACTGATCAAATTGATGCAAATCCAACTAATTTAGGATGATGAACCCTCCTCCTCACGTGCACCATCAAAAATCTCAGCTGTCAAAGGCAAACGCTTCCCGGCTCCAGTAAGGAATCCTACATCACAAATGGCCTTGTGGCATTACATACGTGACCATGGAGAAGACATGAGGAAGTGGCATGACCAAGCTACTCCTGTAGTGCGAGCACGAGTGAGAGAATTACAAAGCAGATCAACCACCAGTGCAGTTGCTCCGGTTATTACAGGAAATGAATAGAGGGCCCTGCCCTCAGTCAGGGGAGGGAAAGGGATAATAGAGTTTATTAGACTGTGTGGATTCGATGGCCTGGCACATCAGAACCACTGAAATATAAGGCACTGGTGGATACCGGTGCACAGTGAACTCTGATGCCCTCAAATCATGAGGGGGCAGAATCAATCCATATCTCTGGATTGAGTGGGGGCCCCCAAGAACTGACTGTCTTGGAGGCCGAAATAAGTCTCACTGGTAAAGACTGGCAAAAACACCCCATTGTGACTGGCCCAGGGGTTCCATGTATACTAGGCATTGATTATCTCAGAAGGGGACATTTCAAGGATCCTAACGGGTACCGGTGGGCCTTTGGAATAGCTACTGTACACGCAGACAACATTAAGCAGCTGTCTGTTTTGCCTGGCCTGTCAGAAGATCTGTCTGTTGTGGGGCTGTTACAACTGAAAGAGCAGCAGGTACCAATTGCTACAAAAACGGTACACAGACAGCGGTATCACACCAACAGGGATTCCTTGCTCCCCATTCATAAGTTGATTCGTCAACTAGAAAAGCTAATGCTTTTTCTCCATTCCTTTGGCCAAAGAATGTAGGCCACAGTTTGCTTTCACCTGGAGGGGCTTTCAGTATACAGTGGTTTACAGTGGTGTTATGTGCTTACCATGGCAGAGGCAACCACGGTGTGGCTTGAAACATATGCAGTACCCCATGCTACCGCCCGAAACACCATATTAGGTCTTGAGAAACAAGTCCTGTGGCGATATGGCACCCCAGAAAGAATTGAGTCAGATAACGGGACTCATTTCAAAAATTCTCTTGTGAATACTTGGGCCAAAGATCATGGCATTGAGTGGATTTACCATATTCCCTACCATGCACGACTCGGGTAAAATTGAACGATACAGTGGGTTGTTAAAAACTATGCTGAAAGCAATGGGTGGTAGAACATTTAAGCACTGGGAGAAGCATTTGGCAAAAGCCACCTGGTTAGTCAATACCAGAGGATCTATCAATCGTGATGGTCCTTCCCAAAGATAAAGTCCCTATTGTACATGTAAAAAGCATGTTGGGTAAAACGGTTTGGGTTCTTCCAGCTTCTGGAAAGGGCAAACCTCTCCATGGTACTGTTTTTGCCCAGGGACCAGGGTCCACTTGGTGGGTTATGCAAAAAAACAGGGATGTTCAATGTGTACCCCAAGGAAACTTGATGCTGGGGGAGTGCAGTCAGTAATTCCATGTGTTTATAGATAGGTTTTTATGTTCATGTGTTTATATTTTGTTTGTATATATATAAAGCAGTATGTAGTGATGTAGAATAAGGGGTGGAATGTCATGGTTTTATGATTTTTGGTTATTAGTATGCCACATCATAACATCATGTAATGCACTGGGGGTTTGACTGTTGATGCTCAAGTTCTGGGTGCCTTTCTGGAGATGAACTACATTCCCCAGGGGGCTCTGTGGTCAGCAAGGAGATGTAACTTCTTGCAAGGTCACCTGATGTTCTCTTCTTCACCGACTCTACTTCGCCTGTGCTTCTCCGTCTGCTCTTCTCTGTCTGCTTTTCTTCATCAGCTCAAGTGGACTGCACTTCTCACCTCAGCGTTGTGGTGAGGCCTATCCACCTTTTGCACACACTCTCTCATTATATTTTGCTGATAGTATATTTAGTAAATTAGTTTGTTTCACCTCAGATTGTTTCCACTGTTTTCAATTATTATGGGGTCCCCTTTTTCCCTTTTTTGTAGATGTGGATCTGCGGATCCCTCCGCCCTGCTGGTCACGGAACCGGGCCGAACCGGACCATAAACCGTTGACAGCTGTAGACACAGAAGGTGTTAAACAGTTGTCTGTTTTGCCTGGCCTATCAGAAGACCCGTTTGTTGTGTGTTTGCTACAAGTTAAAAAGCAACAGGTACCAATTACAACAAAAATGGTGCACAGATGGCAGTACCGCACCAACAGGGATTCCTTGTTCCCCATTCCTAAGTTGATTCGTCAACTAGAGAGTCAGGGAGTGATCAGCAAAACTCACTCGCCTTTTAAGAGCCCCATATGGCCTGTGTGTAAAGACAGTGGATAATGGAGGCTGATGCTGGACTACCGTGACCTGAATGAAGTCACCCCCCCACTGAGTGCTGCTGTGCCGGACATGTTAGAACTCCATTATGAACTGGAGTCAAAAGCAGCCAAATGGTATGCCACCATTGACATTGCTAATGCCTTTTTCTCCATTCTTTTGAGCACAGAATGTAGGCCACTGTTGTAGTAGACATAAATGAGGACTCGGGATGTGACGCGATAGGACCTCCCCTGCTCTGTGATGGGATTATGATGCAGACTTAAGGGGCATAGACAAAGTAAGAAGTATATTTAAGGGATCACCAGACTGCAATAAACGCCATTTGCTGCATCCTCATATTAGTGTTTGTGTCACAATGGCCCTAGCTAGGGTAGATCGCTAGCCCCCGGCTGAAGACGACCCAAAAGCAAGGACAACAACTGGTGCCCCGTGTGAGGATCATCCCGTTGTTCCCTGTTGTCGCCAGCTGCTGTGCTGCAGGTCAGCGTGTCTAAGGCCAGTAGGAGTCTGTGCCAGGGTGTCGATGATGGAGTCGGTTATCAAGGTATTCTTCCAGTTAGGCAAGGAGTACGGCAGCAAACATGCGCCTTCTAAGGATTTGTCTGTTGTACTTTCCCGATTGGAACGGGAGGGGGTGGTAAGTAACCCCAAGGAGGTCTTAGATCCCCAGAAGTGGGACGAGATTACCTCCGTGTTTACACAACGTACTATGAGTGCCCAGAAGGGTGCTGAACTTAAAACGTAGGGCCTGATGTTGGGGGTGCTCAAGGCGGCAAAGGAGGATGGGAAGGCAATGTGCGCGTCCCGAGAGCTTTTGGGGCTCCCCGTCCCGGCTGCAGCAGCTGCTAAGAGTAATCCTCGGGAGCTTGGGGAGGGGGATGGGAGCAATGTCTTTTGCAGATGTTCAGAGGCGATAAGGCCGCCGCCAACCACACCCACGCCTGATGGATTGACAGCCACGCCCCGTGGAGGAGAAAAACAAGATGGTGGCGGCAGAGCTATAGCCCATCCCCCACCACTGTGCCCAGAACAACACTACCGGTCTACATATCTTTTTAAAGAATTGAGATCGTGTGTGGCTACTGTTGCGCAACCCATGTCACAAGGACAGAAGGAACTGGGCGGAGGGGGAATGCAGAAGCCGCAGCTTCCTGATGTGCCCGGGGAGGAAAGCGAAGGGGACGAGGAGGCAACTGGGGAACTGGGGGGGAACGCACTGACGGATTGGGAGAAGGTTAGGTCTAGCCTATTAGAGGACGGCAAGGTACTGGAGACCTTCCCAGTAATAGTCACTAATACTGGAGGTCAAGAGTGGGTACCCCTTGATCCAAAAGGCATCACCCGCCTGTGTGTAGGAACAAGGATTGAAATTGCCTTTGACACTTAATGTGCTAGAAGTCCTTAGGGCGCCTGGTCCCCTCCTTCCTCACGACATTACAAACTTGATGCGCATGGTTCTCAAGCCTGTGCAATATACTCTGTGGGAGGCAGAATGGATGGCAGGGTTACTGGCAATATCAGTGGCCACTGAGGTCGATCCGCATCATCCGGTGTACGGAACAACTTTGCAGCAGCTTGCAGGGAAAGCTAGGGGCTTGACCTCCCTGTTGTAGTAGGCAATAGCGGGGAATCGGTATGTGACAGGTCAGGACCTCCCCTGTTCTGTTATTGATTTGTGATGCGTGCTTAAGGGGCGTAAACGAAGCATGGCATGTATATAAGCAACTTAAGCCACACATTAAACGCCATTTTTCTGCTCACCATATTGGTATGTCTCGGCAGTTCTTGGCCCTAACCAAGTGGTTGGTTATGCATGCTGGGGCTAATGCAGTGAGGTTTGATTTGAACGGCAACATGTGGTGCCCCGTGTGAGGAACCTCACTGTGTGCTAATGCCCTTTGCACGAGTGCTATACTGGGGTGATGCCAGTGCACTCAGCCTGCAGAACGCGGAAACCTGAGGTGACAGCAGGGCATCTGCAGAAGACCGCGGTGATGATGGTGAAATATCCTGTGCAGGGGAGACTGTGGTAGTGATGGTAACTTAGGATAACGGAAATTTAAGATAAGGGTAAGATATGCAACTTTTATTTAATGATGGGGTTCTCAAATGGAACACGTTATTAAGGTACTCCTTCAGTTTTGTAAGGATTATTGCAGGAAGAACGTTCCTTCTAAGAAGGATGTTCACGCAGTTATTTCCCGGTTGGAGCAGGAGGGGGGATCAAAACCCCCCAAGAGATTCTTGACTACCGGAGATGGGATGATCTCACCTCTGCGCTCGCACAACATGTTTTGAGCACTCAGAAGGGTGGTTCAGAGTTAAAAACCTGGGGATTAATGCTTGGGGCACTGAAAGCGGCCAGGGAGGAGAGGAAAGTGTTAATAGAGGCTTGGCAGCTTTTGGGATTCAGTTCGGCAGACCCGGGGGGCGGGGGATCGCCTGGCTCACCTGGCGGCATGGACAGGGGCACGGAAGAGGTAGGCGGGTGCTGACTGAAAAGTGCATTCTCTTCCAGATGCCCTGAGGGGGAACAACTGACTAAGATGGCGCCGGATGAGCTGACCGCCTCTCCCCAGACAATAAAGGACCAGCAACCATCGGTGCCCTGATCGAGTGAGAAAACCTTATCGCAAAACCTTGGGTCACCTCCTCCATATCCTCGGCAGCAGCTGTATCCTTCGTTGCAAAACTTTACATCGCCCGCAAAGGCAGAGACAGGGGTGGAGCAAAGGGGAGGTGATATGCCCACACTTGGTCAAGGGGAGGGCAGTGGGCATGGTGATGCTCCCCCTGAAAGGGTAGGAAGTAGACGTGCCACTGACTGACAGAAAATTAAGGAGGCAGTGGAGGAGAGAGGCTTGGTCACTGCATTCCCCATGGTGGCTCTATTGAGAACCGCCCCTGACACCATACAGACCCCAG
Organism: Perdix hodgsoniae; assembly: GCA_035772895.1. NCBI lineage: Eukaryota > Metazoa > Chordata > Aves > Galliformes > Phasianidae > Perdix > Perdix hodgsoniae. Next base: position 219,940 of record JAPSGF010000138.1, read on the forward strand.
GGGAGGTGACTAAGTATGTTCTGGACAAGCAAAAGGCAACACCCCTAACTACTGAAGGGTTGGCGGCAGCAATACGAGATGGAATAGTAGGAGCTGTCGTTGCTGCGGTAGGGGCACAAAGACCCCAAGGGCCATGTTATAAGTGTGGGCAGTCCAGGCATGTTAGGGCCCAATGCCAGGCCAGCAGGACACCCCCTGGACTGTGAGGCCCTTGGGAGAGGAAGCAAGGCGCTGTTTGATGGAATTGCGGGGGGCGTGGACATACAGCGCGGCAGTGCCCAAGTGAACACCCAGGCAGTATGAAGGGGTCACAGCAGCAGGGAAACAAGAATGGGAGGGCCCGTCAGGCCCAGGGCCCCTCCCTCAATCCACAGTCAGGGCTGACCTCACCACGCTTGCCCAACCCGCGGCTGGGCTGACAACGCCTCTCAAGTTCATCACGTGCCTGTTGCAGAATGGCTCAGGGAGCAGAGCCATGGCTCCCTGAAAGAACTGTACAAGCAGTGGCACGGCAGCTCTGGGTACATAGCAATGGAATAATACCAGATGTGGTAAGCAACGAGCTAACCTTGAGCTAAGTAGCAAACAACTTAAGCAGAACTGTCTTCGGGTGGAATCAGAAAGCAAGATGTATGCTTGGGCGGGGTGCGCTATTGTCTAACTGCAAGGCTTTACCAATGAGAAAAGGACAAGTGGACAAAGGGACATAACTCATGTACTATATAAGTGAGCTATCTGCGCAATAAAAGAAGCTTTTCACTCTCATGGAGTCGAGTCTGCGTCCTGGCGCCAGATAGCAATCGGATATTTGGTGGGGTCTTCTCCCCCCGCACGCGCCCACTGTGGCACTGATGCTAGACTGCTGGGACCACCCTCTTGTTAAGGTCCTCATTTCCTATATGGGTGATCTACCCCTCAAGAGCACAGTCCCACACACTATCTCGGTTACTGCGCTGGTGGACTCAGTGGCGGATATAACAGTGATATCTGACCGTGAGTGGACTACCAGGTGGCCTGTGATCCCGTCACATGCAGTCACGGGTGTAGGAGGGTCCCTCCCTACTGGAAAATCCAAAGATGAGGTTGAGATTATTTTTGTTAATTGAGATGGGGCATTGGAAAAGCCTGTGTTGCTTGTTCCTTTAGTTGCCAGGGTGCCGGGGGCCCTCTTGGGGAGGGATTTTCTGAGTGGTTTGGGCACGTGTATCACAAATTTATGATGAGGGCCACTGTCTGCCAGTTATCTGTTGCTTATGCAATTCTGCTGCGCTGGAAACAGGTTGCTCGTCCTGTTTGGGTGGATCAGTGGCCCATCTCAGGAGAAAAGCTTGTTGCGCTCAAGCAGTTAGCTGCTAGGGAACTTCAGATAGGGCACATCAAGCCCTCGCTTAGCCAATGGAATACCCCGATCTTTGTCATTAAGAAACCTTCAGGTGTCTTTCACTTACTTCATGATTTGCGTGTAGTTAATGCTCACCTTGTGCCTTTTGGTTCAGTCCAACAGGGAGGACCACTTTTGTCGGCCATTCCAAGGGGTGGGCCAATGGTGGTCATTGACCTCAAGGACTGCTTTTTCTCTATCCCTCTCGCGGAAGAAAATTGAGAGGTGTTTGCCTTCACGATCCCGATGACCAATAATGTAGGGCCTTCAGATAGATACCAGTGGCGTGTCCTTCCCCAGGGAATGATGTGCTCCCCTACGATATGCCAACTAGTGGTGGGGGGTGTTCTGATGGTGGCCTGAGAAGACTTTCCTCAGTGTATAATTGTGCATTACATGAACAATCTGCTGCTCGCTGCTCCCTCTTATTTGGAGCTGTATGTTTTGGAGAGTAGAGTAGTGAATATTTTGACAACTGTTGGATTCACTATCTCTGAGCAGAAATTGCAGAGGGGCCTGGGGATTGAGTACCTTGGATATAGGTTTGGGCCAGAAATGGTTCGGCCGGTGGGCCTGGATATTCAGCCACAGATTGCCACCTTGTGGGATATGCAGAAGCAAGTGGGGGTGATACAGTGGGTCCAGAAGCCTTGGGAATTCCCCCCTGGCTTATGAAGCCATTTTATGATCAGTTAAGAGGAACAGACCCCAGAGAGCCCAGAGAGTTCACCCGGGAAATGGCTGCTGCATGGCAGGAGATTTTACATCATTGCATGGGGGAGTCATTAGCCCGATGGGACCGCAATAAGCCGCTTGAAGTGGCAGTGACTAGATGCGAAGCTGGTGCAGCTGCTGTTCTGGGCCATACTCTTGATTCTAAGCTGCGGCCTTTGTGGTGGTTGTTTTCAGTGCAACCTACACAAGTTTTCACCTGTTGGCTCGAGCTTTTGGCAATGCTGCTCAGAAAATCCCGATTGCTATTGCTATGGGGCCTGGCAAGGGAGCCTGATGTGATATACTTACAGAGCTCATTTTGCAATGTACAACCGCTCCCTGAAGCCCTTCTTACGGTGTTGCAGGGCTTTGGAGGAAGGGTTGTGTACTCTGATTCATTACCCATTTTTGATCTGGCTAAGCCTCTCAATGTTTCCCTCCGAGTTCATGTCCTAACCTCCCCGCTAGATGGGCCTACCCTGTTCACAGATGCATATTTGACCACAGGCCAGGGGGCAGTGTTTTGGCAGGCCTCTAACAACGTTTGGCAGACCGCTGTCTTTACCGATCAGAGGGCCAGTGTGCAAATGCTTGAGGTGATGGCTGTGGCGATAGCAGTGCATCTGTGGCGAGATATTCCATGTAACATAGTCACTTATTCTGCTTTCGCGGCTCGATTGCTTGCTCGCATGGGCCAAGAAGGGCATCCAAGCTCTGAGGCCGCTGGCCTAATGGAAGAAGCTTTGGCTTCTCGTTCAGCCCCTGTGGCCATCCTGCATGTCTGCAGCCATTCCGATGTGCCAGGCTTCTTCACAGCAGGGAATGCTGCAGCAGACAAGACAAAGACGCCCATACACTTGTTTTCACGGTTCGAGAAGCCCGTGACCTTCACACCACCCTTCACATCGGCGCCCGTGCACTAGCCAGGACATGTTCCATTCCTTTGTCCGTCGCACGCGATGTTGTACAGGCATGTCCTCATTGTAACTCTGCACCAGTGAGAGGGGCTGGAGTTAATCCCCGTGGCCTTGGGCCACTGCAAGTTTGGCAAACAGATTTCACTTGGGAGCCACGTTTATCCCCTTGCTCTTGGCTTGCTGTCATGGTGGACATCTCCACTGTTATCATTGCTACGCAGCACATGAAATCCAACTCGACCACGGCACAATGTCATTGGGCCATTGCTACTGCCATAATGGGCCTGCCTACTCAGATTAAAACTGATAATGGATCTTGCTTCACCTCGCGTTCCACCCAGGAGTGGCTGGCTGTATGGGAAATTTCTCATAGTACAGGTATCCCTGGAAATTCACAAGGGCAAGCAATAGTGAAACGTGCTAACCACCTCCTAAAGGAAAAGATACACATTCTTGGGGAGGGGGAAGGTTATCGGGAACGGATCCCTGTTGCTAGACAGGCAGAGATCTTAGCAAAGGCCCTTTATGCTTTGAATCACTTTGAACGCAGGGATTGTAGCCAAACTCCCATACAAAAGCATTGGCAGCCTAGGTATTAAGCAAGGGACCTCTGGTCAAGGTGAAGATAGATAGTGGACTGTGGGAGGCGGGTTGGATGATTTTGGTGTGGGGACGAGGATACACAGTGGTAAAACACCATGAGACGGGACAAATAATGTGGGTACCGTCACGGAAGATGAAGCTGATGTCAGCAAGGAACTAACCAAACCAGGAGCCCTTTTGTTCACAGGGCCTGTTCCTGGGAAAGCCCAAACCCAAACCACCTCCCACGCAGACCAAGGACCAGGAAACAGAACCGCTCCTGAGTACTTCGGCTGGAACAATGAGTCTGACACCTCTTCTTTTGCTTCTGCTTTTGTTGACGGTACTGGTGGGAGGGATACATCTTATGCAACAGCCACAAAATGTTTGGGTGACATGGGCCAACCTAACCAATCAACCTAATTTCTGTCTCAGTTTGCTATCTGCTACCTCGCCCTTTTGAACCTGTTTGGTAGGTTTTCCAGGATATGGGTTAGCAGAATTAAATGGGTGCGTAATGAATACCACTGGCTGTAGGAATGACACTGAAGTGTCAGCTCAAAGTGCTTGCTTGATACATAGCCTAAACCAGACTCTCCCGTGGAACCCCCAAGAGTTGGATATCTTGGGCTCTAGGGCGGTTCAGAATGGCTCGGGTAATGGCACGCATACACGCTTCTGCTTTGGTTCAGTACGCTATCAGCAGAATAATCTTACTGAATGTATCTGCTCTGGTGAATCACTTAGGAACTTCAGTGGGTCTGATGTACAAGAGGGCTTGCTTGCCCTGATTGAGAAATGGCATATACCCGCACACCTCAACCCTTACATCATAAGTCCTGAATGCTCATGTCTCCGATTAATATGGAGAGCTTCTCTTTCACTAACTCATACTGTGGGTACACTGGGAATGAGACATGCCAGTTTCCCGTGAATTTCGCTGCTCCCAAGGGGTGGAACAGTCAGTATAATATTACCCGGGGAAACAACTGCACTTCCCGGGGAAACAACTGCACTTTAATAACTGGGGAGTGGAAGTGGCATGGGTATGGGTTTACATTCAAGAAGGGTGCCAATGAGAGGTTGTGGAATAATGGATAAGCTAAGGCCCTTCTGCCCGGAATTTTCCTAATATGCGGTGACAGGGCCTGGCAGGGCATCCCGAGGAATCCTTTGGGAGGCCCTTGCTATTTGGGAAAGCTTACAGTGATTGCTCCAAGCTCAGTACAGTGGTTGAACATATCCAGAGCAGGGAGACTCCGAGCCCATCGTTCAGTACAAACTGTCAATGAAGAATGCACTGACAATGTTAAATTATGGTCAACAACGGCCCAAATATTTGCGTCAATATTTGCACCAGGCGTTGCCACCGCGCACCCTCTTATGGAGATTGAGAGACTGGCCTGATGGATGGCTAAACAGTCGAACCAAACAACGCTTGTGTTGGACGCCATGTTGGAAGACCTGTCCAACGTGCGGCATGCGTTGCTACAAAATCAGGAAGCCATTGATTTCCTTCTTCTAGCTCAAGGGCATAGGTGTGAGGACCTCGAGGCCATGTGTTGATTTAACCTTAGCAATCACAGTGAGTCCATACACCAAAGGTTACAATGGATGAAGAAGCACACTCAGAAGATTAAGGTTGATACAGACCCATTTGGTGAATGGTTGCGCGGTATATTTGGGGGCCTAGGGCCATGGGTGGTGCAGTTACTAAAGGTATTAGACATAGGGCTCTCAATCTTTGTGTGCATTATGCTATGCTTGTCATGCCTTTTTAGGTGCTTACAGGACATGATGGATAGGATGCTTCACCACCGCATACACTATTATAGGCTAAGAGAAGCTTTATAGGTAGTAGGCCATGAATAGAGGGGTTTCGAGTTCGTGCTGTAATGGGGCATGGCTTCGCTGAGCATGGGGAGGGAGAGATGTTGTAATAGGCGTAAATGAGGACTCGGGATGTGATGCGATAAGACCTCCCCTGCTCTGTGATGGGATTATGACGCAGGCTTAAGGGGCGTAGGTGAAGTAAGAAGTATATTTAAGGGATCACCAGACTGCAATAAACGCTATTTGCTGCATCCTCGTATTGGTGTTTATGTCGCAATGGCCCTAGTGAGGGTAGATCGCTAGCCCCTGGTGGAAGACGATCCGAAACCAGGAACAACAGGCCACAGTTTGCTCTCACCTGGAGGGGCATTCAGTATACCGGGAATTGTTTGCCCCAGGGGTGGAAACATAGCCTGTTGCAGAATGGCTCAGGGAGCAGGGCTATGGCTCCCTGAAAGTATTGTGCAAGCAGGGGCATGGCAGCTCTGAGTACATAGCAATGGAATAATACCAGATGTGGTAAGCGACAAGCTGACCTTGAGCTAAGTAGCAAACAACTTAAGCGGAACTGTTCTCGGGTGGAATCAGAAAAACAAGGTGTATGCTTGGGTGGGGTGCGCTATTGTCTAACTGCAAGGCTTTACCAATGAGAAAAGGACAAGTGGACAAAGGGACATAAAGAACTCATGTACTATATAAGTGAGCTATCTGCGCAATAAAGGAGGCTTTTCACTCCCTTGGAATCGAGTTTGCGTCCCGGCGCCGGGTAGCGATTGAGCATTTGGCGGGGGCTTCCTCCCCTGCAATAGCCTAAACATTTGCCATGAGTTGATCCAAGCTGCACTGGAACAGGAAGGTGCTCCTGAGCACTTAAAGTATATTGATGACATCATTGTAAGGGGCAACACAGTAAAGGAAGTTTTTGAGAAAGGAGAACAAATAATCAAAACGATTTTGTGCTGGTTTTGCTATTAAGTAAAGCAAAGTGAAAGGACTTGCCCAGGAGATTCAGTTCCTAGGTATAAAGTGGCAAGATGGGCATTGTCACATCCTGACAGATGTGATCGACAAAATCACTGCCATGTCTCCACCCACTAATAAGAAAGAGGCACAATCTTTTCTGGGTGTAGTGGGTTTTTGGAGAATGCATGCTCCAAACTACAGCCTCATTGTAAGCCCCCTTTATCAAATGACATGGAAGAAGAATGATTTTGTGTGGGGTCCTGAGCAGCAGCAGGCCTTCAAGCAGATTAAGCAAGAGATAGCCCGTGCTGTGGCCCTGGGGCCAGTACGGATGGGACAGGGTGTAAAGAACATCCACTACACTGCTGCTGGAGAGAGGTCCCACTTGGAGTCTGCGGCAAAAAGCCTCAGGAGAGACCTGAGGCCTAGTAACTAGTGATAGGACTAGAGGGAATGGCCTCAACGTGTGCCAGGGGAGATTCAGGTTGGACGTTAGAAAATACTACTTCTCCAAGAGTGTGGTCAGGCGCTGGAATGGGCTGCCCAGGGAGGTGGAATCACTGTCCCTAGAGGTGTTCAAGAAACGTTTAGATGTACTGAGGGACATGGTTTAGTGGGAAATATTGATGATAGGTGGATGGTTGGACTGGATGATCTTGGAGGTCTTTTCCAATGTTGGTGATTCTATGATTCTAATGCTATCAAAGCTAGAGGCCACCTATGGAACCCTGACTTAATAGAAATGCAAAAGGAACAGTTGTATAAATAGAAAAGAGGGAGAAATTGTAGGGAAATCGATCTTGTTTTTGCCTTACAGTAACATGCTATGACTGTAAATGGTCCAAAGAGGTGCCGTGAAGCTCTGATACACAATAACTTTCTTCTTGCAGAAATGAAGACCTGCATTTTTGAGGAGATGTACTGTTACAAACTGGTTCTGTGGTTTGAATGATAGCCTGAAGGGAATGTTAACTATGAGAGGTTATCAAAGCTTATCATAATGAGTAAAAGCTAAAATGGGAGGAGAATAGGGAGGGGTTAACCAAGCAGTAAACAGAGGAAGAACATCTGCTGAGGGGACTAGAAGTTCCCTCGCCAGGAAATAGGAAATATAAACTGTCAAGTTTCTCCCCTCCTTGCACTCTTTTTTTTTTTTTTTAAGATTGCTTGCTATTGCAAAAGTGTGAAATAAACTGGGATTCATAGCAAATTCTGCCTGAGCCTGGACTACTGAACCTGAGCATTTATCACATTATTTATTGTTTGTTGCTTCTCAATAAGAAGGACAAGTGCCTTCAGAATGACTGGCAATGCCACCTCCCTCCTCTGATGACAAGAGGGAATCATTGCCCTTCTATACACTAAATTCTGAATGTGCATTAGAGCGAGAGTAAGTGCAATGCTGGGACAAAAAAAAACAAACAACCAACATCTAGTACCTTAAGTCCTCCTTTCTTTCTTTCTGCATGCCTCTGCTCCAAGGGTTAAAGTCACATATTCAGCTGAAATTAGTATTTAAGCTTTTATTCTAAGCTATCAACTACCTGTTCTGATCTGTGTGTGTGTGTCAAGTATTGAAAACACCTGCTCTTGTCTTCCAGTTTCAACTTCTAGCACAATGGAAATAGGAACTAAACAATCACTCCTGTAATTTTGCATGACCCCTTTGTTCTAAGTTATGCGTTTTTTAAAGTTTGTTTTACAAATTGCAGTAACGGACACCCTGTCATTTGACCAAAGGGTTTCATAAAGGAACATAATTTTGCTTGACACTAAAATCTTACTAAGAGAGTAAGCATGACTTGGACACATGACAGATACCTATTAAACACCCCTCTGTGCACTTCTAGTACCCTATATCCACATCTGATCACTGTAGCAAGGTATGAGATATTAGTTCACAAAGTTAGGGAAAAGTTTAAAGCTTCTGCAAATGAATCCCATTGATTAACTTCCCTAATACTCACAAAACAGTTCATTCATTTACTCACAATCAATTGAAGGTAAAAAGCATTGCTAATACTAGCACAAATAGTAGAAAAATGCTCTTTTATAAGCATCTTAACTTGTTTCTTCACAATTTTTTTTTAATAGTAACCATTACTTACAGCTAGGGGCTGAACATAGTGTGTTCCTGTCCAAAGCAGAGACTAGGTATTTTATCAAATATTTTAACTGACAATCCACTTTCAGCAGTCACAGTCTACTTTCAGAGACCTTGACTATTTTCAAATGAAATGTTGGTGCGTCTAACTATAAATGCACTATCCTGTTTCTATGTAGATTTATGAATTAATTCCTCTCACATTTCATTTTCTTAGGAAGATGCAAAATTGTCAAGTTTGAGAAATACAAAACAAGATACACATTAAAAAAAAAAAAAGAGTAAAATACCTCTCATTCTTCAAAACAGTGAAGGAAGTGCAAACATTCCATTGCATAGTGGGAAAGGTCATAAAAAGAATAAATTTGTTCTACTACTATGCTCACAGAATCTAAATAGGCCACTATAAATGGCCAGAAGAACAGATTCTGATTGGCTAGTCTGAATTCCTTCATACTCTAAAATTTCCTCAGCTATTTTTGGCTTCTACACCAAAAGTGATGGTTGAGTTTTTACTTAAAAAAAGTATTTCCTTTTTAAAAAAATTCCAGTACATAAATCTAGCACAGCTCCTTGTTAGTTGCTCTACAACCTGGCTACCATAACTCAAAATCCTAATGTTATTTGTACTTAAATTTATCCAGATTAACTTATAATTTTTAGCCAACTTTTGTTTGCTATGTGTTTTCAATACTGAGTTTTTATTCTATGTAGATCTCTTTAATTATGAAGATCATCCTTTGTCTTGCTTTGACAGGCCCAAGACAACTAAAATTCTTGAATTTCTCATTTAAATTACTTTTCCAATTTTTCAGTTATTTTCCCAGTGTAGGAATGGAATTTTGTTTCTGCATTAGAACTAACAAGATAAATATTTTACTAATAGTTTTCTTTGGGGAGGTCTTTTTACTTCATCAGAGGTCTCTGATAGTCTTTGCATGCTCAGCAGATAGGTTAAATAATTTATAGTCACAGAGATTAGTTAGATGGAGTAATTTATAGGTACAAAGACTGCAGCTCTTGTCTGTCCAGCCATCTGGAATACCTCTGAGCCTTGAGTTAAAGACAAGTTACACATCTCACTCCTAAACAGTGTGACAAGGATATCAATAGGCTCGTTATGTTGGAAGACTACTAATTTTTGGTGCTGGACAGACAAGACCTGAGTGAGAGAATTTAAGGAGAAGTAAAATAATTAGCAATATACATGTTTAGATAGCATCAATTTATGTTTAGCCAGTATCCATATGTTTTAGTTAAGCATCAGGAAGATTTGTGAACCTGAAGTACTCAGCCAATGAAGAACCAGGGGAGGAAAAGATAAGCATAGGGTAATAGGGCATAAAAGATGTAACACTGTCTCTGCAGGAGCACTCCTGCTTGTGGGACACCTGCCATTGCAATTGTGAATAAAATCTGCTTTTATCAGAGAGACCGTCCTGATAAATTATTTGGATATTTCCAATACCAATATCTATTCAAGAGAGAAAACTGGAAAATATCATAGATTGCTGGACTGCAGTAAAGCTCAGAGAAATTAGCAAATGTTCAGTAACTCTACTCCTTAGATCAATCACTACTATCTAGGTTTGGCATTTACTAGAAGTTTTAACAGAAAATTAAACAACAGCTTAATGTTATATAGGCATTAAAAATAAAAGTGAGAAAAAAGAGTTGAAAATAAATTTGTTTCTGTCATGGTTTTGTGATTTTTGTTTTTTGGTATTCCACATCATAACATTATGTATTGCACTGGGAGTTAAAGTGTTAATGCTCCAATTCCGGGTACCTGTGCATTGTGGAAGTCATTGGATCTGACCCTTCCGGGTGGGGCGGTCTCTTACTGCCTGGCAGTGGGTGCTAGAGGATGCTTTCCTAGCCGTTCCAAGCTTTTCAGGTTTGACTCGGTCTCAGGAACTCTCTCTCATCTATCTTATTTGATAGGATTAGTCTCAATTTCAATTAGATTATATTATATTGTGTTATTTTGCATTCTGATATCATAGTTAGTAAAATAAGTTTTCCTCCATAGATTGTTGCCACTGTTTTTTTTCCCTTCCTTCCTTCCCATTTTGTGTGTGTGTGGGGGGGGGACAGGGGCCTATTGCCCCCCTATAACAGGCATAGATTGATCTAGTTAACACCGTGACAGGTTCCTACTGTAAAAGTACTTTTTATCCATCTCAACTAAATGGAAACCCAAACTTTCTGTACAGCATTATAAATAAACTCTTCAAGTTATTCTTATACACTTGAATTACTTTTACCGTTATGCCTCAAATTTTTACCATAGGAAAAAATATGGTCTTTGAAAATAACTCCCCCTTACTGTCATACTATGATCTCATATACCCTTGTTTCAAATATCATTGCAATACATGTCAATAATCTTCTGTCGGTAATGAAGGAGGAAGGAAATCGCCCTCAGAAAAGATGGGCAAAACCCATCTCCATAGCTTGGCTTCTTTCACCAGGGAAATGAAAGTGACAGCAACAATTGAGATGCTCTATAGACACAAAAGCAATTTCTTTAAGGTGCCATTAATAACTCAGGCCTTAGAGCAGCAAAACTGTCTTATGATATTGTATGAACAGTTGAGTCACAGCCTAAACCACTGATTGATCACCTGAAGCAAGAACTGATTCAGCCACAGGAGCACAGATGAAGGCAATTCACCTGTGTGACCAGAAGGGGGTGGAGCTCCACCTCTCCTAGACCCCATTAAGGACTGACTGCCACTGAGAAAGGTTTTCTTTCTGGTGAACTCTCCCTTTGGTGTTTTCTACTGTGAGCCTAGGACATGGGTGAGTATTTCATTAATTTTTTATTGTCTCTTTCCACCACAATTATCTTTCTAACTATAAACCTGTAAAATGCTATCCTAATCCTGCTGTTCTTCTAACTGTACATTTGTTAATTGTACAGATGCTAACTCAGAAGCACTGTTAATTTAGTGCCTACAATAGCGCAAATCGTTCAAATGCACTTACGTTTATTAAAAGCTTATTCTGTGAAAGACCAGATACAACTGTAAGTGCATGAACTAAAAGTAGACATTTTGTAACTACATGGTAACTATACTATGGTAGCTAAGGCTAAACCAGCAGTTTGAAAAGGATTATCAGTTAAACAAGAGCTATTGAATATGATATAGTTTTTGAGAGAAATAGCTTAGATATTACTCCACCTAGAAACCTCACGATAGAGCAAAGCATAGCGCATCTTACGTCCTTTGAAAGATGGGTGTTCCTACAGCTTTTACTTCAAGGCCAAATGTGAAATGTGCCACTGATTTACCTAAACTAAGGAATTTTAAGGCAGCTACTTTCTGAAGGTGCAGGGCATCAGTACTGTCTTAACTTTAAAATAAAACATAATTCAATTAGACCTTCAGATTCTCAAAGTAATCATGTAAATTTGAATGTACACCTAGCACTCAAAACTGAAAATCATGGCCTTGCCGTTACTCATTTGAAAATACCACAAAATACGGGGAAATGTATGTATTTCTTCTAATCCTAAAAAGAGATTGCACAAAGTATGTAGCTCCAGAAAGATGATGTTAGTGCACAAAAACTGTAAGAATTGTATTCATTTTTGATGGTAGTTTTAAACTAGCTACCAAATCTGGCATCAGGAAGGATTTTCTCTAGGGGCATATTGACACCAACCGTAGCTGCTTTTGTCCGTTTTTCCTTCCTTGAAGTACTAAAAAGGGATGATAATCTGTTTAGAACAGCTGGTATGTCCCATTCATAGAAGTTTTTCTCTCTAAATGTGAAGAAAATAATTTTAGGTAGATAATAGCTTCATTTTGTTAAGGTTAAAAGAATCTAACTTGGTATTTTTTCTAGAGATGAATATAAACTTGTTTTGAAAACAGCTCTGAATTTTTCTGATACAAGCTTTAACACTTTATTAGTTTGCTTGTGACAACAATAATTAAATCTCTCAATCTATAATGATTCTTTGCCTAAATTTAATATACAGAATTAAGTTTTAAATGGGAAGCAAAGTGTTGTTAAAAATAATAAAATTAAGTATGATCCTTCTGGAAGTATATTGTACTATTTCTCTACATTATATTATCTTGTAAGATATTTTAAATTTTAAAGTTCTAAATTTTCACACAAAAATACAACACTAATCCAGAAAATGACCAAAACATCAGTAAATATGAACTCAAAGTAGACCAGCAGGATGTCACAACATTCAAAAAGCAGCCCACATTAGGTCAAAATGCTGGTGAAAAACTTCTGAGACTAAGAATACTATAACTAAGGTAAAGATATGTAATTTTCCTCAGGAAATACCTTTAGGAGAGCAATGAATTTGTATGCATAACAAAGTGTGATTAAAAAGGTCATCCAGGAAAGCTTTATGCCCCAGAGTTCATTACAATAATGGTGAGAAGTTCCTACACTTTAAAAACTTTAGATATCAGCGAACAGATGAGGTAGACAGTAAAAGCTTATGCATTGAAGTGTAGAGAGTACCCAGCTAGATGTACAGAATTCCTCCTAGGTTCTCCTCAACTTTGAGAAATACAAGAATCAGCAGAGATCAGGATCAGTAGAACAAAAACCCAGAATACATTTGCCAATTATTCATGGCTCTGCCTTCCAAGAGCTCCCTGGATATACCCTTTTCCCCATGACAGTCGTCGTTTTTGTTCCATATAAAGATAATCCTTGACTTAAGAAAAAGTTCCCTAGAAATGTTTGTTTTGAAACATGTAAATTATGTGAAACTATTCAAAGCAAAGACAGGCAAGATATAAAGATACTGAAAATGGTACCAAAAAACCTGATTCTGTAATCTACATGTTGACAAATTTTGGGGCTTCATCACTCCACCAAGCAGTAGATACTTGTGTCTTAGATTATTCTACTTGAGTGCTATCATCAGATCAAACATCTGGGATTTAATTTAACAGTTTCAGCTTTACCAAGCTGTCACATGAGCAGCCATGCTTTGATAACGGTAGCTGCTCCAATTACGGCTTGGTTTAGGGTTTACAAGTATGATGATTCATTTGTAGCACATGAGAAGCAATAAAAGGTTATTTTGCATTACAGCTTTAAAAATATGGTCACATTTTAATTTGTTACTTAGCTTTTGTTAAGAGGGCATTAAAATTGTAGTATAAGGTAAACGGGGCTTTTTGTTTAAATGTAATTCCTGTATTTAAATGATCTGTATTGATGCAATGTTCCAGTGGGAACACTTTTTTTCCACAGTGGACCTTGATGGTGATATGTGACACTTGTATTCATGTCCTGTATTATCCATGTGGCTAAAGTGCTTCCAATTTGATTTCACAGCCAGAAGCTTGCGCAAAAAAAAAAAAAGTAAACTTGCAAATTCCATTTGTTGACAAAACAGTCTTGTTTCAATCTCTGGCATCTCACAGTGCTCAACATTTGATTCCAAAGCAAAGCCTTAGAGCCATCATGATCCCTGTGCTGGGTCACAAAGTCAAAATTTCCCCTTAGATTAAATAAATCTTTTCTCTCTTATAGACCACAAGCAACTTTTACTTAATTTTTATGAATGAATATTGAAGAATTACTGCTGTAGTAAGATTGCATGGACCGTTTTTTTCCCCTTGAAGTTCAAAGGTTACGGTCCTTTCCTTGAAGTCAGAGATTTCAGTTCAACATGCATCAGCAGGTATTTACTGTGCATTTCCATATTCTTCCACTTTATCAGTGCAATTTAAAAAGGCAAACCAAGGAGCTTAAGATAATAATCATTCTAGTAGAATAAAGTCTTCAACCATTGTTGCTGAGAGTTAAACACCTAAAGATCAGCATGTGAAATTTATCATTTAAATAGCAACAACATGAAGAATACCAGCTCAGTTCTAAATTCTGGAAAGTGCATTCATGTATTACTGTGACAACTTGAAAGCGTTAATCAGTGCATCGCTGAAGTCACATCTATATTCTTCTAGCATGAGAAGTATAGCTAGCTACAGGACTCCGAGTAGACTCTGCACTGCTGATAATGACCCTCTGAGCTCTTCCAGTCATCCAGTTCTCAGTCCACCTCGCTGTCCACTCATCTAACCCACACTTCCTAAACTTACCTACAAGGATGTTATGGGTGAAAGTCTCTGCTATATAATGAACTTTTGTTTTCCTTTGTTGCAATTTTCTCATAGTCTTAATGAATCTCCTCTTTTTTTTTTTCCTTCTATTTCTCTCTGCTTGCCAAATGATTTCTTCCTTAAACTTTCCATTTTAGTACCATGGCTTATATATTTACCCTCAGTTGTGTACACTTTCACTTTTTGCTGTACTCTTTTTAGATCCTTGGGATATTTACAACCTGTTGCAACTGTATTTGTTTCATACCAAGCTTCCTCTCCTTCAACTGCAATTGCCTCATGTAGTAGATCAGAAACTCAATTTTATCCTGCCTTAATTGAACAAAGCTGCAGAAGACTAACTTGGTTTATCTAGTACCACAATAAAGTTTCTTTCCACTCCCAAACATGCACTTGTTTCTTCATTATACACATGAAGACTTAGATGATATTGAAGCTTGTGCATTTACCCAGTTCATCCCAGAGCTGCCTATACTTGTCAGTCATTGCAGTTCCTTGTTGTCTCCAAAGCAACAGACGAGGGTCAGCCATGAACTGGTCTGTTATCAATGTTAACATGCGAGCTCCATTTGAATCTCTCATCTTTAGCATCTCTCGCACCTAGGAAATAAGCCTTTTAATATAAACATGAAAAAAAGACAACATTGCAGTAAAAACTATATGCTGCAGTATTAAACATTCAATTTCTCTGCTAAATAAAAAATACAATTAATGTCTATGAAGTGAATTTTTTAAGTAGAAAGAAGTCTGCCTTCCCAATTTTAACAATGATTTTTATTTCAGTATCCTATTGCAGTTCTTCAAACATGCTTCTTTCATAAGTAATCTAGAGGTGTATTATACAGGCTACTGCTAGGCTCATTTCTACAAGTTTCTTCAGCATTTTGGGATGTGCAAAGCTGCTGATGGTTGAAACATTATTTAATATCCTTTAACTGATCTCAAGACACACCAGGTTGCAACTGCTGAAACAGCTCATTATTAACAAACAAGTACAGCCTGGCTGGAGGAATGGGTGGAGAAAAAAGGGAAGGTTTAGAATACTTAACATACCTTTGCAAAAAGCAAATTGAGCTGCTTCCCTGATCCGTGGTATCCACCCTGTGAGAGGAAGAGTTTAACTTGTTCTTGGACCTGTTCCTCATCCAAGTGCCAGCAGTTTTCATCATCTATGCTAGCACCTGCTGTTGGGTCAGGAGCACCTGCAAACAGTAACAAAAGAAATCAATGTTCTACATAAAGATTATAAGTTCATGGAGTGTTGTTTCTGCATAAGAATAAGATAAGAATTTTATTTCATGTTCTTAATTTATAGGTCTGAAGACTGCAGCTCATATGGAATATCTGGAATACCTCTAAGCCTTGAGTTAAAGATAAGTTAGACATCCCACTCCTAAACAGTGTAACCCTTGACAAGGATATTAATAGGCTCATTATGTTGGAAGACTACTAATTTTTAGCGCTGGACAGACAAGACCTGAGTGATTGAAAATTTAAGGAGGTGAAGTTAAATAATATGTATGTATAGCTAGCATTTCATGCTCATACACATTACATGAGGTAAAAATACGCCTGCCTGAAGAAGCATCGAAAAGACCACAGATTGTTCTCACTCAAATATTCCAGCTGAAATACATGGTTTTCCATTGGTGACCTCTTTTGAAGGCTGAAAAAAATTTAACTAAACCAAGTACTTGCACCATCTAGCGATCTACATATTTCTGAAGAAGCCTAGACTTCCACTGGGTATTTTTGAAAAGGTATTAAAACTGAAAAGGTTGAATAGCACTTACCTAGTCTGTGAAGTATTTTAAGTGTTCCTGAGACTGAAGTTACATTAATATTTAGATTTTGGGCTTGTCACTACTTTTGAATCTCTATTTCCATTAGTTTTCAATAAGGCGTTTGAAATTGAATCACATTACACAATCTATCATGTTTAAATCCCAGCCTATGTTACCTCTGTAGCCAATACTAAAGAAGGATACAGGAGGAAAGGAAAATTACACGTTAAGATTTGCAAAAGTTTATTTTCAAAGAAGTCCAGAGAACATGAAAAGGCAGCTACAGGTCTTCAAACATACAAACATTAAACATTGATTCTATCGATTTAAGACTTTGTTTTGATATAGGTTGGTTTGCTTAGCAAAAGGAATTACTACACTAGTTTAAGAACAAATATATTTGTTTAGCAAAAGGAATCCATAAGTAATAGTAATAGTTCTAAAACTTCCCATTTCAGCTTTAGTGGGTGAACAGGCTTATTTTTTCTCAATAATTTTGCACTGGGGACATAATAGATTACTTTTATCTTCTGCCTCAATGGTTTTGCTTCATGAGAAGTACTGGAGTCACAATAGAATACTTTCAGCTTTTGCCTCAAAATGTGCGAGGTCATTTTCCTCGGGTTCCACATACAATGTTTTTAAAAAATGCGGTTCACTGTGGCCTAATAAGCAATGGAAATCTTCCAAACTGGGGAAAGTGAATGAAAATGAGTCAAAGGGTTCAGTGATGAAGCTGATGGTGAAATAAGGGGAAGTAGGTGGGCACTCAGCCATCCTAAATACCACTGAGCATGCCCAAAGGGACATTAGCACATATCTATGAGACCTTGAAAAAGAGTGAATACGTATACCAATGTATGGCATATGTATGTCTTAACTGTATAAATGTAGAGCCTGAACTCTGACAGCATGCCCTTCCTTGTCAAGTTGCCCAATGCACATAATGAGGAATAAAGGAATTCCACTTTATAACACCACATTGGAGTTAGAGTTTTCTTCACAGATTTTGGATGACAGTTTAACAATTGCAGTTCTACCATATAGGTGAAGCTTTTCAGCAGTTTCAGGGAATGGTGGAATCAATGAAAAAAACAAATGAAATATTTGAAAGATGAGAGGGATGTCTCATCTACTAGTTGCTTAGAGACTGTTCTGGATTAAGTCAGAAGACAGCAAAGCACCACACAACCATTCACACACTCCCTCATCCGAGTGGGATGGCGGAGATACTTTTTTTTATAAAAGGTAAAACCTGTGCTTTGAGATAAAGAAAGTTTAATAGGGTATTGTCATGGTTTTATGATTTTTGGTTATCAGTATTCCACATCATAGCATCATGTAGTGCACTGGGAGTTAAAGAGTTAATGCTCCTGTACCGTGGAACATAGATAGTTCCGGGCACCTGTCCCAGAAGAGAAGAGCTACATCTCCCAGAGGACTGTCTGCTGTTCTGTTACTGTTGTCTGCTCAGAGGAAAAAATAAAAACCATTTTCAGATCATGAGATACCCCTTTTTTGATCTTCTGGCTCATTTCTGTTGAGGGTGCCATATTGCCTCAGCTTACTTAAAGTAAGGCCTTCAGTTTTCAGACACTCTCTCATTTTATTTGATTAATTAGCTTCAGTTGTATGATATTGTAATATACTGTGTTATCAAGCATACCAACAGCTTTTTAGTAAATTAGTAAATTAGCTTCCTCCTCAGATTGTTGCCGCTGTTTTGTTTTTAGGCCCATCTCCCTACCCTCTTCATAGAATCATAGAATCATAGAGTGGCCTGGATTGAAAAGGACCACAATGATCATCTAGTTGCAACCCCCCTGCTATGTGCAGGGTTGCAACCACTAGACCAGGCTGCCTTTTCCCCTTTTCCCTTTTTCTCTTTCCCAGGGCATGGGTCCATGGGTCCCCCCGCCCCATTAGTCACAGAACCAGGCAGGACCATACCATAAACCACTGACATTCTTGGAGGAGAATGCAGGCATAGGCTGCCTTGGCTGGAAAAAAAGACTTTTAGAATGAATCTCTCTCTGTGCACAGAGAGCTTCGTTAGAAAACTTAGAAATACTGGAGGTACTGAAGTCCAGGCGGACTGCCAATATTCTAGGATATTTGTAAACTTTTTGGGTGCTGCTAGCTTGCTTCTGAAAAAAAATGCTTTCTCTTTTAAAACTGTTCTTTGAGGGAATGCTTTCCATCATTTTTTCTTTCCTAATGCTCAGAATGTACTGGGCTTTAATTTTGCCACTCTGCTCTATGGAGCTATAAATATATATAAGCAACTGAAAACACTGGTGGAAATACCTACCTGGTATCTGCATATCACATGGCACACAACTCCAGAGGGAGTTGCTAGTTTTACAGAACTTGTGATGCCTGAGGTAAAGAAATGGACTACTATGGTAAAAGGCACCCATTATTTGAGAGAATGCGCAGTGGTGGAAGTGTTACATGAACCAACTTCGTTCCTGATGATCTAAACCAAGAGCATGATCCTGAGAGAGATTCACTTTGGAATAGCTGCTGTAGACACAGACAACTTAATGCAGCTGTCATAGAATCATAGAATAGACTGGTTTGAAAAGGACCATAATGATCATCTAGTTTCAACCCCCATGCTATGTGCAGGGTCGCCAACTGTTGCAGAATGGCTCAGGGAGCAGGGCTATGGCTCCCTGAAAGTATTGTACAAGCAGGGGCGTGGCAGCTCTGAGTACATAGCAATGGAATAATACCAGATGTGGTAAGCAACGAGCTGACCTTGAGCTAAGTAGCAAACAACTTAAGCGGAACTGTTTTCGGGTGGAATCAGAAAAACAAGGTGTATGCTTGGGCGGGGTGCACTATTGTCTAACTGCAAGGCTTTACCAGTGAGAAAAGGACAAGTGGACAAAGGAACATAAACAGCTCATGTACTATATCAGTGAGCTATCTGCGCAATAAAAAGTTTTTTTCACTGTCCTGGAATTGAGTCTGTGTCCTGGCGCCGGGTAGCGATCGAGCATTTGGCGGGGGCTTCCCCCCCCCACAGCCAACCACTAGACCAGGCTGCCCAGAGCCACATCCAGCCTGGCCTTGAATACCTCCAGGGATGATGCATCCACGACCTCCTTGGGTAACCTGTTTCAGTGCGTCATCACCCTCTGTGTGAAAAATTTCCACCAATATCTAACCTAAACCTCCCTGTCTCAGTTTAAAACCATTCCCCCTAGTTCTATCAGTATCCACGCTTGTAAACAGCCATTCCTCTTCCTGTTTATATGCTCCCTTCAAGTATTGGAAGGCCACAATGAGGTCTCCCTGGAAACTCAACTTTTCTTCATAGGTAAGGTGCTCCAACCCCCTGATCATCTTAGTGGCCCTCTTCTGGACCTGCTCCAAGAGCTCCACGTCCTTCCTGTACTGGGGGCCCCAGGTCTGGATGCAGTACTCCAGATGGGGTCTTACAAGAGCTGAGTAGAGGGGGACAATCACCCCCCTCTTCCTGCTGGCCACTCTTCTTTGAATGCAGCCCAGAACATAGTTGGCCTTTTGGGCTGAAAGCGCACATCCAGCTTCTCATCCACCAGGACCCCCAAGTGCAGGGGGGGAAGCCCCCGCCAAATACTTGATTGCTACCCGGCGCCAGGACACAAACACGACTTCATGAGAGTGAAAAGCATCTTTTATCGCGCAGATAGCTCACTTATATAGTACATGAGTTGTTTATGTCCCTTTGTCCACTTGTCCTTTTCTCACTGGTAAAGCCTTGCAGTTAGACAATAGTGCACCCCGCCCAAGCATACACCTTGTTTTTCTGATTCCACCCGAAAACAGTTCTGCTTAACTTGTTTGCTACTTAGCTCAAGCTCAGCTTGTCACTTACCACATCTGGTATTATTCCATTGCTATGTACTCAGAGCTGCAATGCCCCTGCTTGTACAATACTTTCAGGGAGCCATAGCCCTGCTCCCTGAGCCATTCTGCAACACCCAAGTCCTTCTCCGCAGGGCTGCTCTCAAGGAGATCTTCCCCCAGTTTGTATAAATACCTGGCATTGCCCCAACCCAAGTGCAGCACCCTGCACTTGGCCTTGTTGAACCTCATTTGGTTTACATGGGCCCACTTCTCCAGCCTGTCCAGGTTCCTCTGGATGGTTTCCCTTCCTTCCAGTGTATCGACTGCACTGCTCAGCTTGGTGTCATCTGCAAATCCATACCTCTCCAATTTAGAGAGAAGGATGTGGTGAGGGACCATGTCAAAGGCTTTGCAGAAATCCAGGCAGATTGCATCCATTGCCCTTTCCCTGTCCACCGATGCCATCACTCTATCACTGAAGGCCACCAGATTGGTCAGGCAAGATCTTTCCTTGGTGAAGCCATTCTGGCTGTCTCAAATCACCTCTTTGTCTTGTATGTGCCTTAACATAGCTTCTAGGAGGATCTGCTCCATGATCTTCCCGGGCACAGAGGTGAGGCTCACCAGCCTGTACTTCCCCAGGTTATCCTTTCTCCCTTAACAATGGGAATGTTTCCCTTTTTCCAGTTACCAGGGACGTCACCAGACAGCCATGATTTTTCAAATATGATGGAGAGCAGCTCAGCAACCTCATAAGCCATCTCTTTCAGAACCCTAGAATGGATATAATCTGGCCCCATGGACTTATATACGTTCAGTTTCATGAGAGGGTCTCAGACTTGTTTGACTGTTACAGTGGGACAGAATCTACTCCCCACACCCTCACCTAGAGGCTCAGGGTCCTGGCAGACATGGGGAGGAGCCTGACCACCTGTGAAGACTGAGGCAAAGCACTCACTGAGTACTTGAGCTTTTTCTATGTCTGAGGAAGCCAGCTCCCCATTATCTTTCATCAGAGGGGGAACACCCTCCTTGGCCTTTCTCCTCCTGCCTATGTACCTGTACAACCGCTTCTTGATATCTTTCACATCCCTTGCCAAGTTCAGCTCCATCTGTGCCTTGGCTTTCCTAATCCTATCTCTACACACACAGACAACAGCCCTGCATACCTCCCAGGCTACACAGCCCTGCTTCCACTTCCTGTACATTTCCCTCTTTTGCCTCAGTTTAAGCTGCAGGTCCTTTCACAGCCACAACAGTCGCCTACCTCCCCTGCTCAATGACTTCTCGGAAAGGGTGGTCAGGCATTGGAATGCACTGCCCAAGGAGGTGGTGGAGTCACCGAACATGGATGTGTTCAAGAGACGTTTGGATGTTGTGTTGAGGGATAGGATTTAGCTGGGGAGTATTGGTGATGGTTGGACTGGATGATCTTTTAGGTCTTTTCCAACCTTGATAATTCTGTGATTCTGTGATTCTGCTGGGGGATGGAGAGCTGTTGCGCTCTCAGAAGGGTATCCTTAAAGAGCTGCCATCTCTGTTCTGTACCCATGCCCTTAAGGACAGTTTCCCAGGGGATCCCACTCAGCAGTTCCCTGAGCAGCAAGAAGTTTGCTCTCCTGAAGCACAGGGTTCTGACTCTGCTTTTTGCCAGGCCTGCATTCTTCAAGAGCACAAACTCAACCTGGGCATGGTCACTACAGCCCAGGCTGCCTCCAGTCTTAACATCTCTAATGCTCTCCTCTGCATTGGTGAGCACAAGGTCCAGTAACGCTTCACCTTGGGTTGATCCACCTAATACCTGGACCAGGAAGATATCCTCAAGAGACTCCAGGAATCTCCTAGACTGTCAGCCACCTGCCGTGCTGCTATCCCAACAGATATCCGTGTAGTTTGCTTTGTCTAGTCTGTCAGAAGATCCATCTGTTGTGGGGTTGCTACAGGTAAAAGTGAAACAGGTACCAACTGTTACATAAAGGGTACACAGATGGCAGTACTGATCTAACATGTATCCCTTCCTCCCCATTCATAAGTTGATTCATCAACTAGAGAGTCAGGGAGTGATAAGCAAAACTCACTCATCTTTTAACAGCCCCATATGGTCAGTGCATAAAGCCAGTGGATAATGGAGGCTGACGGTGGACTACCGTGGCCTGAATGAAGTCACACTCCCACTGAGTGCTGCTGTGCTAGATCTGCTACAACTCCAGTATCAGTTTTTGAGTGGTAGATTGTTTTTGCAGTAGAAGCTTCCAGTATTTTCTGTATGTAGTATATGCCTTAACTGGACTTATAACCCTCTTGTGAAGTAGCTGTTTTCCTTCCACTAAGATGAACTGAGTAAAAAATTAAAGATATGCAGGGTTCTGACTGGGGTAGAATTAAGCCAGGCACAAGAAAATGCAAATATGCATTTTGGAGAGAGAGCCTAGCACGGGACAGAACGAACATGCTCACTCTTGGAAATACTGCCCTCCTATCTCCGTGGAAAAGAACAAAACATACCAAAAAACAACAGGTTGGTAATAGACCTTATATGGAAATTTATGAAAGTAACAGCATCAGGGCAATTGTGAGCCTGTGACGCTCGACCAATGAGCATTACCTGCATCAGGTTTAGAGTATATCACAGAATCACAGAATGGTCAGGGTTGGAATGGAAGGGATCTCAAGGATCATGAATCTCCAACCCCCCTGCCACATGCAGGGCCACCAACCTCCCCATTTAATGCTAGACCAGGCTGCCCAGAGCCCCTTCCAACCTGACCTTGAACACCTCCAGGCACGGGGCATCCACAACCTCTCTGGGCAGCCTGTTCCAGCACCTTACCACTCTCATAGTAAAGAACTTCCCCCTGACATCCAACCTTAATCTTTCCTCCCTCAACTTAAAACCATTTCCCCTCATCCTGCTGTTATCTATGCTTTCAAATAGTTGACTCCCCTCCTGTTTATAATCTCCCTTTAGGTACTGAAAGGCTGCAGTGAGGTCACCCTGCAGCTGCCTTTTCTCCAGGCTGAACAAGCCCAGCTCCCTCAGCCTGTCCTCATAGGGGAGGTGCTCCAGTCCCCTGATCATCTCTGTGGCCCTCCTCTGGACCCTCTCCAACACCTCTCTGTCTTTCTTGTACTGGGGGCTCCACACTTGGACACAGTATTCCAGATAGGGCCTCACAAGAGCAGAGTAGAGGGGAACAATCACCTCTCTGTCCCTGCTGGCCACCCCTCTTTTGATGGAACCCAGGATACCATTTGCCTTCTGAGCCACAAGGGTGCACTGCTGACTCATGTAAAGGTTTTCATCTATCAAGACCCTCAGGTCCTTCTCCACAGGGCTGCTCTCAAGGACTGCTCCCTCCAGTCTGTATGAATGCATGGGATTCCTCCAGCCCAAGTGCAAAACTCTGCACTTTGCCGTGTTGAACCTCATCAGGTTCACCCGGGCCCACCATTCTAGCCTCTTGAGGTCCCTCTGAATGGCATCCCGTCCTTCAACCATGTAGACTGCAACACTCAGCTTGGTGTCATCAGAAAACTTGCTGAGGGTGCACTTGATTCCGTCAGCGATGTCATTGATAAAGATGTTCAAGAGCACCGGTCCCAAGACAGACCCCTGGGGGATGCTGCTTGTTACCAGCCTCCACCTGGACATAGAGCCATTGATGACCACCCTCTGTCTGCTTCCTTTCAACCAATTTCTTATCCATCAAGTGGTCCACCCATCAAATCCACATCCCTCCAATTTGGAGATAAGGATGTGGTGGGGGACCATGTCAAAGGCCTTGCTCAAGTCCAGATATAATTAACTGAATTTTGATGACCAGTGTGCAATTTCTCCCTTGCCAATAGGGGGTGTGCCCCCATTATTACAATAACAAATAAACTTTGCTGCTATCACTAAGATCCTTGCCTAAGCTGAAATTTTTGGCTCTGAGTGTTTCTCACAAATTTGGTGCCGAAATCTGGGAAACCAATGTCACTTCTGGTGGATCTCTGCCTCTATAGCACAGGATGGTGCACCCTGCTCTTATTTCTGCGGCCCTGTGGGTTAGTGGTGGCAATTTATCACGGAGATGGCTGCGGACCCAAGGCTGTTTTTAGGAGGCAAGATCTGTGAAGAGCTGGGGGATGGGGATGGACAGTGGGCACTGTGGTTTTGTGAGACTGACCTGATAATTCCTGGCAACTCTGTGCACAGACCAAGGTAAGAACAATCGCTTGTAGATTAAGGTGGATTAAGTATTGCCTTGGAGGTCGAGGTCTGGGACTCTTATGCTGTATGTGAATGTCTTGCAAAGTGAGTTGCTTCATAGTACACCTCATTTCCTAGAACCAATAATTGGGCATGCATGATGCTGCAGAAGGGTGGTTTCTTCAGTAGTATGACCATAGGTTGCTGAGAGAAATGGGGAATAAAAGTTCCAAGGTGGGGGATGGAGAGAGGGCCCCCAGAGCAGTGCCTGCCATAAGCCCTTTAGGAAATATGTTGAAAAATTGGAAGAGAAATTTGAGAACCAGAAAATGATTAGGCATTGCACTGTTGTGTGGCCTAAAGAACCAACTGTAGGGGAATCAGTTTTTTGGCCGAGATGTGGATCTAATGAAGATTGGGTATGTCAGGCTCTGAATGTGCACGTGAATAGTAAAATGCCTTTTTCATCAGAATAGTCTGCATATGCTGCTTGTTGGATTTAGGGAGTGCAACAATTAATCATGACTAGACAAAATTCTGTAGATAAGGAAGAACAGAGAAATTCCAGATGGGATCCTTTAAACAGCCTACCCCCTCTCAGAACTGTCCCTATGGCGGAACAGCATCCTAGCCCTTACAATTCTGATCCTGAGCCAAGTCCTATAATTGCAGGAGAAAAGATGGAGACAGCTGACAGAGTGGAGGACATTGGCCTTGATCACCTCCCTAACAGCCCACCTGAACAGAGCTCTGTGACTAACGCTGGACCTAAAAAGGAAAAAAAATCATCAGCTTAGGAAAGAATTGGAGCAATTCAAAAGAGATATTATAAATTTTCCCTTTCCTAAAACTAACTCCACTAGCTCTGCTAACACTCCTATGTACCTCCTCAGGGAAGTTCCAGTGTTAACAGGAATAGGGTATGTGAACGCCCCTCTCACTAGTGGAGAGGTGAGAAATTTTAAAAGGGAAATGAAACCCTTAATGGAAGATCCTATTGGATTAGCAGAGCAGTTTGATCAATTCTTGGGGCCAAATTTTTACTCGTGGAATGAGATGATGTCCATCCTGAGTATGTTGTTTAACGGAGAGGAAAGAGGAATGATTAGATGAGTTGCCATGCAGGAATGGGAGAAAATGCACCCTCCGGATGCAGAGGCGGTACCAGTTGAAGTGATATACTTGTTAACAGACCCAGGATGGGACGGTAATAATTATGATGATAGGGCACATATGAAGGAGCATCCGGGAACTAATAATCTTAGGAATTAAGGGAGCAGTGCCTCGGTCTCAGAATTTTGCTAAAGCTTTTGAAATTCAGCAAGGTAAAGATGAAACACCAAGTGAATTTTTGGAGAAACTAAGGGATAGAATGTGAAGGTACTCAGGGCTGGCTCCTGATGATCAAGTCACACAGGGAATATTGAGGGTCCATTTCATCACTAAATCCTGGTCAGATGTACAAAAGAGACTGCAGAAAATAGAAGGGTGGCATGAGCAAGTATTAGTGAATCTCCTGAGAGAGGCACAGAAGGTGTATGTTAGGAGGGAGGAGGCGAAGCGAAGACAAAAGACAAAAATGATGGTTGTTGCAACGGATCAAGCGATAAAACAGAAAATGGAGAATTGGCAAAAGAGGGGTTCCCAAGGGAATCAGTACTCAAGGGGCAGTTGGGATAAAAGGAATAAAAACAAAAACAGGGAAGTGAGGAGGTCATTTCTGGGCCTCCACAGCAGAAACCAGCAACAAGAAAATGCTTTCACTGTGGAAAGGAAGGCTGCCTTATAAGGAGGTGTCCTGAGTTAGAAAAGGAAGAGTGATTAATTGCTGTTATGAATGAAGACTTCGGGTGTCAGGGGCTTCCTGAAAGTTGGTCCCACAAGGAGCCCTTGATAAATTTGGAAGTGGGACCTAATTAGGAAGAAGTTGTATTTTTAGTGGATACAGGGGCAGCTAGGTCATCTTTAGCTTATAAAATACCAGGACTTAATTTAACTGGGAACACCTTAAGAATAATGGGGGTTGAGGGATCAGAAACGATAGTTCCACTTTTTGAGACCACAGAATTAAAATGGAAAGATAAAATAGTTATGGGGCAATTGTTATACGTGCCAGAAGCAGGGACCAATTTATTGGGGAGAGATTTAATAGTTAAATTAGGATTGCAGTTGAAAACTTGTGAAACAGGAATAAAAGTATCAATGAATGTGTTAACAGCTGCTGATGAAAAAGAAATAAATCCAAAGGTGTGGGCAGGGGAAGGAAACAGGGGTGGACTCGCAATTGCACCATTAAAAATAACTGTCCAAGAAGGGAGTAAAGCTGTGAAACAGAGCCAATATACCATACCCTTAGAAGGGAGAATGGGTTTAAAGCCTGTAATACAGACATTGGTTAAGGATGGCCTTCTGGAACCTTGTATGTCTCCTTATAACACTCCAATTCTGCCAGTACGGAAGGCAGACGGCACGTATCGGCTGGTGCAAGATTTAAGAAAAAATCATGAAATAGTTCTCAAGCAACACCCCACGGTTCCTAACCCCTATACCCTAATGAGTCAGATCCCACATGAACATAAATGGTTTCGTGTAATAGACCTTAAAGATGCTTTCCTTTGGACTCAGAGAGTCAAGATCTTTCAGACTTTGAATGGGAGGATCCAGAAACGTGATGAAAGCAGCAATATACGTGGACTGTTTTACCCCAAGGGTTCACAGAATCACCTACTCTATTTGGACAAACTCTGGAGAAAGTTTCAGACTGGAGAAGAGGGAAAGTGGTTACAGGCTAGAGAAGAGATGAAGTTGTTACAGTATGTGGATGATTTGGTGACTTGTGGGACAGAGGACTCCAAAGAAATTACAAATAAACACCTGAACTTCTTGGGGTAACACAGGCTAAGAGTGTCTAAAAAGAAACCGCAGTATGTGGAAAAAGAAGTCAGATACCTTGGGGATGTGATTTCTGAGGGTAAACAGAGAATAAATTTTGAAAGAATTCAGGGCATTGTGCAGCTTCCTCTGCCTGGAACAAAGAGGGAGTTGCGGAAGTTTCTAGGTTTAATTGGATACTGCAGAATATGGATAGAAGCACATGCACAGAAAACAGATTGTATCTCATACTATCAGAGGAGGAAACCAACATATTAAAATGGACAGAAGAGGAAAAATAATTAGTAGAAATACTGAAACGGGACTTAGTCACAGCACCAGTGTTAGAACTGCCGGCCTTACAGAAACCATTTCACCTTTTTGTAACTGTCAGTGAAGGAGCTGCTTAAGGAGTTCTAACACAAGAATGGGGAGACAAAAGAAAACCTATTGCATATTTGTTTAAGCTATTAGACCCTGTATCTTGAGGACAACCCGAATGTGTCCAGGCAGTAGCAGCAACTGCCTTATTCGTAGAAGAAAGCAGGAAATTGACCTTGAGGGGGGGCAATTAATTGTTGTCACTCCTCATCAAGTAAAAATGATTCTCACTCAGAAAGCTGGGAGATGGCTGATTGATTCTAGAATACTTAAATATGAAACAATATTGATTGAAAAAGATGATTTGATTATAATTACAAGCTCTATCACAAATCCTGCTTCCTTCTTAATTAAGGGAAGTGAAAACACCATGTATGTGGAACATAACTGCCAGGACTTAATAAATTTTCAAAGATAAGGTTGGATTTATAGGATGTACCTTTGGATGAAGGAGATATTCTGTTTATAGATGGATCATCTAGAGTGATAAATGGGAAGTGGTACAATGGTTATGCAGTTGTTGAAGGAGCAGATGAGTTAGGGGATAAAGAGTAAACATGGGCTGGCTGTAAATGAAGCCAAGACAAAATAATGTAGCAAGCAGGATGTGCAGTAGATAAAGGTTAACCATTGTGTAGGAATGTGGGTAAAGAGAGAAGATAAGGGTTAACTATTGTATAGAGATGCAGGTAAGCAGAATGTGAAGCCAGATAAGAAAAGAACATCTTGAAACTGTATTGTAAACTTGAAAAAAAACATCACACAAGGAACAGGTCGGGATCGGATTACTTTAGTTGAAGAAAATGAGCCTTCATCCCATGACCACCAGAAGGACACTCCCACTGCCCACGACGCACGTGCAAGAGGGAGGGACCATATGCTGATGGGTTCTTGGAAATGTAATGAATATGTATACGAATTTTGGGAAAAACACTGATTATGTATTAGTTCGGTCTATATCTGTGTCATGGTTTTATGATTTTTGGTCATCAGTATTCCACACCATAACATCATGTGGTGCATTGGGGGTGGGGTTTGATGTCTGCCGAGTGTTCGTCCGTCGGAGAGGAGCTGCATTTCCCCAGGAGACTTTGCGGTCAGCAAGGGGATATAACTCCAAGCAAGGTCACCTGATCCTTCTTCGCCTGCTCTTCGCTGTCTGCGCTTCGCTATCTGCGCTCCGCCACCTGCGCTTCGCTATCTGCGCTTCGCCATCTGCACTTCGCCGCCTGCGCTTCGCCATCTGCACTTCGCCGTCTGTACTTCAGTCATGGCCGGGGCCAAGCTTTTTTCTTACGGTGTGCAAGTTCGGAGGAGCTATCCCCCTTGCACCCAGCTTGGTGCTGAATAAAAACATACCTGCTTTATAACCTAACTCTGGGTTATAGAGTTTGATTCCGTAAATCACAGAAAAGAAAGTAGCAGAAATGGGAAACTTGCCTAGTAGTTGGTCGGTTCAAACCTCTGAACTGTTCACCTTAAATCAAGCTCTGAGGCTGTTACAGGGGAAACAAGGAACTATATATAAAGATTTGAGATATGCATATGGAATGGTACATACATTTGGAAAAATTTGGGAAGAGAGAGGTTTGATAAATATTAGAGGAAAGGAATTGGCACATGAAGAACTAATCAGACAGGTTTTGGAAAAGCTGCTACTGCCTGAAGAGATTGCTGTAGTACATATAAAGGGACATCAAAAAAGAGATTCCCTGGAAGCACAGGGAAACCAAACTGCAGATGAAAAAGCAAGGGAGGCTGCTTTGCAGCCAGAAAGGGTAATGAAACTGTCACAGGTGCCTGAGATAAAGCCTCCACCTGAAAATCAAATCTTCAGTGAGAAAGAGAAAGCAACTTTTAGAGAGTTAGAAGTAAGGGAGTCAGGAGGACGGTGGATTCTCCTTGACGGTAGGGAAATGGTAAATAAACAAGTAATGAAATAAATTTTAACTGTTCTGTATCATGGAATTCATTGGGGATTGCAAGCAATGTGTGGTTGAGGAAGTATGTGTGTGTAGGTTTGTACACAACACCAAAGCAGATATGCAATAGCTGTGTAATGTGTCAGCGAATAAACAGGACGACTGAGAAAACAGCCCCTGGGTGGAAGGGAACCAGGACTTAGACCTTTCCAAAGAATACAAGTAGATTTTACTGAACTACCTAAGGTAGGAAGGTTCAAGTATCTGTTAGCATTAGTAGATCACTTGTTGGGTTGGGTAGAAGCTTACCCTTCAGTGTCAGCAACCACTAGTGTAGTGTCAAGGACAGTTTTGGAGCAAATAGTCCCTAGATATGGGATTGTGCAGAATATAAACTCAGATAAAAGAAGCCACTTTACTTCACACATCCCACAGGAGCTGATGAGAACTTTAGGAATAAAGTGGGAGTTCCATACTCCGTGGCACCCCCCCTTCTTCGGGGAAAGTAGAACAAATGAATCAGACACTGAAAAAGCACTTGTCAAAATTGATTCTGGTGACCAAACTACTGTGGACAAATGTTTACCTCTTGCCCTTCTCAGAATACGAAAAGACTTTGGAGTATCACCATATGAAATGTTGTTTGGGTTGCCATACTTGGGAGGGAGTGGTGAGATGCCCACTCTCAAAATCAAGGATAAGTTTCTTGAAAACTATATACTCAGGTTTTCTGTTTCTCTGTTATCCCAGAAGGAATGTGGACTGTTGGCTCAAACTCCACCCCTGGAATTTCCAGTGCACTCATTCCGTGCTGGAGACTGGGTCCTAATACGCACCTGGAAGGAGTCAAAGCTTCAGCCCTAGTGGGAAGGACTGTTTCAGGTACTACTGCTCACTGAAACAGTGGTGAGGACGGCAGAGAAAGGGTGGACCCACTACACACAAGTAAAGGCCTCTGCACATCCCAACACTGAGGAAAAAGAAGAATCACCAGGAAGCAAGCATTAACAGACTAATGAATATACACTGTGACTGGGAAGTGGTACTGACATATACTGAATGGGAGTGTCCTCAAATGGGGTTGTTAATGTTTTTGATTGTTTGTGCGTTGATATTTGGGGTGCTAATTTGTAAGCCAAAATTTCCAAGCTTCTTAAGAAAGAGTATTAGAACAAGATATTGTAAACCTATCTGTTGTTTTTCCAATCTGTTGTTTTTAACTATAAATTGTGAGGAAAAAAAATTGGACAAACTAAATTTGCAATGAAGGAGGCAATATTTCTATTAATTATAATAGGAAAAGTCGCTAGTCAAGGAAAGAGAGCTAACATGGCCATGGCAACATGGACACACATGATACACTGCAAGTAGAATGAGTAATCCAGCCGATACCAAATTCAGGGATTTAAGCTTAACCACTGTAGTCTTGCATGGAAGCAAAGCATATTCAAAACAGGAATGGACTTGGGATAAATCTAAGCAAGTAATCTCCTTAACTGGAACGGTTGGAGAATTCCAAGTAGGACGCAGAATGAAAAATGGAACTACTTATGAAAAAGCATCCCAGATAACAGTAGTCTCTGTAAGGGATTTTACAAACAGGCGACAGGTGTCCTGTGCCAACCAAAGACCAGATTGTCAGCAGAATTTCACACTAACAGATCTGGTATTTGCAGTTTGTCACTGGTCCAGCTAGAACTTTGGACTGTTGTTTATGCTTAAAATAGATGTCCTCATAACCACCCGCATCACCACCATGACATTCTCCTTTTTGGAAGATGTTTTCCCCTCAGGATTCAGATCACTCAGGTCATTTGTGACCAACAGAGTTCCTGAGTGACCCTGGTTACATGCCCATATCAATAATACCAGAACCGTGGGAACGCATCCCAGGGACAAGGATTTGAACCCGGCCACTGTAGCAATGCACGGGGCCGAAATGTATTCATAACAAGAGTGGGGATGGAATGATACTTATCAAACATCCAGAATTCACGCAGTACTGGGAGAGAAAATAAACATTGTCTTTTGAGTGATTAATTGATCTGCTTATTGCAGACCCACTGAAATAGACGCCTTGTATACTGATGGGGTTAAACCAGAAAATCCTAAGTAATGAAGATTTTTATTGTTAAAAGATCAGAGTTAGAAGAAAAATGTCAGAGTTAGAACAAGACTGCTGATATAGCTTCACCTATACGAAAATGGTATTTCTATACTGCAAATGGGGATATAAAGGTTCAGAATTGACATTTGATTTTAAGGTAAATACCCGAGATGTATGGTACCCATGTACCACAGGATGGCCATGGACTGATACCTATGTTGCCCAAGTAGGGGGCATGCCCCGTTTGTAATGGCCCGAGGGCCATGGCATGGGCCATCTCCTGTTTAATCTGTTCAAAAGCCTGCTGTTGCTCAGGGCCCCATGTAAAATCATTCTTCTTCCGTGTCACCTGATAAAGGGGGCTTATGATGAGGCTGTAGTTTGGAACATGCATTCTCCAAAAGCCCAGTATGTCCAGAAAAGACTGTCTCTCTCTCTTGCTAATGGGTGGAGACATAGCAGTGATTTTGTCAACCACATCTGCTGGAATGTGACAATGTCTATCTTGCCTCTTTATACCTAGGAACTGACTCTCCTGGGCAGGTCCTTTCACTTTGCTTCACTTAATAGCAAAACCGGCACGCAGAAGAATTTGGATTATTCACTCTCCATCCTGAAAATCTTCCTATGCTGTTTTGTCCCACACAACAATATCATCAATGTACTGCAGGTTCTCAGGAGCACTGTCTTGTTTCATTACAGGATCAAGCCACGGCAAAAGGTTGGGCTGTAATTCCACCCCGGGGCAAATGGTTCCAAGTATACTGAACACCCCTCCAGGTGAAAGCAAACTGTGACCTACATTCTGTGGCCAAAGGAATGGAGAAGGCAACGTTAGCAATGTCAGCGGTGGCATACTGTGGAAATAAAAGAAAAACTGTTCAGAGCAGAAGCTGTGGAGCAAGATAAACAGCATGAGAACCAAGGACACCTTCAGAAGAAGAAAGAACGTCTCACGGCTCTCATTGGCTAAGCGCCTATGTGAACGATTGAAGAGTGTTTTGTAGAACGCTCTGTTGACATGTAAAGGTGGATGGGAAAGTTGTAGGGGTGGATGGGAAAGCTAGAAAAAGAAAACTTGTGAAGGTATGTAAGTGATGTGAGAACTTGTAATAAACAATTTGGATCGTTCACATCTAAGTCCGTGCATCAGATGCTGCAGATGGTGCCTAACGTGGGGAACATCAAGCTGAGGTTGAGTGAGCCTAGTCCGGCAGCACTGCCCAACTGAACTATGGAGAGATTGTTTTGCGCACACCCACACTGTTCTGCAGGACAGAAGGTGAGCAGACAGGAACTATGGGAAGTTCACTAACAAAGGAGCAGCAAGTAAATCTTGCAGCATTACAGTTAGATTTAACGTTTCAGAATCAGCCTGTATCTACCTGAGCATTAGTTACTTTTCTTAAATGGATAAGCAAAAATATCCCTGAATTTCCAAAAACTGGACTCTGTCTTGATGGAGAGCTTTGGGACAAAATTGGCACAAAACTCCGGGAGGCTTCTATTACTAAAGACAGAATGGCTGCTAAGCTTTTACCTGTTTGGCACTAAATAATGGAAGGGCTTAAACAAATTCGACAAGGAAGAATTTCCTCCGACTATTTCCCATCGCCCTCCCTCCCACCCCCGCCGCTGCCCCTCCATACAGAAAGCAGCCGCAGCCCGGATTCGATCCGCGTCTCCGACCCCACCCCTGGCCGCGAAGAAGAGAAATCACAACCCCCTTCCCCGCCGCGCTGCTGCCTTCCGCCGCGCCCGCGACGCTCATCCTGCTCCCGCCCTCGACTCCGCCCCCGACACCCGCTGCGTCTCTTACACCCTCTGCCCCTCTTACATTGCCTGCTGCTGAGTCTCTGCAGCCTGCATGAAACTTAGTTAAAGCCAATGAGGGACCGGAACCAGAGGAAATTTTGATCCTGGCCCAGTAGGTCCAGAAGACAAACCGAGCATTTTCCCTCCTGATGATAATTTGAAGGTTGCAGGAAAGAAAAATTCTTCTACAACGTAGTACAGTGCTTTAGAGCAGTGCAGAAAAGAAGCAATATTGCCAGGTGATGCTGATAAGTTGCAACGAAGGAGGCAAGGAATTAGGTGAGAAGCTATGGATTCCAGTCTGCCTTTACATATAATCTTTTGGTTGCAATTGGTGACAGTTATGACCCCTCACAATTGGAAAATTTTGTTACAAACAATCCTGTCTCCCATGCAATACACTGTTTATGACTGAATACTGAGAAGAGGCTACCATCCAGGCTATGAATAATTTGAATAACTTAAATCATATTGGCATGGAGGAGCTCATGGGGGAGGGGGTCTGGGCAACACCTCAGGCACAGATGGATAGGCAATGCCTTGAACAAGTGTTGCATGCTATCCGTCAGGTACCTGATACTACTTCACCTAATTCCTCATTTACATCAAATAAGCAGGGGACTGCTGAGACCTGCATTAAATTTCTTGACCGTTGACAAAATGTGGTAGAGAGACAAATAGAAAATCAAGCCGCCCGGGATGTATTGCTTAAGCAATTAGCAATAGAAAACGCAAATGCAGACTGTTGAAAGGTTTTACAATCCTTAAAGAACGCAGATCCATCCATTACTGACATGATTAAAGCCTGTCAAGATGTAGACACAGAAAGTCATAACATGGACTTGCTAGCAGACACGCCGGCAGCTCGACTCAATGCAAGGTCAGCAAAAAGAATGAAATGTTACAATTGTGGGGAACTCGGTTATGTACGAAGGGACTGCAAAAAGCCTAAGCAAGCAAATAAAAATGCATGTGCTATTCCAACTCTCCCCTGTCCCTGGTGCAGGAGGGGGCTAGATTGGGGAAGAGAATGCCAGTCTAAACTCCCTGTTGCTGCACAGTACTGTGATCCACCAGGAAATGGGAAGAAGAGCGGGAGACTGTGAGCCAGAACAGCAAATAACGGTCCCGAGTCTGTCAGCTGCTGCCTGGCCAGTTCTCTCAGACCAGCCACCGCCAGCAGCTCAGGAGTGGATTTGGCCACCACCCAGTCAGTGACGCTGACTGACAGCATCGTGACTCTCATTCCAACAGGTGTAACAGGCCCCCTTGGGGACGGGCGTAGCGCCCTCTTATGAGGACATTCTTCTGTTATACGGATTGGACTTCTTGTTTTACCAGGAGTCATAGATGCTGACCACACTGGGGAGATTAAGATAATGGCATGGACACCCTCACCTCCCTGCTTTATTCCCAAAGGCCAAAAAATAGCACAATTAATTCCTTTTCATTCTATGGCTGAACCTGGCATCGGGGACTGAGCTGGTGGATTTGGAAGCACGGACAAACCTGCCGTGCTGTGGACCACACAAGTGTCAAAAGACAAACCATTATTAACGTGCTTAATAAATGGCCGACAGATATTAGGACTAGCAGATACAGGAGCGGATGTTACCATCATTAAGTCAAGTGAATGGCCCTTTGAATGGCCACTAAGAGACCCTGATTCTGCTATTGTAGGAGTTGGGGGTTTGCAGCAGCCCATAGTGCCCAAATTATATCTTTAGAAGGGCCTGATGGTCCCATTGCTCACACTGCTCCTTACATCTTGCCAGTTCCCTGTACTTTGTAGGGCCATGATCTTTTAAGTCAATGGGGAGTGATTTTGCAGACAAATTTTCAATAAGGGCCATTCATCGGCAGCAACCTATACCCCTAGCCTGGAAAACAGAACAACCCCTTTGGGTAGATCAGTGGCCCTTAACAAAGGAAAAACTGCTGCATTTACATGAGCTAGTTCAAGACAGGTAGCTGCTGGTCACACAGTGCCTACTACCAGCCCTTGGAATACTCCACTCTTTGTTATCCTCAAGAAGAGTGGAAAGTGGAGGCTTTTACAGGACCTGCGCGCTGTCAATGCAGTAATTGAGCCCATAAGGGTGTTGCAGCCTGCCTGGTCTTCCTGCACCTTCAATGCTACCTTCAAATTGGCCTATACCAGTTATTGATTTAAAAATGTTTTTTTGCCATTCGGCTACATCCAAAAGTCGCACCACGACTTGCTTTCTCAGTGCCCTCCATCAACCAGCAAAGCCCTGCTCAGCGGTATCATTGCACTGTGTTACCACAAGGAATGCTTAATAGTCCAACAATTTGTCAATTGACTGTAGCAAATGCATTACAACCAGTATGAAAAGCTAGATCTCACATCCTTATTTACCATTCCATGGACGATATATTAATAGCAGCAGAACAAGAAGAGAATCTAAAGGACGCTTTACTGCTCATCCAGCAGGCAGTCCAATCTCTTGGTTTACAAAAGCAGAAGAAAAGGTACAGCTTAGTTTTCTACTGCAAGGGGGAGAGAAACCGCCAATACCCGATAGCGACCCGGCGCAGGGAAGCCCAACCAACTCAATATGAGTGAATAAGCTTCAACTTTATTACGCAGATAGCTCGCTTATATAGTACATGAGTTCTTTATGTCCCCTTGTCCACTTGTCCTTTTCTCATTGGTAAAGCCTTGCAGTTAGACAATAGCGCACCCCGCCCAAGCATACATCTTGCTTTCTGATTCCACCCGAAGACAGTTCTGCTTAAGTTGTTTGCTACTTAGCTCAAGGTCAGCTCGTTGCTTACCACATCTGCTATTATTCCATTGCTATGTACTCAGAGCTGCTTGTACAGTTCTTTCAGGGAGCCATGGCCCTGATCCCTAAGCCATTCTGCAACAATTCCCCCCCTTTTTTTTTGTACAACCCGGGCACCATCTGTCAGCTTATTTACCCCTTTCATAATACAATGGTATGAAGTTTGTACTACGATCACAACTATAATAATAATCAATAAGAGGTGCAAGCCCTCCTTCTGCAAAGCACTCTTTAACCCTTCATACAGGTGCTTAGCCAATCGGTGCCGTGAGATGTTCTTTCTTCTTCTGAAGGTGTCCTTGGTTCTCATGCCGCTTATCTTGCTCCACAGCTGCTGCTC
The DNA here is from genome assembly GCA_035772895.1 of Perdix hodgsoniae. NCBI lineage: Eukaryota > Metazoa > Chordata > Aves > Galliformes > Phasianidae > Perdix > Perdix hodgsoniae. Next base: position 256,609 of record JAPSGF010000138.1, read on the forward strand.
CGTGCAGCTCCCCCTGCTCCACAGCTACTGCTCTGAACAGTTCTTCCTTACATTCCCACATTTTTCCTTTCTGTTTATTCACAAACTTCTACCGTACTACAAAATAATAACACTAATAATATTAATAATGCAATCATTATAACTCAATCAAGGCCTCAATTGACAAAACTCTAAATGTGAGAAGACAAACATAGCATAATGACAAGAAATACTGTTATCCTACTAAAAAGAACAAACACGTGTTTGGTCTGCAACCCAAATTTCTGCAACCTGGAAATAAATCCCTGAAGGTCCCATTCTGTGTTAATCTCCTCTAATGGTGAGAAAGAGGTCTTCAACTTTTCTATATTCTAATATATTGATTTTAAACGATCACTACAACTTGTACAACAGCTGCTTTTAGAGTGCTCATGATCACGCTTTTGGGTTAATAGAAAATTAATGGTTATACAGCTTTTTGCACGTCAGATAGAATCAATATTAGTGAGCAAATGTGCTAAAGTATCACTAGGGGCATTATTACTTACTGACCCTCGAGAAGATTTGTGAATAATGATATGTGTGAATAATGAATTTGTGAATAATGTGAAGAATGATTGTCACGGCGTTAACTAGATCAATCTATGCCCGTGACAGGGGGTAGTAGGCCCCTGCCCCTATATTCCCACCCCAGCCCCACACAAAATGGGAAGGAAGGAAGGGGGGGTAGGGGGAAACAGCGGCAACAATCTATGGAGGAAAACTTATTTTACTAACTATGATATGAACTATGAGATCTAATTGAAACTGAGACTAGTAAGTCAAATAAGATAGGAGAGAGAGTTCCCGAGACTGAGTCAAACCTGAAAAGCTTGGAACGGCCAGGAAAGCACCCCTCCAGCACCCACTGCAAGGCAGTAAGAGACTGCCCCACCCAGAAGGGTCAGATCCCATGACTTCCGTCATGTACAGGGATACGTACATGGAGCTGGAGCATCAACACTTTAGTTCCAGTACACTACATGATGTTTTGATGTGGAATACTGAAAACAAAAAAAAAAAAGTAAAACCATGACATTCCACCCATTATTCTACATCATGCCATCATGCTTAATATATATATATATATATACAAACAAAATGCTTAAAAATGCATTACACACAAGTCTATATACATATACATAGAATTACTGTCTGCACTCCCCCAGCATCAAGTTTCCTTGGGGTACACATGGAACATCCCTGTTTCTTTGCATTACCCACCAAGTGGACCCTGGTCCCTGGGCAAAAACAGTACCACGGAGAGGTTTGCCCTTTCCAGAAGCTGGAAGAACCAGAACTGCTTTACCCAACGTGGTCTTTACATGTACAACAGGGACTTTATCTCCCCCTACGGTATGTAGGAAGCTGGATTGGGAAGGGCCGTCACGATTGATAGATCCTCTGGTATTAACTAACCAGGTGGCTTCCGCAAAATGCTTTTGCCAGTGCTTAAATGTTCCACCACCCATTGCTTTCAGCATAGTTTTTAACAACCCATTCCATTGTTCAATTTTACCCAAGGCTGGTGCATGGTAGGGAATATGGTAAATCCACTCAATGCCATGATCTTTGGCCCAAGTACTTACAAGAGAATTCTTGAAATGAGTCCCGTTATCTGACTCAATTCTTTCTGGGGTGCCATGTCGCCACAGGACTTGTTTCTCAAGACCCAGTATGGTGTTTCGGGCTGTAGCATGGGGTACTGCATATGTTTCAAGCCACCCCGTGGTTGCCTCCACCATGGTAAGCACATAACACTTACCACTGCGAGATCGTGGCAAGGTGATATAATCAACCTGCCATGCCTCCCCATATTTATATTTTTGCCAACCCTCTTCCTCCCAGAGTGGTTTCATCCTATGGGCTTGTTTAATTGTGGTGCATGTGTAACAGTCATGCATAACCTCTGCAATAGCGTCCACAGTCAAGTCCACCCCTTGGTCTCTAGCCCACTTATATGTTGCATCTCTCCCTTGATGGCCCGAGGTCTCGTGGGCCCACCGAGCTAGAAATAATTCACCCTTGTTCTGCCAGTCCAGGTCTATTTGAGCCACCTCAATTTTGGCAGCTCGGTCCACCTGATGGTTATTTTGCTGTTCTTCAGTAGCCCGACTCTTGGGCACATGAGCATCTACATGGCAGACCTTCACGACCATATTCTTTATCCGGGTAGCAATATCTTTCCACAGTTCAGCAGGCCAAATAGGTTTACCCCTTCTTTGCCAGTTATTTTGCTCCCATTGCTGTAACCACCCCCACAGAGCATTTGCCACCATCCATGAGTCAGTGTAAAGATAAAGCATTGGCCACCTCTCCCGTTCAGCAACATCTAAGGCCAGTTGGACAGCCTTTACCTCTGCAAATTGGCTTGACTCTCCTTTCCCTTCAGCTGCGTCTGCAACTAGCCGTGTGGGGCTCCACACAGCAGATTTCCATCTGCGATGCTTTCCCACAACACGACACGATCCATCTGTAAACAGGGCATATTTTTTTTCATTTTCTGGTAATTCATTGTATGGTGGGGCCTCTTTAGCTCGTGATACTTCTTCTCCTGGTGATGTCCCAAACTTTTTGCCTTCAGGCCAGTCCATGCTGACCTCTAGGATTCCTGGACGGCTGAGATTCCCCATCCGTGTTCGTTGTGTAATCAACGCAATCCACTTACTCCAAGTGGCATCAGTTGCATGATGAGTGGAGGGAACCTTTTCTTTGAACATCCAGTTCAGCACTGGCAGTCGAGGTGCCAGAAGGAGCTGTGTTTCAGTACCGACTACTTCAGAAGCAGCCCGAAGCCCCTCGTAAGCGGCTAAGATCTCCTTTTCCGTTGGAGTGTAGCCCTCTTCTGACCCCTTATATGCTCTACTCCAAAATCCCAGGGGTCGGCTTCGGGTCTCTCCTGAGGCTCTTTGCCACAAACTCCAAGTGGGGCCTTTCTCTCCAGCAGCAGTGTAGAGGATGTTCTTTATACCCTGTCCTGTCCGTACTGTCCCTAAGGCCACGGCACGGGCTATCTCCTGTTTAATCTGTTCAAAAGCCTGCTGCTGCTTGGGGCCCCATGTAAATTAATTCTTCATTCGCGTCACATGATAAAGGGGGCTTACAATGAAGCTATAGTTTGGAATATGCATTCTCCAAAAGCCCACTGCACCCAGAAAAGATTGTGTCTCTCTCTTACTAGTGGGTGGAGACATGGCAGTGATTTTGTTGATCACATCTGTCGGGATGTGACGACGGCCATCTTGCCACTTTATACCTAGGAACTGAATCTCCTGAGCAGGTCCTTTCACTTTACTTCGCTTAATAGCAAAACCAGCACGCAGAAGAATCTGGATTATTAGCTCTCCCTTTGTGAAGACTTCTTCCGCTGAATCGCCCCACACAATGATATCATCAATGTATTGCAGGTGCTCAGGAGCACTGCCCTGTTCCAATACAGCTTGGATCAACCCGTGGCAAATGGTTGGGCTGTGTTTCCACCCCTGGGGCAAATGGTTCCAAGTATATTGAACTCCCCTCCAGGTGAAAGCAAACTGTGGCCTACATTCTTTGGCCAAAGGAACGGAGAAAAGAGCATTAGCAATGTCAGTTGTGGCATACCACATGGCTGCTTTTGACTCCAGTTCATACTGGAGTTCTAACATGTCTGGCACAGCAGCACTCAGTGGGGCTGTGACTTCATTCAGTCCACGGTAGTCCACTGAAGTCCAATGAAGATTTTGTCATTATGCTATGCTTGGCTTGTCTCCTTTCCCACATTTAGAGTATTGTCAATTGAGGCCTTGATGGAGTTACAATGATTGTATTAATATAACTAGTGTTATTATTCTATAGTATGGCATTAGTTTGCAAATAATCAGAAAGGGGGGAATTGTGGGAATACAAGAAAAACTGTTCAGAGCAGCAGCTGTGGAGCAAGATAAAGAACATGAGAAACAAGAACAGCTCATGAACAATAAAGAACATGCAAAGGAGGATGGAAAAATTGTAGGGGTGTATGTAAAAGCTAGGAAAAAAAAATGTGAAGGTATATAAGTGATGTGAGAACTTCTAATAAAAGATTTGGATCATTCACATCTGTGTCCATGCATCAAAGGCTGCAGCATACTATTTGGCTGCTTTTGACTCCAGTTCATAATGGAGTTCCAACATGTCTGGCACAGCAGCACTCAGTGGGGGTGTGACTTCATTCAGGCCACAGTAGTCCACCGTCAGCCTCCATTCTCCACTGGCTTTATGCACTGGCCATGTGGGGCTGTTAAAAGGCGAGTGAGTTTTGCTGATCACTCCCTGACTTTCTATTTGATGAATAAACTTATGAATAGGGAGCAAGGAATCCCTGTTGGTGTGATGCTGCCGTCTGTGAACCGTTTTTGTGGCAATTGGTACCTGCTGCTCTTTTACACATAGCAACCCCACAACAAATGAACAGCGCCACCTTGCAACTGGCCACCCGAGGAAGCATCGGCTTGGATCTGGAAACAGCAATAGACGTTACGCTGATTGATACCTGACCAATGAAGATTCCATCTACCTTTGTCGGGCCCTTGATAATTAATGGTAAGCCACAATGAGCTTTGCTTTTTGGCAGATCATCTACTGGCCTTCGTGGACTTTTTGTGCTCCCAGGGGTTATTGATTCAGATTGCACAGGAACTATTCAAATGGTCGTGCAAGCGAATTTTCCCTCCATTCACATCCCAAAAGGCAGTACAATTGCCCAACTAGTTCCTATCCCCATCCTCACAAGAGATATGCAATCAGTTATCACTGAAGAATGGGGAAACAAGGGATTACACAGAATTACACAGAATTACACAGAATTGCCAGGGTTGTAAGGGACCTCAAGGATCATGAATCTCCAACCCCCCTGCCACACGCAGGGCCACCAACCATTCCACCTAATGCTAGACCAGACTGCCCAGGGCCCCATCCAATCTGGCCTTGAACACCTCCAGGGACGAGGCATCCATAACCTCCCTGGGCAGCCTGTTCCAGTACCTCACCACTCTCTCCATAAAGAATTTCCCCCTGACGTCCAACCTAAATCTCCCTTCCTTCAGCTTAAAACCATTTCCCCTTGTCCTGCTGTCACTCACCCTTTCAAAGAGTTGATTCCCCTCCTGTTTGAAGGCTCCCTTTAGGTACTGAAAGGCTGCAATGAGGTCACCCCGCAGCCTTTTCTCCAGGCTGAACAAGCCCAGCTCTTTCAGCCTGTCCTCATAGGGGAGGTGCTCCAGTCCCCTGATCATCTCTGTGGCCCTCCTCTGGACCCTCTCCAACAGCTCCCTGTCTTTCTTGTACTGGGGGCTCCAGACCTGGACGCAGTATTCCAGATGGGGCCTCACAAGAGCAGAGTAGAGGGGAACAATCACCTCTCTGTCCCTGCTGGCCACCCCTCTTTTGATGGAGCCCAGGATCCCATTTGCCTTCCGAGCCGCAAGGGCACACTGCTGGCTCATGTTAAGTTTTTCGTCTACCAAGACCCCCAGGTCCTTCTCCACAGGGCTGCTCTCAAGGACCTCTCCTTCCAGTCTGTAGGGATGCTTGGGATTCCTCCAGCCCAAGTGCAAAACTCTGCACTTTGCCGTGTTGAACCTCATCAGGTTCACCCGGGCCCACCTTTCTAGCCTCTCGAGGTCCCTCTGAATGGCATCCCGTCCTTCAACCGTGTCAACCACACCACTCAGCTTGGTGTCATCAGAAAACTTGCTGAGGGTGCACTTGATTCCGTCAGCGATGTCATTGATAAAGATGTTCAAGAGCACCTGTCCCAAGACAGATCCCTGGGGACTCCACTCGTTACCGGCCTCCACCTGGACATAGAGCCATTGATGACCACCCTCTGTCTGCGGCCTTTCAACCAGTTTCTTATCCATCAAGTGGTCCACCCATCAAATCCACATCCCTCCATTTTGGAGAGAAGGATGTGGTGGGGGACCATGTCAAAGGCCTTGCTCAAGTCCAGGTAAATGACATCGGTCGCCTTTCCCTTGTCCACCGATGCCGTCACTCCATCATAAAAGGCCACCAGATTGGTCAAGCATGACCTTCCCCTGGTGAAGCCGTGCTGGCTGTCTCAGATCACACGCCCTTTCCTCATGTGATCAAGCATGTCATCCAGGATGATCTGTTCCATGATCTTCCCAGGCACAGAGGTGAGACTCACCTGCCTGTAGTTCCCAGGGTCCTCCTTGCTCCCTTTCTTGTAAATGGGAGTGACGTGACTCTTCCTCCAGTCATCTGGGACCACACCAGACAGCCATGACTTCTCAAATATGATGGAGAGCGGCTCGGCAACCACCTCAGCCAGCTCCTTCAGAACCCTGGGATGCACGCCATCCGGCCCCATAGACTTGTACACATTCAGTCTCATGAGGCGGTCTCGGACCTGCTCTGTCCTCACAGTGGGGGGGGATTTACTACCCCAGTCCCCACCCAGAGGTGTAGGGATGCAGGGCTCAGGGACGGAAGGAGTACTGGAGTCCTGGCTGCCAGTGAAGACCGAGGCAAAGAACTCATTCAGTACCTCGGCCTTCTCTCCGTCCGTTGAAACCAGTTCTCCTTTTCAATTTACCAAAGGAGGTACACTCGCTTTGCCCTGTCTCTTCTGGCTAATGTACCTATAGAAAGTCTTCCTGTTGTTTTTCACGTCCCTCGCCAAGTTCAGTTCCACCTGCGCCTTGGCTTTCCTGATCCCACATCTGCAAGTCCAGACAACATCCCTGTATTCTTCCCAGGTGGCACGCCCTTGTTTCCAGAGTTTTTACACACCTTTCTTCACCCTCAGCTCCCTCAGCAGGTCCTTACTGAGCCACGCCGGCATCCTCCCTCCTCTGCCCGCTTTCTTGTTCAGTGGGACAGAGAGTTCTTGCGCTCTTAGGAAGGCATCCTTGAAGAGTAACCAGCTCTCTTCAGCATTTTTGTTTTTAAAGAGAGCATCCCAGGGGATCTCGGCCAACAGTCCATTGAACAGCTTAAAGTTTGCTCTCCCAAAGTTCAGGGTCCTGATGCCACTCTTCACCAGGCCCACAGTTCTCGAGATCACAAACTCAACCAGAGCGTGGTCACTGCAACCCAGGCTGCCTCCAACCTTAACACCATTAATTATTTCCTCCACATTGGTGAGCAGCAGGTCCAGCAGCGCTTCACCTCTGGTTGGTCTGTCCAACACCTGGACCAGAAAGTTATCATCAACACATTCCAGGAGCCTCCTGGACCTCTTGCAACTTGCCGTGTGATCTATCCAGGAGATATCCAGATGGTTGAAGTCCCCCATCAGGACAAGAGCCCGTGAGCACAAAGCCTCCCGCATCTGAAGCAAGAAAGCCTCGTCAACAGTCTCCCCTTGAACAGGTGGCCTATAGTATACTCCTATCACCAGCTGGCCTTTGTTAGACCCATTCCTAATTCTAACCCACAGGCTCTCAACCTGATTATGACTGTTTCTCAGAGGAAGCTCCTCACAGTCTATCCACTCTTAGACATAGAGGGCTACTCCCCCACCCTTCCTACCTAGCCTATCTCTTCTAAAGAGCCGATAGCCCTCAATGGTGGTATTCCAGTTATGGGAATCATCCCACCACGTTTCTGTGATAGCAACAAGGTCGTAATTTTCTAAGCACATCACGGTTTCCAACTCATCCTGCTTGTTTCCCAGGCTGCGTGCATTAGTATAAAGGCACTTCAGCTCGGCTTTCCGTCGCACCGCCTTTATAGATGGTCTAGGTTCCCCTAGAACAGCAGCATCCCCAACACCCCCTTGCCTCAGTCCATCCCTTTGTACTTGACTGTCATCACCCAGCAGGTTCAGTACGAGCCCTGGAATGACCTGCTCAAGCTCGACATCCCTGATTTTGCTCCCTTTTTTTTTTTTTTTGAGATTTGACTCATCTGGAGGTTTAGTCCTTCTAACAATGCCAATAAATCGGCGACCTGTTGTTTCCATGATACTTGACCACGATGGTATGTTACACCAAGTACAAGCCTTGCTAGACACTGGGGCAGATATCACTATCTTAGGGACACAATTGGCAAATTATGGAGCAATTGGACAAAGGGACATAAACAACTCATGTACTATATAAGTGAGCTATATGCGCAATAAAATAAGCTTTTCACTCTCCTGGAATCGAGTCTGTATCCCGGCGCCAGGTAGCGATTGAGTATTTGGCGGGGGCCTCCCCCCCCACAAGTGGTGCCCAAGCAGTAGAACTCGTGGTCGAGGAATAGATACCACCAGGATTGCGGCGCGGTGGGACGCAGAACACAAAATCGCGGTTGGATCGTGGCGCAATAGGACGCAGAAAAACGTTATAGAATCGTGGAGGGACATGGAAAAAATATTCCTATATTATCCATTATCCATATATTATACAATACCTATTCCTAATAAAAGAAAAAGGGGGAATAGGGGAAGTACACCACAAGAAAGATTATATAAGGCTTTGCTTGTGCTAAATCTTCGCATCGTGATCATATATATAAAACTTGTGTGGATCGCCATTTTGTGGCTTCTCCAATGCTCAATGGACTGGCCCTACGTGGGTTCCAGCACGATACGCTCGGCCTCATCTCAAGGCAGCAAATAGCATCCAGCCTTTATAATGACTGGGATTGTGTGCTTCTTATTTATTGGTATTGCTTTGTAACTTCTTATATTTCAATTAGCTATAGTAGTAATGGTGTAATATAGTGAATAATTTTTTCAGTGTTGTCAATATAATCTCAAGTGTTGGAGTTATTAGGTGTTACCTAGGTTGTAGATTGAATATGAATAGGATTTAATGTTGCCATTGCTGGAATTTATAGAAATAGCTGTTTTGATGTATTAGTAGCATTGAGACAAGACCTGGAAAGGAATCCCAAGTAAAAGGATATCCCTATACTATAGAATGATTAACTCTCTTTCGTCCTTCTAATCAGGAATTTAAAATATGATCATGCAGCATCTGAGACAAAGTGCACGCTAAGAGAGTTAACCTTGATAGTTTATTCTGTTTTACAAGCAGGTGTTCCATTTGGCCTCTGTATCACGCACTGGTCATGCGGATGCAGTGTACAAATGGAAAATATCCTTCGGACCCTGAGAAGAGTAAAAACAAGAGAGAATCTGTGATGGGTGAGAGAGGAAAAGTGCACCTTGAAGCAGGGGATGCCCTGCTGGCACTGCTTATTGCATTCACCACCATCATGTTTTTTCTCTCTCTTTTTCTGCAAGTTGTTGTTTCTCGAGGGTCAGTAAGTAATAATGCCCCTAGTGAAACTTTAGCACATTTGCCCACTAATATTGATTCTATATGACGTGCAAAAAGCTGTATAACTATTAATTTTCTATTAACCTAAAAGCATGATCATGAGCACTCTAAAAGCAGCTGTTGTACAATTTTTAGTGATCGTTTAAAATCAGTATATTAGAATATACAAAAGTTGAAGACCTCTTTCTAACCACTAGAAGAGATTAACACAGAACGGGACCTTGAGGGATTTATTTTCTGTTTGCAGAAAACTTGAGTTGCAGACCAAACACGTGTTTGTTCACGTTTGTTCATGGAACTGTTTTCGGGTGGAATCTGAAAAACAAGGTGTATGCTTGGGCGGGATACACTATTGTCTAACTGCAAGGCTTTACCAGTGAGAAAAGGACAAGTGGACAAAGGAACATAAACAGCTCATGTACTATATAAGTGAGCTATCTGCGCAATAAAATAAGCTTTTTCACTCTCCTGGAGTCGAGTATGTGTCCTGGTGCCGGGTAGCGATCAAGTATTTGGCGGGGGCCTCCTTCCCCCCCCCCCCCCCCGCACCGCTGTTTGTTTGGTTTTTTTTCTTCCCTTCCTACTTCCCCTTTTGTGGGGTGGGGGTGGGGGTGGGACCTACTGCCCCCTGTCACGCACATTGGTTGGTCTACTTAACTTTGTGACATCACGAAAAGTTGAAAGCTGTTAATGAATTGGTCAATTGCAAGGTCACTACGGGACATTTGATACCATCCACTAGCCCGTGGAATTGCCCTATTTTTGTCATTAAAAAGAAGTCAGGTCAATGGCAACTGCTGCATGATTTACGAGGAGTCAGTGCAGTTTTACAGGATATGGGGCCTTTACAGCCAGGACTGCCTTTACCATCCATGGTATCTGATTCCTGGCAGTGTCTGCTAGTTGACCTCTAGGACTGCTTCTTTAGCATTCCTTTACATCCAGATGATTCACCTAGGTTCGCCATGACAGTCCTAGCTATTAACAATGCAGAACCAGCAAGGCAGTACCAATGGACTGTACTACCACAAGGTATGAAAAATTCCCCCACCATTTGTCAGATGTTTGTCACCTTGGCCCTGAGACCCTTTCGAGAGAAGTACCCACAGCTTATGGTGTATCACTATATGGATGACATTTTGGTAGGTGGGGAAAATTTGATGCCCAGAATAGAAAAAGACCTTTGGGAGGGGTTATTAGCGAGAGGCCTCAAAGTGGGGGAGGATAAGACCCAGAGAGTGTTTCTGTCATGGTTTAATACTTTTGTAATTTTGCTATCAGTATTCCACATCATAACATCATGTAAAGTATGGATAATTCACAAAGGTTCAGCTCGCAGAAGAAGACTACGTTTCCCAGAGGACATCACGGGCATGAGATAGAGTCACGGGACAAGGACAGTATATAATCTCACTCCCGTGACTGAAATCTCACACTCTCTCGGATCCTCGGAGCGTGGGGTGCCTTCCAGCCGTTTCGCCTAGAGCTTACAGTAGGCCTTTCGGTTTTTGGGACTCACTCTCTCTCTCTCTTTTGCTTAATTACAATTATATTGTATTATATTGTATTATTCTGTATTCTGATATAGTATTTAGTAAATAAGTGTGCCTCCTTAGATCGCTGCCGCTGTTTTCTTTTCCCATTCCCTTTTCCCCTTCCCTTTTTGGGCCAGCGGCCCTTTTGGGCCAGCTGCCCCCCTGTCACGGGCACAGGTAGATCTTGCTTAACCCGCGACAGATTTTGGTGGAGAATGCGGGCATTTTGAGTTGCTGTTTTTTCTGTTTTCTTCATCTGTTGCTCCTTTAGTTTTTAACAGAGCTACGTTTTTTTTCCTGTTAAGGAGCTATCTTAGGTTTTCGATTCTGCACCTGCGAGCTTGACCTTGAAAGTCCAGGCGGACTGCCAATACTCCGGGATATTTTATAAACTTTAAATTCCTGAAAATCTGGGCGGACAGCCAATACCCCGGATTATTAGTAAACACTTTTGAGCTTTGTCTTTTTACTTTTCCCTCTCTATTAGAAAAAAAGAAAAGAAAAAAATGTTCTCACTAGTAAGTTTGTTTTACACGGGACTGCGTTTCGTTAGTTCCTTTTTTGAGATGCTCCAAACATATTGGACCATGTTTAAGATAGCCACTTTTTCCTTTGGAGCTGTACAAATATATAATCGATTGAGAGCATGGATAGCAATGCTTATTTCGTATCTGTATGCAGCTGATGTAACTAATAGTACAGAAATGGTGGTTTTTGAGCCCGTTCCTCCTTTTTCTTTTGCATCCTTTTATGACCTGTTGGCCCAGTGGACTACACTGGAAATCATGTCAATCTCCCTGAACTTACTGTTCATCATTTTGTTAGTCTCACTCAGCACCAGGAGGAACTCCCTAGAACCAGAGAATACTGAGTGGCAGGGGGTGTGGAGAGAGTTTGGAGAGATTTTTAAAAGACAGACATCTTTAGTGTCATGGAGTTTCACTCCTGAACACTTACAGAATCCTGAGAGTTTGATCGCACATTTGAAACGGAAATGTAGGGGCTCAGGCAGATCTCAGGAGGCACAAATGACTTGGGGCCTAGCTAATGCTTATCGGGCCTTATTTAATACCATTCCTGAGAGGGAAGTTCTTGAGACTGAGAGAGAGAGTCTCAAAGCTGAAAAGGAGACACTCCTAGCTAAACTTGACGCCTTTCAGTCCAAGTGCAACACTCTCCAGTCCGAGCGCGACGCCTTCCAATCTGAGCGCGACACTCTCCAGTCCAAGTGCAACACTCTCCAGTCCGAGCGCGACGCCTTCCAGTCCAAGTGCGACACTCTCCAGTCCAAGTGCGACACTCTCCAGTCCGAGCGCGACGCCTTCCAATCCGAGCGCGACACTCTCCAGTCCAAGTGCGATGCCTTCCAATCCAAGTGCGACACTCTCCAGTCCGAGCACGACACCTTCCAGTCCAAGTGTGACGCTCTCCAGTCCGAGTGCGATGCCCTCCAGTCTGAGCGCGATACCCTCCAGCCCAAGCACGATGCCTTACA
>JAPSGF010000138.1:268923-293115 GCA_035772895.1 Perdix hodgsoniae
CTCCAGTCTGAGCGCGATACCCTCCAGCCCAAGCACGATGCCTTACAATCTGAGCGCGACACCTTCCAGTCCAAGTGTGACGCTCTCCAGTCTGAGCGCGATACCCTCCAGCCCAAGCACGATGCCTTACAATCCGAGCGCGACACCCTCCAGTCCAAGTGCGACACCCTCCAGTCCAAGTGCGACACCCTCCAGTCCAAGTGTGACGCCCTCCAGTCCGAGCACAATGCCCTCCGGTCAGAGCACAACACCCTCTGGACCGAGCACCACGTCCTCCGGACCGAGCACCATGCCCTCCGGACCGAGCACCACACTCTCTGGTCCGAACTATGCGTCCTCCGGGGTGAACTGAATGTACTACAATTTAACCAATCACCGAGGGCACCAGATACAATGTTGGTTGCCCCTGTAAGAGGGCGAAAGACAAAACGAGTTTCAACTCAGTTGGAGAAAATGCAGAAGGAGTTAGAAGAGCGAAGGGAGTTAGGAGAGCAGGGGGAGTCAGAAGAGCAGGGGGAGTCAGAGGAGCAGGGGGAGTCAGAAGACCAGAGGAAGTTGAAGGAGCAGAGGAAGTTGGAGGAGCAGAGGAAGTTGGAGGAAATAATAGAAATGTCGGGGTCAGAAGAAGAAGAGGAACCAAAAGATAGATTTTCTTTACGAGAATTTGTAGATGGGATGGCCCCATCAACACAGTTGCCACCATCAACACCTGAGATCCTTGATAGAGCAAAAGATGAGCCAAGTATTACAACCATTATTGATCGATCTTTAAAACTGAGTGAAATTCGGGACCTAAGAAAGGATTTCACACGCCAACCAAGAGAACATATGGTCACTTGGTTGCTACGATGTTGGGACAATGGAGCCAGCAGTGTGTGGCTCGATGGCAATGAAGCTCGCCAACTGGGTGGCATTTCCAGAGACTCACGTGTGGACAGAGGTATTGGCACATGCCAAAATCGGTCCTTCACCCTCTGGAAACGGATGTTGATAGCGGTAAAAGATAGATTCCCCTTCAAACGGGACTTGGAGCCTGAGAGAAAGAAATGGACTAATATAGAACAAGGTATCCAATTTTTGAGAGAAAGTTCCCTAGTGGGAATGCTATACAGCTCCCACTTCAACCGTAATGACTCAAACCAATTACATGATCCTGAGACAGTCCGTGTTCCACGACAAATGTGGCGTGATTTTACAAGGGCTGCTCCAGAAAAGCATGCCAGTGCACTTGCATTAATATATGGTAAAGGGGAAAGGAAACCCCTTGTGAGTGAACTAATTGATAGACTTCAGGAACTTGAATTATTTATAAACGCTACAGAAGTTAAGCTGGATAGTCCAGCCATTGACAAGATAGTGGAAAGGTTAGATAAAATAGAGGATAAATTGGATAACGTGTCCGATAAAAATGATCACCTGTCGAGTTCCTCCCGACCCATATCATCGAAAGTCTCAACCATAAGAAAGAGACGCCCTCGTGTTCAAGCAAATGACAACAATGAGACCACGCGTTTTCTTTTGTTGTACTTCCTGAGTAATCATGGGGAAGATATGAGGAAGTGGCATAATTCACCCACTTCTGCACTTCGGGCACGAATGGAAGAATTACAAAACAAGACAACCACCCAGGTGAACTCTTCCAGAGGAGGGGGCGGAGTTCCAGTTGCTGCAAGCCACCAAGGTAACCAATAGAGGGGCCCTGCCCCCAGCCAGGGGGGGGAAAGGGACAACAGAGTATACTGGACTGTGTGGATTAGATGGCCTGGCACATCTCAACCGCAGAAATATAGAGCCTTGGTGGACACTGGTGCACAATGCACCCTAATGCCCTCAAACCATCAAGGGACACAACCAATACATATCCATGGAGTGACTGGGGGTTCCCAGGAATTGACTATGTTGGAGGCTGAAATAAGCCTCACTGGTAAAGACTGGCAAAGACACCCTATTGTGACTGGTCCAGAGGCTCCATGTATATTGGGTATCGATTACCTTAGGATGGGATATTTTAAAGATCCCAAGGGATATCGATGGGCCTTTGGGATAGCTGCTATTAACACAAACGGTGTTAAGCAGCTGTCAGCTTCACCTGGTCTATCAGATGATCCTTCTGCTGTGGGGTTGCTCAAGGTAAAAAACCAAGAGGTACCAATTGCCACCAAAGTGGTCCACCGACGGCAGTACCGCACCAATAGGGACTCATTGCTTCCCATTCACAAGCTAATTCGCCAATTAGAGAATCAGGGAGTAATTAGCAAAACTCACTCGCCTTTTAACAGCCCTATATGGCCAGTTCGTAAAAGCAGTGGAGAATGGAGGCTGACGGTGGATTACCGTGGCCTAAATGAAGTCACACCCCCATTGAGTGCTGCTGTACCAGACATGCTAGAACTCCAGTATGAACTGGAGTCAAAAGAAGCTAGGTGGTATGCCACCATTGACATTGCTAATGCCTTCTTTTCCATCCCATTGGCTGCGAAATGTAGACCACAGTTTGCTTTTACCTGGAGAGGTGTTCAGTATACCTGGAACCGTTTGCCCCAGGGGTGGAAACACAGCCCAACCATTTGCCATGGGTTGATCCAAGCTGTCTTGGAACAGAATAATGCTCCTGAGCACTTGCAATATATTGATGATATTGTGGTGTGGGGCCATACAGCAGCAGAGGTTTTCAAGAAAGGAAAACAGATAATCCAAATTCTTTTGAAAGCTGGTTTTGCCATTAAGCGCAGCAAGGTGAAGGGGCCTGCCCAAGAAATCCAGTTCTTAGGTATAAAATGGCAAGATGGGCGTCGTCACATCCCAACAGATGTGATTGACAAAATCACAGCTATGTCTCCGCCCACCAATAAGACAGAGACCCAATCTTTTTTGGGAGTTGTGGGTTTTTGGAGAATGCATGTCCCAAACTACAGCCACATAGTGAGCCCCCTCTATCAGGTAACACGGAAGAAGAATGATTTCTCATGGGGGCCTGAGCAGCAGCAGGCTTTTGAGCAGATAAAACAAGAAATAGCCCGTGCCATGGCCTTGGGGCCTGTACGGACGGGGCAGGATGTGAAAAACATCCTCTACACTGCTGCTGGAGAGAAAGGTCCCACCTGGAGTTTGTGGCAAAGAGCCTCAGGAGAGACCCGAGGCCGACCCCTGGGATTTTGGAGTCGAGCATATAAAGGGTCTGAGGAGCACTACACTCCAACTGAGAAGGAGATCTTAGCCGTGTATGAGGGTGTTCGAGCGGCTTCTGAAGTAGTTGGGACAGAGGTTCAGCTTCTTCTAGCACCTCGCTTGCCAGTAATAAACTGGATGTTTAAAGGACAGGTTCCCTCCACCCATCATGCTACTGATGCCACTTGGAGTAAGTGGATTTCATTAATTACACAACGAGCTCGAATGGGAAAACTTAGCCGTCCTGGAATCCTGGAAGTGATCATGGACTGGCCAGAGAGCAAAAAACTTGAAACATCACCTACAGAAGAGGTATCACGTGCTAAAGAGGCACCACCATACAATGAGCTACCAGAAAATGAAAAGGAATTTGCCCTATTCACAGACGGATCATGTCGTATTGTGGGGAAGCATCGCAGATGGAAAGCTGCTGTATGGAGCCCCACACGACGAGTTGCAGAGGCCACTGAAGGCAAAGGAGAATCAAGCCAATTCGCCGAGGTAAAGGCTGTTCAGCTGGCTTTAGATGTGGCTGAACGGGAGAAGTGGCCAATGCTTCATCTTTATACGGATTCATGGATGGTGGCAAATGCCTTATGGGGGTGGTTGCAGCAGTGGGAACATAATAACTGGCAACGAAGGGGTAAACCTATTTGGGCTGCTGAACTGTGGAAAGACATTGCTGCCCGAATAAGGAACATTGTTGTAAAAGTGCGCCATGTAGATGCACATGTGCCTAAAAGTAAGGCTACTGAGGAACATGAGAATAACCATCAGGTTGATCGAGCTTCCAAAATTGAGGTGGCTCAAATAGACTTGGACTGGCAGAACAAAAGTGAATTATTCCTAGCTCGGTGGGCCCATGAGACTTCAGGTCATCAAGGAAGAGATGCAACATATAAGTGGGCCAGAGACCGAGGGGTGGACTTAACCATGGACGCTATTGCTCAGGTTATTCATGACTGTGAAACATGCGCCATAATTAAACAAGCCAGGAGGATGAAACCTTTTTGGGGGGAAGGGCGATGGCAAAAGTATAAATATGGGGAGGCATGGCAGGTTGATTATATCACCTTGCCACGATCTCGCAGTGGTAAGCATTATGTACTTACCATGGTAGAAGCAACTACTGGGTGGCTCGAAACATACGCAGTACCCCATGCTACCGCCCGAAACACCATATTAGGTTTGGAAAAGCAAATCCTGTGGCGGCATGGCACTCCAGAAAGAATTGAATCAGATAATGGTACTCATTTCAAAAACTCTCTCGTAACCACTTGGGCCAAAAATCATGGCATTGAGTGGATTTACCATATTCCCTATCATGCACCAGCTTCTGGTAAGATTGAACGATTCAATGGGTTGTTGAAAACTATGTTAAAAGCAAGGGGTGGCGGAACATACAAAAATTGGGAGAACCATTTAGCAGAAGCCACCTGGTTGGTCAACACCCGAGGATCTAGTAATCGTGATGGTCCTAACCAACACAGCTCCCTACATACCATGGAGGGAGATAAGGTTCCTGTAGTACACATAAAGAGCGTGTTGGGAAAAGCAGTTTGGGTCCTTCCAGCATCTGGAAAGGGCAAACCTCTCCGGGGTACTGTTTTTGCCGAGGGACCTGGGTGCACTTGGTGGGTGATGGACAAAAATGGGAATGTCCAATGTGTACCACAAGGAAATTTGATGCTGGGGGAGTGCCGCCAATGATTGCTTGTATATATATATAAGTAGAGTCTCAGAATTTTTTTTTTTTTTTTTTTGTTTTGTTGTTGTTGTTTGTTGGTTTTTTATTTTGTGCTTTTTCCTTGGACGAATGTCCAATTAGGTACAAGACTTAAGATAGAGTGGATTAATGTTCAGGAAACACCTTCTATATACCTTAATTAGGCATTCTTTAGGCAAGTTCTCCATCTGGGCTCTATATTGTGCACTGGCCATGCATGTGTAGAGCACACATGGAAAGAAGTTTAAGTCAAAAGGAGATCTGCTGTGGTGGTTGAGAAAGGATGAGTGCACCTTGATGTGGGGGACGCCCTACTAGCGCTGCCTTTCTCCTCCACCACTGATATGCTTTCCTTTTTTTCCCTGACGTTTTTCTTTTTGCCATTTCCTCGAAATTAATAAATAATAGTAAGTTAGGTTATAGAGTTTTGTTCTCAACCTAAGTAATTGTATGGAATAAACATAAAATAATGTAATGATGTAGAATAAGGGGTGGAATGTCATGGTTTAATACTTTTGTAATTTTGCTATCAGTATTCCACATCATAACATCATGTAAAGTATGGATAATTCACAAAGGTTCAGCTCGCAGAAGAAGACTACGTTTCCCAGAGGACATCACGGGCATGAGATAGAGTCACGGGACAAGGACAGTATATAATCTCACTCCCGTGACTGAAATCACACACTCTCTCGGATCCTCGGAGCGTGGGGTGCCTTCCAGCCGTTTCGCCTAGAGCTTACAGTAGGCCTTTCGGTTTTTGGGACTCACTCTCTCTCTCTCTTTTGCTTAATTACAATTATATTGTATTATATTGTATTATTCTGTATTCTGATATAGTATTTAGTAAATAAGTGTGCCTACTTAGATCGCTGCTGCTGTTTTCTTTTCCCATTCCCTTTTCCCCTTCCCTTTTTGGGCCAGCGGCCCTTTTTGGGCCAGCTGCCCCCCTGTCACGGGCATAGGTAGATCTTGCTTAACCCGCGACAGTTTCCTATTAAGTATTTAGGTGCCCTGGTAGAGAAGCACCTGATTCGGCCACAGGTCATCTTGGCGGATACAGCTGTGACAACCCTGAATGAACTACAGGTTCTAATAGGGACTATACAGTGGTTCTGACAGTTCATGCCACTGGCACCGGCAGATATGAAAATACTAACTGATTGTCTCAAAGATGATAAAGATCTAGTAACTCCACGAGAATTATTATCACAATAAAAGCGTATTATCTCTTGTCTGTTGTCTCGCATGCAATCCACGGCCCTCTATCGTCGGGTTCCAGGGGAGAGACTACGAGGTCACATCGGTTTGCAGCGGGAGGGTGCTATAATAGCATTACATCAAAGGGGAATACAGCGACTGATATTATGGGGCAATGTGGCAGTGCCCAAAGTTGCTTTGCCACAGTGGGGCGCTCTTATTAATCAAGCCATTTCTTGGGTCCAGTGAATGTTTACTGCTCTCATGGGGGAGGAGCCTAAGTCTGTGTCCATTAAGATCGTTTGGGCACAATATCTTCAGCATAGTCCTGCAGTACAGGCAAGTTTGGAGTGTTTTCTCGGTGAGGTAAGAGCAGTGCAAACTACCTCATTGGGGACACTATGTAAGCTGGTAACAATTATACCATGGGTTCCAGTCAGTGATCAGCCGCTAGTGGGTTGTACCTTTTTCACCGACGCTTCAGTGAAAACTGGGAAATATGCTGTGGTGTGGAACGATGGGAAGCAATGGTGCAAACAAGTTGAGATCTGTCCAGACACATCTACCCAACAATTAGAGCTGAAGGCAGTGCTGTTAGCTCTGCAACTCAGTGAGGAAGAACTGACAGATGTGGTAACTGATAGCCAGTACTGTTTTCGGATGGCTACCTTATGTAGGGACTGCATTGAAGGCACCACCCCCACCGCAGTTGCCTTCTATAATGTGCTGTCCCGGCGCATAGCCCCTGTCTTTTTCATGTGTGTCAACAGTCACTTGTTGTTGCCTGGGTTTATCTCAGAGGGCAACAAGCTGGCTGACGCAGCATGTTACACGGCTAACATAGACACAGCCACAGAGCACTCACACCAGCTATATCACCAAAGCACCTTAGCCCTCGCTCGCCTTTACAACTTACTGCTATTTGCTGCTCAACAAATCATGGTGGCTTGCTCGGCCTGTTCCGCTAATTTGCCAATGATACATCCAGGGGTGAACCCACAAGGGTTGTGCCCCCTAGAGTTGTGGCAAGCGGACGTAACTGAGTACACACTGTTTGGGTGCCAGAAGTATCTGCATGTTGATAATAGCACGTTCAATGGCACTTGCAGAGGCGTTGCTCTTGATGTTAAGGAAGGCACAAACTGCAATTCTAGTCTTCTTGTCAGATTGATAATCCAAGAACAAGAGACCTTGCCCCTGGGCAATTCCCCAGTGACAAACGTTGGGAACGGTTCTGCACAATGACACCCGTAGAGAAGGACTAATCTTTTTCAGCGGATCCAGTATACCTGCGCCTCTACACACTATTCTTGTCCTAATGACTGAGTGAAATAATAGTAGAAAGTAGGGGACACAGTAGCATGACATAGAGAGGGGGGAGATGTGGGTGGTACTCAGGCTACGGTGGGTGGTAGTTACAGGGGGTGGTTCTGGGTGGTGCTTAACAGGTTCCGGGTTCACGGGGCAGTCGTGTGTCACGGTATATAAGCAGCTGTTGTGCAGCAATAAATTGGCACTTGAGCTACACCCTATGTCGTGCATCTCTTGTGTCCCTGTGCTGGGTTTGGGGTGCAGATGGTAGGGGTGCTGATGCGGTGTTGCTGACCAGGCAGGGTTGCAAGGAGGTTAGCAACAGTACAGACAACCAGGACATGCCCCAGTGCAAGCCAAAGTGTTGACCCTGGATAGTAACACAGCCTGTATCTTGTCGGGGAGGGTAGACATACCCCTTCTGCTTCCTCTGAAACATCTATTCTACTCCCTGTGAGTCTTTTCAGGTCCACAGGATCACTGGGAAGGGCAACATGACATAAGGATTCTCCAGTATCACCGTAAGATCAGTCTGACACCTGGTGGTGGACTATATTGGACTACTGGAATGCAAACCGAACCTTCCCTGGTCCAAGCAACTATGTGCCTCCAGGAGAACCATTGAGTACCAGCCCACAAAGGAACATGGGCTTCAACCATTAACCAATCATCACTCATCTTGGTTTTTTTTCAATTTACATTGTGACATGCAGATTGCACAAGTGTCATGGTGTACTGGATCACCATAATGGAAAGGACTTACCTTTAACCTGCTCAATCATTGGTTCACGCTGTGAAAGGGTGGAGCGTAGGGGAAATGCGAAGTCACAGCTTGAAACAGTGATTGAGCACTTGGTGGAAAGGCAGGGCCAACCCAGGGGAGCTCAGGTGCATGCAATGCACCTGAGTGACTGGAAGGGGTGGAACCAGGATCCACCCCTTCCCAGACCTCATTTCAGGGTTGGCAGTGGTGTTTGGAGTTTCTTGTATTCCTGTGACTTTATAGTCTTTTGTTGTTTTTTTTTTGTTTGTTTGTTTTTCTGTTTATGGCTGTTGCCTTTGCAAAAATTCTTTTTTGTTGTCCCCTAGGAGCTTGCTGTTGTCATTGTTGTGCTTTCCATGGCATTAAAATGTGTAAGTTACCTTTTTATGATTTATCGTACATTAAATATGGTAAGTTTGTGTTTTCTGATTGAGAGGTTGTACATTATTTGGCTTGAGGGAAGTTGGTTGGAACCACAGCATAGTAGCTCTCTGCAGTATTAACATGACTCTTCTGGAACTCAATAGGGACTCAAAGGTTAAGTTAAAAAAATAAAAATTAAAGTTATTGATACACGAGAAAGCTGTTAGTGTTGGATCTACTCTAAAATATCTGTGCTTTTAGCTCATGACATTGTCCTGTTATTACAGTTAGCATAATTTGAAATGTTTATGGACTGAAATAAAATATTAATTTAGGCAAACATTCAGCTATAACAGGCTGGAAACAAAAGTTTAAGACAGACTAGAGTTATGTTTTGATAAACAAATTGTCACTCTATTTCACTATAAACCTATCCAGTCTTTGTGCAACAGAGGATATTCAGAGAATGATCTTCATATCCTGTTTGTTTTTTGTTGTTTTTTTCTTAAATGGAATAGATTGTAAAAGCAGTATGTTCAAACACTTGGTAAGAATCTGCATCCCACGAATATGCTTCAGGAGCTCAAGGACAATGAGTGATTACTACCAGTCTTCAGAGGATCCATAGGAAGATGCATCATTAGCTGTTGAGGAGGAATTTGCTCTCTTGCAGCAAGTAGGAGCTGGCATCCCTCCTGCAGGAAGCAGACAGCTGAAATTCATCCCCCAGCCCAAGCTATCTCCCAATGTGATGTCACTTCAGCTTTTACTGCTACTTATTTTTTACATCACAGCATTTGCAAGAAGAAATTGGGCACAAAGATAAATATGGAAAATGGAAAAAATGAGTACAAATAAGGAAAAAAAACATAAAACCAAATGAACTCAAGTTTAAAACACCTGCGTTTACTAAAATATCCTTATGGCAATATGGAAGAGGCTGCTTATACATTTATGGAAATAAGTATTTAGAGACTATCAGTTGTTTTAAACAACTTAGAACATGCCTCGCCCTTCAAAAAGATACAATATAATCATTTTTTAAGTTGCTGTTTACATTCTTATTGGTAAGAGGATAAATTTTCCACATTATATGCCTACAGTTTAAGGCTTACCCTCAACTCAGTATCATCTGTCTCCACCAAAAGGAAATAAAAGAAATATTAAATAATCTCAGACTGAAGAAAACATCCAGCAAGATCTGCTGGTTTTGAAGGTAGGGAAAAGGGATGAAATATTGATCTCAAACTGAATTTTTATGTTTTGAAAATTCCCTCTGCCAGTCCAGCATCATCTCTGCTGCGTGCTGGTTTTGCTATTAAGTGAAGCAAAGTGAAAGGACCTGCTCAGGAGATTCAGTTCCTAGGTATAAAGTGGCAAGATGGCCATCGTCACATCCCAACAGATGTGATCAACAAAATCACTGCCATGTCTCCACCCACTAGTAAGAGAGAGACACAATCTTTTCTGGGTGCATTGGGCTTTTGGAGAATGCACATTCCAAACTATAGCCTCATCATAAGCCCCCTTTACAGGTGATGCGGAAGAAGAATGATTTTCCATGGGGCCCAGAGCAGCAGCAGGCTTTTGAACAGATTAAACAGGAGATAGCCCGTGCCGTGGCCTTAGGGACAGTACGGACAGGACAGGGTATAAAGAACATCCTCTACACTGCTGCTGGAGAGAAAGGTCCCACTTGGAGTTTGTGGCAAAGAGCCTCAGGAGAGACCCGAGGCCGACCCCTGGGATTTTGGAGTAGAGCATATAAGGGGTCAGAAGAGGGCTACACTCCAACTGAAAAGGAGATCTTCACCGCTTACGAGGGGCTTCGGGCTGCTACTGAAGTAGTCGGTACTGAAACGCAGCTCCTTCTGGCACCTCAACTGCCAGTGCTGAACTGGATGTTCAAAGAAAAGGTTCCCTCCACCCATCATGCAACTGACACCACTTGTATTGAACTGATTACACAAGGAGCGTGGATGGGGAACCTCAGCCGTACAGGAATCTTAAAGATGGTCGTGGACTGGCCAGAAGGTAAAAAGTTTGGAACATCACCAGGAGAAGAGGTATCAAGAGCTAAAGAGACCCCACCATACAATGAGCTACGAGAGAATGAAAAGAAATATGCTGTTTACAGATGGATCGTGTCATCTTGTGGGAAAGCATCGCAGATGGAAATCTGCTGTGTGGAGCCCCACACGGCAAGTTGCAGAGGCCACTGAAGGGAAAGGAGAATCAAGCCAGTTTGCAGAGGTAAAGGCTGTCCAACTGGCCTTAGATGTTGCTGAACGGGAGAGGTGGCCAATGCTTTATCTTTACACTGACTCATGGATGGTGGCAAATGCTCTGTGGGGGTGGTTACAGCAATGGGAGCAAAATAACTGGCAAAGAAGGGGTAAACCTATTTGGGCTGCTGAACTGTGGAAAGACATTGCTACCCAGATAAAGAATATGGTCGTGAAGGTACGCCATGTAGATGCTCATGTGCCCAAGAATCGGGCTACTGAAGAACAAGAAAATAACCATCAGGTGGACCGAGCTGCCAAAATCAAAGTGGGTCACATAGACCTGGACTGGTAAAACAAGGGTGAATTACCTCAGGCCATCAAGGGAGAGATGCAACATATGTATATACAGTACCCCATGCTACTGCCCAAAACACCATATTAAGTCTTGAGAAACAAATCCTGTGGCGACATGGCACTCCAGAATTGAGTCAGATAATGTAACTCATTTCAAAAATTATCTTGTAAATACTTGGGCCAAAGATCATGGCATCGAGTGGATTTATAATATCCCCTATCATGTACCAGCTTCTGGTAAAATAGAACGATACAATGGGTTGTTAAAAACTATGCTGAAAGCAATAGGTGGTGGAACATTTAAGCATTGGGAGAAGCTTTTGGGAGAAACCACTGGTTAGTCAATAACAGAGGATCTATCAATCATGATGGTCCTTCCCAATCCAGCTCCCTACATAGTGTCAATGGAGATAAGTTCCCTGTAATACATGTAAAGAGCATACTGGGAAAAGCACTTTAGGTCCTTCCAGCTTCTGGAAAGGGAAAACCTCTCCATGTTTTTGCCCAAGGACTTGGGTCCACTTGGTGGATGATGAAGAACAATGGGTATGTTCAATATGCACCACAAGGAGTGTGTTAGGACTGCAGTTAGTAATTCTATGTCTATATATGTATATAGACAGGTGCATGTAATGTATTTTAATCATTGTTTGTATATATGTGTATGGGGACTGCTGAATCACAGCCTGAACCTCTGATTAATCATCTGAGGTGAGCAATGAGTCTGCCCTGGAAGCACAGGTGAAGGGAATTCACCTGTGCTGCAGGAAGGGGTGGAGCCTGGCACCAGCTCTCCTAGACCTATTTAAGAGCTGACTATAGGTGAGATGCATTTTTTCTGCACTTTTTTTTCTCAGGTGTTTGCTTTGTAGGACCAGGATATGGGTGAGTGTGATTGTGTTTTGTTTCTGATGTTGGTGTAGTGGCATCATAGTCCAGTTCTCTTTTAGTCTGTGCTTTTGGTATATTTGTTAATTGTGTAGCTGTTATACCTTAATATTGGTATATAATTTATATGCTATGTATATTAAGCGTGATGTAGAATAAGGGGTGGAATGCCATGGTTTTACATGCTTTGGTTTTCAATATTCCACATCAACACATCATGTAGTGTACTGGAACTAAAGTGTTAATGCTCCAGTTCCAGGTACCTATCCCTGTACGTGATGTAAGTCATGGGATCTGACCCTTCTGGGTGGGGTGGTCTCTTACTGTCTGGCAGGGGGTGCTGGAGGGTGCTTTCCTAGTTGTTTCCAGCTTTTCAGGTTTGACTTGGTCTCAGGAACTCCCTGCTTCCTATCTTATTTATTAGTCTCAGTTTCAATTAGGTTGTATTGTGTTATCTTGCATTCTGATATCATAGTTGAAGTTTACTTTCCTAGGTTGCTGTTTTTTCCTTTCCTTGGGCTCTGCTCCCATCTCCCTATCCCTTTTCCCTTTCCTGTTTTGCGGGGCTGGGGGGAGGAGGAGGGGGTGGCAGCTGGCAGGGCCACCACCTCCTGCCCCTCTGTCATGGGCATAGGTTCATCTAGTTAACTCCTTATTGTAGTGACTACCTTCACAAGGAATATGGTCAAAACCAGTCATCAAATACCACATAAATTGTAATTTTGAGTAAATGAGCAGTTAATGAATTCACCTTTTCTGGAAGGAATGTACTGCACAGTTATTCCGTATCCCTCATCAGTTCATAAGCAAGTCAACAGAAATTGTTATCAGTGCTTCTCAAAATTCTGGATCTTTCTTATATTACAATAAATTGTATTCAAGAGAACTGACTTATTTTGTCCATTATGGAAATATATGAAAAACAGAACTATTAGAACAACCATGACAGGCAAAAAAAAAAAAAACAAAAAAAAAAACATTGTGAGTTTTGGATCAAGTTGTCCTGAAATTAAAATGCCTCAATGTAACACCGAATAACATCTTCAACTACAGACTTAAGACTTCACTTTAATTAAAGCTGTTTCTGTGCTGGGTCTTCTCTTACTTTCATAAACAGTATTTTGTAAGTACATTCTTGCTCTTACTTACCTGTGCCTCCAAGCAGTGTCTAATGTAATTCTGATTCAAACAACAGTTAAGTGAGGTTAAACTGTTCAAAGCAAGAGTAGTCTACAAGACAGTTTTGTATGGTAAATTGAACATCTGCAGCAGAAGAGATATAACAGAGTGAATGTGTTGTAGTTTTATGATTTTTGGTTATCAGTATTCCACATCATAACATCATGTAGTGCACTGGGCGTTGAAGTGTTAATGCTCCCGTTTTGGGTACCTGTCCCAGAAGAGAACAACTATATTCCCCAGAAGACTGTTTGCTGTGTTGTTATTATTTCTGCTCAGGGGGAACAGATATAAGGCCTTGGTAGGTCATCTGACCTCCTTCCCTTCTTTGTCAGGCTCTCCTCCCTGCTGCTCAACTGGACCTCATCTCACCTTAGTATTATGGGGAGACCTTTCGGGCACTCTCTCCCATTTTTATTTGATTTATTAGCTTCAATTCTAATTATATTGTATTATAGTTTGTCTTGCATTCCAATACCATATTTAGTTAATTAGTTTGTTTCTTCTCAGATTGTTGCCACTGTTTTTAATTATTTTTGGGGTCCCCCGTTTCCCTCTTCTGGAGGTGCAGGTTTGCAAAATCCCTCTGCCCTGCTAGTCACGGAACTGGGCCGAAACAGCCTGTAAACCATTGACAGAATGGTAATTTTACATTCGTTGAATTATGTTATTAGAACCAGGGGCAATTTCTTTTACCTTTTCTTAAAAGGAATTTAATTCAAGATCAAAGCAACAGAATTATAGTATGAATCCCAGAAGAATGCTTGCTTACTATATAATAAGAGGAACTTTTTTCCTTAATAGAATCCTGTAATTATTTTTTACCATAATAAACAAAACAAAAAAAATCAGACTGGTTTTATGGGAGTTTGAGAAGAGCAGGAGGCTATAGATCATTGTTTGGTTTTTTTTTTTAACCCAGTTTTCTTTGGTAATAGAAGACTTGTTGTCTGTATTTTCTACTTCAGTTTTTGGTATTTTCTTAGTAAATATTAAGTCAATAAAGGCATCCTGCAATCTCATCTACTAGGAAGACAATAACATTCACAAAACTGTCTTATTTTTTTAAACTAACCTACTCAAATTTATTGTGAAATTTTGTAATTTTTTTTGCTATTTGGGCTGTGACAAACATTAAATATCTCTCTAAAAATACTTTAAATAGTAATTATTAAAGGGATATTTAGACAATGAGGAAATAGAAGGCAAAGATCAGCATACCTGTGATTAGTATAATTACAGTGTATTTAATGTATGAAGAAGACCAGTAACACCAACTTGCTTTTGTGCTTTGCCATTAAAACAAAATTACACAATCAAAGAATTAAAAGAATTAGTTTATAAAGAACAGAGTAACAAAAATTTGTAGTTGGTAAATTGGTTCTTTGAGCAACGTGGCTATACAAACAATACTCACATTTTTCATAGCAGGAAAATACGAGTCTGAAGCAAATCAGGCCAAGTATTAACAGCACTGGAGACATCAAGCTCCATGCCTATGAATTCTTCTCTTTCCCAAAAAGTACTATTTTATAAACAACTTGAAGTTTCAATAATGGAACTCTTTTGTAAACATCATAGAATCACAGAATTACTCAGATTGAAAGGGACCTCAGGAGGTCATGCTCCTAAGTGCCACAAAAAAAAGTTCAGAACCGAGGAAAGAATGAGACAAGGAAGAACAAACATCAAACTTACCATGGACTTGACTGATTTCTGAATTCTGAGAAAGAATTTCATCTGCTAATTTTTGAGCAGTTGGTAAAACTTCTGTGTGGTGCACTGTGATCAAATATTGTACAAATTTTTGTAGTTGGTCTCTGTTCATTTGAAAGAGCGTCTCTGAAATGGGAAGATGCAGTTTGACCTGGTCTGGCTTGCGGATTCGGTATAAAGAGAGGGCAACAACATGGGCACAGTAAAATATATCTTTGTTTCCACAGCTACAAGTCACTGAGGTAATCTTGCAACGATCAAAGCTGATAGCTACATTGAAAACAGTTTCTGGCTCCAATTGCATTGCAGGCTCTGTCACTGTGCCACTCAAGTGGAAACCTGGGCAGGAAAAGAAAGAGAGCTTACATTATTAAGAGAAATACTATAATCTCATTATCAATTATCTTTTGCTAAAAAAGACACAAAACTCATTATTTCTGATAAATGATCCATCTTGAACAACTTAGCCTTTATTACAAATATGACAAATCCTTTCATATGTATTGTACCCTTTTCATCTCCAACAAAATCTAAGAGAAGTAAAAAGTGCATTTACAAGTCCTCTGCTACTCCATCACAACATTCATAAAAGCTTGATAGTAAAAAAAAACATTTACTTGGTAACTGATAGCTGCAGAAGCAGAGTTGCATCCAGTTGAGACCAATGTGAAACTCCCAGTAGTTCAACAAGATGGCAGCAATTTTCCTAACCCTATGCCAGGAAGATTGCATCTAGCAGCAGATTTATCTGTTCTCTCAACTTACTGAGAGAATTTGCTTACAAAAGGGAAGTAATGCACTACAGTGGCATGAACCCCAGCCCTACTTTCTACCCTGCCACAAATTCATTTACACAAGTCACTTAACCTCTTTCCTTTTACCTCTTTCTCAACAATAAGCTGAAGCTCACCTTCGTACAAGTGATCCAGTAAGGAAACTATGGTTGTAAAGTTCTTTGGAGATGGAACATGCTGCAGTTACCAATATACAGCAAATCACGTTTATAGTATTGAAGGAGATGTGCAAGCACCACTTCAGAAGTCTGCTTTATGAGCCTGTTTTCCCTTCAGCAGGATAAAGCACAAAGCAAAAGAGCAGGATTTTTGTATAATTGTCACGGTGTTAACTAGATCAATCTATGCCCAGGACGGGCCCATCCATCCCCACCCTGGCCCCACAAACTGGGAAGGAAGGAGGGGAGCAAAAAAAACAGTGGCAACAGTCTATGGAAGAAAACTTCTTTTACTAACTATGATATCAGAATGCAAAATAATACAATAATAATACAATATAATACAATCTAATTGAACTTGAGACTAATCCTATCAAATAAGATAGGAGAGAGAGAGTTCCCGAGACCGAGTCAAACCTGAAAAGCTGGAAACAACTACGAAAGCACCCTCCAGCACCCGCTGCCAAGCAGTAAGAGACCGCCCCACCCGGAAGGGTCAGATCCCATGACTTCCGTCATGGGCAGGGATAGGTACATGGAGCTGGAGCATCGACACTTTAGTTCCAGTACACTACATGATGTGTTGATGTGGAATACTGAAAACCAAAAAAATGTAAAACGATGACAGTAATGTGAAAAGATACAGTATGTAGCAAGAAAGATGTTCACTTCAGTACAGACAGCACTGCTTGATAAAGAACCCTGCTGAATTAAGGTCTCAAACACTGTCCTCTGAAGATCGTACCCAAGCCTACATCTATTTTCCCAACATGGAGACCCAGGTCTTGCTCTCAATACTTTCTCACTGAAAAGCAAAATTTGGGTGGTTTCTTTCTGGATTTTATGTAAGCGTGACATTTCTCTTGACTCAAGCATTAAGTGTGAGGCATAGATACGCAGTAATACAACCTAACCTCATATGCCAGATCACTATTAAACTTGAACAGACGGTGCATATAAAATCTGGAATAAATACTACAGGTGAGGTATTATACACTATTTATAACATAAATAACATAAAACCACAACATCTAAAATCCAAATTGATTTAGTATTTTGAAACAAAGTGTGTTGTATGAAGCAGTATTGCAAGAAAATTAGGTGTTGTAGTTTAAACCCAGCAAACAACTAAACACCACACAGTCTTTTGCCCACTCCCCTTATCAGTAGGAAGAGGGAGAGAATTGAAAAAAAAAAGAAAAAAAAAATAGAACCTGTAGGTTGAGATTAAAACTATTTACTAAGATAGGAAGAGAAAAATAACAATTATGATAATAATATATATATATGTATATACAAAACAAGGGATGCACAAAGCAATTGCTCACCACCCAGTGACCCTTTAAGTACTGGAAGGCTGTAATGAGGTCTCCCTGAAGACTTCTCCAAGCTGAACAATTTCAGCTCCCTCTAGCTTTTTTCATAAGAGAAGTGCTCTAGCCCTCTGATAATCATTGTGGCCCTCCTCTGAATCTGCTCCAAGAGCTCCACATTCTTCTTGTGCTGGGTGCCCCAGGCCTGAATACGGGTGGGACCTCATGAGGGCAGAATAAAGGGAGACAGTCATGTTCCTCACCCTGCTGGCCACTTGTGTGGGAGCTGCTGAATCACAGCCTGAACCTTTGATTAGTTATCTGAGGCAAGCAGTATGTCAGCCCTGGGAGCACAGGTGAAAGCAATTCACCTGTGCTGCAGGAAGGGGTGGAGCCAGGCTCCACCTCTCCTAGACCCATTTAAGTGCTGACTGCCAGGGAGGAAGGATCTCTTCTGAGAGATCCACTCCTTTGGAACCCTTTTACACCGAGCCCTCTACACGGGTAAGCGTTTCTCCTATTTTCTTTTTGTTCCCCTTGTGCCTAACTCTTTATTGGTTTATTTTCACACCTTGACTTTGCATCTATTTTTGACTGTACTTTTCGATTATATTATTTTTTTCCTTGATTGTACACCACTCCTTTTTTGTTGCAGTCCAGGATACTGTTGGTCTTCTGAGCTTGAAGCACGCACTGTTGACTAGCATCAAATTTCAAAATCATCCACCAGAACTTACCAAGTCCTTCTTTCCAGGGCTGCTCTCCAAGAGTTCTTCCAGTCAATATGCATATCTGGGATTGCCCCAAAACGAGTGCAACATTTTGCAGTTGGCCTTGTTGAATCTCATTAGGTTCTCATGGGCCTACTTTTCAAGCCTGTCCAGGTCCCTCTGGATGGCATCCCTTCCTTCATTTGTGTCAACTGCACCACTCAGCTTAGTCATCAGCAAACTTGTTGAAAGTGCACTCGATCCCACTGTCCAGGTCATTGTTTGACTAACACTGGATGGACCCCTATGGGACACCACTACTGACTGGTCTCCACCTGAACATGGACCCATTGAGCACAGTCTCTGGCTGCAGTCATGCAACCAATTATTTATTGACCAAATAGTCTAGCCTTCAAATCCATCTCTCTCCAAGTTAGAGATAAGGATGTAGAGTGGAATCATGTCAAAGGCATTGCACAAGTCCAGGTAGATGACATCAGTTGCCCTTCCTAGGTCCACTAATGCCTTCAGTCCATTTTAGAAGGCCACCAGACTGGTCAGGCACAATCTGTCCTTGGTGAAGCAGTACTGGTTGTCAGGTATCACCTCATCATCTTGCATATGCTTTAACATTGTTTCCAGGAGTCTGCTCCATAATCTTCCTAGGCACAGAGATGATGCTCACCTGCCTGTAGTTCCCGATCTCTTTCTTAAAAATGGGAGTGATATTTCCCTTTCTCCAGTCACCAGGGACTTCACTTGACAGCCATGAGTTTTGTACAACACAGGAATGAACCCACTGTCACCTGGTTACTTTGATGTTGGGACACTGGGGCCAATAGCATGTTACTAGATGGTAGAGAAGCTAGCCAACTGGGAAGCATTCCTAAGGACTCAGATATTGACAGAGGTATTAGTAGATGTCAGGATGAGACCTTCACCCTCTGGAAGCAAATGCTATTAGCTGTAAAAGAAAAGTACCCCTTAAAAGATCTGATGTCTGAGTTTAAAGAAATGGACTACTATGGAAAAAGGTACCCATTATTTTAGAGAATTAGATGTACCAGAAACGTTATATGACTCCATGGTTGTTCCTGATAATCCACACATAGAGCATGATCCTGAGAGAGTCAGCTGTACAACAAATATGTGACGTAAATTCACAAGAACAGTACCAGAAAAGCATGCCAGTACAATAGCAGGAATGTATGAGAGAGAGCAGAGAAGAACCCTTTTATTTGAACTGATTACACTATGTAATGTATATTACATAGTATTAATGTATACTATGTATATTTGAACTGTATTACACTACATAACTTTTCTCATTGGTAAAGCCTTGCAGTTAGACAATAGCGCATCCTGCCCAAGCATACACCTTGTTTTTCTGATTCCACCCGAAGACAGTTCCGCTTAAGTTGTTTGCTACTTAGCTCAAGGTCAGCTCGTTGCTTACCACATCTGGTATCATTCCATTGCCATGTACTCAGAGCTGCCGTGCCCCTGCTTGTACAATACTTTCAGGGAGCCATGGCCCTGCTCCCTGAGCCATTCTGCAACACATAACCACCATGCCCACTAAACCATGTACCTCAGTGTCACATCTACACTTTTCTTGAAAATATCCAGAGATGGTGACTCAACCACCTCCCTGGGCAGCTCATTCCTCTGCTTGACTCTTTTGGAGAAGAAATTTCTCCTGAAAACCAGTCTAAATCTCTCTTGGTGCAACTTAAGGCCATTACCTTTTGTCCTATTTCTAGTTACTTGGGAGAAGAGAACAACCCCCACCTTGCTACACCTTCCTTTCAGGTAGTTGTAGAGAGCAGTAAGGTCTCTCCTGAGCCTCCTCTTCTCCAGAGGAAATGATCCCAGTTCCCTCAGTTGCTCCTTATGACTTGTGCTCCAGACCCTTCACCAGCTTTGCTGCCCTTCTCTGGACGTGCTCCAGGACCTCAATGTCTTTCTTGTAGTGAGAGGCCCAAAACTGAATGCAGTACTAAAGGTGAAGCCTCGCCAGTGCTGAGTGCAGGAAGGCAGTCACTTCCCTGCTTCTGCTGGCAATACTATTTCTGATACAAGCCAGGATGCCATTGGCCTTCATAGCTACCTGGGCACACTGCTGGCTCATGTTCAGATGGCTGTCAACTAAACCACCCAGATCCTTTTCCTTTGTGAAGCCTGCCAGCCACTGTGCCCAATGACTGTAGCATTGCATGGGGTTGTTGTGACCAAAGTGGAGGACCCAGCACTTGCTCTTGTTAAAGCTCGCACAGTTGGCCTCAGCCCATCAATCCAGCCTGTCCAGATCCCTCCACAGGGCCTTCCTACCCTCAGGCAGATCAACGCTTACTCCCAACCAATTGGTGCCAATTGCAAACTTACTGATGGTGCACTCAATCCCCTTGTTCCATTTAAAAGGCCCAGCCTCAGTACTGACCCCTGAGGGATTTTACTCCATGCACCACCACTCTCTGGGTCCCACCATCTAGCCAGTTTTTTGTTTTTTTTTTTACCCAGCTAATACACCTGTTCAAGTCATGGGCAGCCACCTTCTCCAAGAGAATACTGTGGGACATAGAATCAAAGGCTTTACTGAAGTTTGGGTAGATTACATCCACAGCCCTTCCTTCATTCATTGGGCAGGTCATCTGGTCATAGAAGGAGATCAGGTTGGTCAAGCAGGACCTACCCTTCACAAACCCATGTTGGCTAATGAACAAAAAAAGAAGTACCCAGATAAGGTGGCTAAGGTGATGTATTATAGGTGATGTCAGTCAGGCAATGAAGGAAGAAACAGAGTTAAATTGAAGAAAAGAAAAAATAAAATACTGCAAATTTGATAACTGTATTGGCTTGGGAGAAGGTTTTCTCTTGGAGGGGAGAGGTTTTGGGTGTTCCCTGTGAACAAGCAGGAGAAAATGCAAAATAAGAAGACAGTTAAAACTCTGTAACTGTAAGGGGTTTGGGCATTAATAAAAGGAATGCCCGCAGGCTAAAGCTGCTGTACTGGCTATAGCAGATGACATGTCACTCAGCTAGCAAAAAGGGGGTTGGGGTAGCGATTCCCAACTGAGATTCTCTTTACAATAAGTTAGTGCTGTCTTGAACTGCTCAGGAGGATGTTCCATGCTCTGTGTTGTCATGCAGGAGGGGTCATATTTCCCCTCTGTTGTTCAGGGCCTATAACTGAACATTGGTCATTTATTTATTTATTCTGTCCTGGTGAATGGTTCTCTCTCAACCCACGAGTTCATTTTATTTATTATTATTTTCCTTCTTATTTTTTTTTCTTTCCTGGTTCTCTTCCCCATTGCACTGGGAAGGGGAGGGGGAGCGGGTGGATGACTGTGATGCTGGGCTGCCTGCTAGGTTAAACCACAGCAGTCAAAAGTGTATTGATTTTTTTGGAGTGTAAGCCAAATGGCCATGCTGGCTGGGCCTGATCCCCTGGATGTCAAGCATGCGCCATGTGATCTCACCCAAGATGATTTGTTCCATAACTTTCCCTGGAACCGAGGTCAGGCTGACAGGCCTGTAGCTCCCCGGATTTTCCTTACAGCCCTTCTTACAGATGAATTGCAAGAGTGGACATTGGCAAGTCACCAATTCTATGGGACCTCTCCAGATAACCAGGAGTGCTGGTAGATGGCAGAGAGCAGCTCAGCAATCATCCCTGCCAGCTCCCTCAGTACCCTATGGTGGAGCCTGTCTGGTCCAATGGACTTGTGACAGTCCAGATGGAGGAAGAGCTCTCTAACTGTCTCCACCTGAATCACCAGGAACTGTTGAGTCAAGGCCTCAACGGCTTACTGAGTACCTGGGGAAAGGACCCAGTCATTCCCGGGAGCACAGGTGAAGGCAGTTCACATGTGTGACTAGAAGGGGTGGAACCTGGCTACACTTCTCCTAGACCCATTTAAGAGCTGACTACTAGTGGGGAAGGATCGTCCTTCTGGAGATGCACTCCACTGGAGTTTCCTGAGCAAGCCCATGATATGGGTAAGCATCCTATCTAATCTCTTTGTCTTACTTTGCATAACTCTTGTTTATTTCCTTATTATAAAATCCTAATGTTTTTTGATTATACAGTACACTATCTTAATGTTCTTTGATTATACGCTTGGCGAGCCAGGCAGGCAAGCCAAATATACTGGAATTTGCATCATGACCTTTCTCTGGAATTCCTATAAATAGGTCAAGGGGGAGAATACTACCCCCCTAGATAAAATGATTCCAGGGCAGATCCCAGGATTTGTGGGATCCCCTTATTATGAACTGACAGTTATCATTGAAAAATGGGGCCCCCTACATGCAGGGGGAAGACCCCACCAAATACCCAATCGCTACCCGGCACTGGGACGCAGACTCGACTCCAAGAGAGTGAAAAGCTCCTTTTATTGCACGGATAGCTCACTTATATAGTGCATGAGTTGTTTATGTCCCTTTGTCCATTTGTCCTTTTCTCATTGGTTAAGCCTTGCAGTTAGACAATAGTGCATCCCGCCCAAGCATACACCTTGTTTTTCTGATTCCACCCGAAAACAGTTCCGCTTAAGTTGTTTGCTACTTAGCTCAAGGTCAGCTCGTTGCTTACCACATCCGGTATTATTCCATTGCTATGTACTCAGAGCTGCCGTGCCCCTGCTTGTACAATTCTTTCAGGGAGCCATGGCCCTGCTCCCTGAGCCATTCTGCAACACTATGTGTTGTAGGAAACATCTCCTCATATCGCATGGCAGTTTACTTTCAGGGACTTAGCAAGGATTTACTAACCACAAAAGAAAGACAATAGCTGCCTCCACAGTGGCATGGCCACTATTAAATGCTTTAAATAATGCTGAAATGAGGAATAATACTTTAGTGAATGACAATGAACTTATGAAAGATCACATTAAGAAGTTAAAACAAGAACTTGGCATATTAACAGGAAAAAAAACAACTCTACATCTTCTGATATGTCAAGTTTGTAACATCTCAATAAACAATGACCAGGCTCCTGAATCGACAGACTGTGTTGATCAGGAAAATAAAGAATCTAAATCAGGTCTCGAATCTCTGATTTTTACAGATCCACTAGAGGTCTGTCCTGTTATAACTCAAAAAACAAAGAAAGTACAGGACAGACCCGTGGGGGTGCTGCCTGATAAGTGCCCCCCTGCCCAGACTCACTTGCACATAACAGCCTGGCCATACACAGCAACAGAATTGATGGACTTAGTACAGCGATTTCAGCAGAAACCTAGAGAAAGTGTGCCAGCTTGGTTATTAAGACTGTGGGATTCTGGGGCAGGAAGTGTTTTGGTGAATGGGCCCGGAAATAGCCAAGTTGGTCAATATGACTCTCCATCCTGCTCTCAGGCAGAGGTTATATGCAGGTAATCAATATATTGATGAAAACCATTCTATAATAGAATGGTTAATGGCAGCCTGCTGTATGGTGTGGCCCAATAAATCTGATACACCTTTACATACAGGGATGTGCTCCTCCATGGAGGACCTTCAAAATTATATCTGTGAACTAGGTATAAGGGAAGCAATTTATGAAGATGCATTTGATGGCCCTGATATGGTCAAATCCTCAGCAGGGATGAGAGACCTAGTTCTACAACAAGCTCCCTCTCATCTGTACAGCACTTTGGTCTCTGTATTAAAATCCCCTGGTGGCCTCAGAAGCAGTAGTCCAGCAGGCTGCCCAGTTAGTGGCCGACCTAGGAGAAACAGAACGCCTGCGGACTAGGCACAACATTCAGACAGTAGAAGAAACTGAGGTCCTCCTGGTGACTAAATCTAAGATGCCAGCTACTCGAGCTTCTCAATTGGGACCCATAAGGGTCTCCCAAAAACCAGAAGTTTAATGATTTAATTCAGGCCGGGGACCAGTTTGCTAAGATGGACCACCAGCCCAACCATATCCTTCTCCAGCTCTGGAGACAACTAAAGGACAACCAAAAGTTTTAGAGCTACCCTAAGAAAACAAGGGTAAGTGTTATAGAGAGAATGCCAACAACAACATGAAACTTGAAGGATTTCATTGTTCCTAATAGAAAAAAGCTATCTCAGGTGTCTCCGGCCATAATGCCTGAGCCACCAGCAGCAAAAGAACTGGCCATAGCACAATTCATGGGGTGATGAGGGATGTTAGTCCCCCTAGGGCCTCCAGATGGGACCGGAAGCCCTATGTAGAATTAACGATTTATTGGTCCCAAAAAAATATTCAGAGAGTTATGGCACTAGTAGACACCAGAACAGAAACATCAATTATGTATGGAGTGTTGTCAACGGTTTATGGGCTGGTCCGGCCCAGTTCCGTGACCAGCA
>JAPSGF010000138.1:303115-325963 GCA_035772895.1 Perdix hodgsoniae
AACAGCACTGATCTGAGGTGGAACAAATGATTTTACTAAATATAGTATTAGCAAAATACAATGAGAGAGAGAGAGAGAGAGAGAGAGAGTCTGTTTGAATTGTATAGACCTCACCACAATGCTGGGGTGAGAAGTGCAGTCCAGTTGAGTGACTGAAGTACAGACGGCGAAGTGCAGATGGCGAAGCGCAGGCGGCGAAGCGCAGATAGCTAAGCGCAGACAGCGAAGAGCAGGCGAAGAAGAAAGATCAGGTGACCTTGCTTGGAGTTATATCCCCTTGCTGACCGCAATGTCTCCTGGGGAAATGTAGTTCTTCTCCGACGGACGAACATTCGGCAGATATCAAACCCCACCCCCAATGCATTACATGATGTTATGGTGTGGAATACTGATGACCAAAAATCATAAAACCATGACAGAGGGTTGTCATCCGAAGCACAGAGTCTTGTTTGAGACCTGTAGCTAGCAGTGATCCCTGGGGATCAGTATTGTTCAACATCTTCATCAGTTGTTGCAGAATGGCTCAGGGAGCAGGGCTATGGCTCCCTGAAAGAATTGTACAAGCAGGGGCACAGCAGCTCTGAGTACATAGCAATGGAATAATACCAGATGTGGTAAGTGTCAACGGTTTATGGGCTCCTTCTATAGAGATATTCAAGATCCACCTGGATGCCTACCTGTGTGACCTATCGTATGGTACCTGCTTTAGCAGGGGAGTTGGACTTGATCTCTTGAGGTCCCTGTCAACTCCTGTGATCCCCAATTACTGGGTTATGTACACTTCAAATAATAGAATCATAGAATGACCTGGGTTGAAAAGGACCACAATGATCATCTAGTTTCA
Source organism: Perdix hodgsoniae (assembly GCA_035772895.1). Taxonomy (NCBI): domain Eukaryota; kingdom Metazoa; phylum Chordata; class Aves; order Galliformes; family Phasianidae; genus Perdix; species Perdix hodgsoniae. The sequence goes on from JAPSGF010000138.1 coordinate 303,960, forward strand.
ACCCCCCTGCTATGTGCAGGGTCACCAACCACTAGACTGAGTAAGGGGAGGACAAGATAAGGATTAACTCTTGTTTAGGAATGTAGGTAAGCAGGATGTGTGATCAGATAAGAAAAGGATATCTGGAAACTCCGTTTACACAAGGAATGGGTCAGGATGGGATTACTTCTTTCAGAGACAATGGGTCTTCTAGTCAAAGGAGACCCCCACTGCTTATGGCGGGGCCATATGTCAGGAATATGTATGCAAATTCCACTGATTGTGTATTTGTTCGGCCTATATCTGTACCAAGCTTTTTCCCTACGGTGTGCGTGTTAGAAACTATCCCCCTCACACCCAATGATACACGTCTCATTGAACAAACATACCTGCTTTATAACCTAACTCTGGGTTATAGTTTGATTCCACAAATCAAGACCAGGCTGCCCAGAGTCACATCCAGCCTGTCCTTGAATGCCTCCCGAGATGGGGCATTCACAACCTACTTGAGCAACCTGTTCCAGGGTGTCAACACCCTCTGTGTGTAAAACTTCCTCCTAATATCTAATCTAAACCTCCCCTGTCTCAGTTTAAAACCATTCCCCTTGTCCTATCACTATCCACCCTTCTCAACAGCCATTCCCCCTTCTGTTGATATAGAATCATAGAATTGTAGAATTACTCAGGTTGGAAATGACCTTAAAGATGATCAAGTCCAACCACAACCTAACCAAACTACCGTAACTCTAACAACCCTCCGCTAAATCTGTCCCTGAGCACCACATCCAAATGGTTTTTAAATACATTCAGGGATGGTGACTCAACCACCTCCCTGGGGAGCCTATTCCAGTGCTTAACAACCCTTTCTGTAAAGAAGTTTTTCCTGATAGCCAACCTAAACTTCCTCTGGTGCAATTTGAGGCCATTTCCCTTTGTTCTGTCGCCTGTCACCAGTGAGAAGAGACCAGCCCCGCTCTTGCTATGAGTGCCTTTCAGATATTGAAAGAGAGCAATAAGGTCTCCCCTCCGCCTCCTTTTCCCCAGACTGAACAGCCTCAGTTCCTTCAGTCACTCCTCTTGAGGCATATTCTCTAAGCCCTTCACAAGCCTTGTTGCCCTTCTCTGGACCTGTTCCAGCACATCCATGTCCTTTCTGTATTGAGGTGCCCAAAACTGAACACAGTACTCGAGGTGAGGCCTCACCAGTGCTGAGTACAGGGGCACACTGCTGGCTCATATTCAGCTGACTGTCCATCAGTACACCAAGGTCCCTTTCCATCAGCCAGCTTTCCAGCCACTCCTCCCCAAGCCTGTAGGGTTACCTGGGGTTGTTGTGAGCAAAATGCAGGACCTGAGCCTTGGCCCTATTGAAACTCATGCAGTTTACCTTGGCCCAGTCTATCCAGGCCCCTCTGTAGTGCCTTTCTCCCCTCAGGCAGATCAACACTCCCAATTTGGTGTTGTCTTCAAACTTACTGAGGGTGCGCTCAATCCTTTTGTCAAGATTGTTAATAAAGACGTTAAATAGAAGCAGCCCCAGTACTGAGCCTTGGGGACACCACTTGTGACAGGCTACCAACTGTATTTAACTCCATCACAAAATCTTTGGCCCCGGCCATCCATCCAGTGTTTCTCCCATCTGAGCATATGCCCATCCAAACCGTGGGCAGCCAGCTTCTCCACAAGAATGTCATGGAGTACAGTGTCAGTTGCAGAGGTAAAGGCTGTCCAACTGGCCTTAGATGTTGCTGAACAGGAGAGGTGGCCAATACTTTATCTTTACACTGACTCATGGATGGTGGCAAATGCTCTGTGGGGGTGGTTGCAGCAGTGGGAGAAAAATAACTGGCAAAGAAGGGGTAAACCTATTTGGCCTGCTGAACTGTGGAAAGATATTGCTACCCGGATAAAGAATATGGTTGTAAAGGTGTGCCATGTAGATGCTCATGTGCCCAAGAGTTGGGCTACTGAAGAACAGCAAAATAACCATCAGGTGGACCGAGCTGCCAAAATTGAGGTGGCTCAAATAAACCTGGACTGGCAGAACAAGGGTGAATTATTTCTAGCTCGGTGGGCCCACGAGACCTCGGGCCATCAAGGGAGAGATGCAACATAGAAGTGGGCTAGAGACCGAGGGGTGGACTTAACTATTGACATTATTGCTGGACCTTATTCTCACTAATAAGGAAGGGCTTGTCAAGGAAGTAAAGGTCGGGCGCAGCTTGGATTGTAGTGATCATGAGATGTTGGAGTTCAAGATCTTGAGTGGAAGAAACAAAGCAAAAAGTAGGATTGCTACCCTAGACTTTAGGAGAGCCAACTTTGATCTCTTCCGGGACCTACTTGGAGCTATCCCATGAGCTAGGGTGTTAGAGGGGGGCCTGTGAGAGCTGGTCGGCATTTAAACAGCTCTTCTTCCAAGCTCAGGATCAGTGCGTTCCTGTGAGCAAGAAATCGGGAAAGGGTGGCAGGAGACCTTTGTGGATGAGCAAGGAGCTTGTGCACAAAGTCAAAGGGAAGAAGACGGTCCATGAAATGTGGAAAAAGGGTCTGACAACTTGGGAAGAATATAGAAATGTCAGGGCCTTCAGGGGTGCGACGAGGAAGGCTAAAGCCGGCCTACAACTGAATCTGGTAAAGGTGATAAAGGATAATAAAAAAGGCTTTTTTAAGTATGTTAAGAGTGAAAGGAAGACTAGGGAGAATCTGGCTCCCCTACTAAGAGAGGGGGGTGTTCTGGTAACAGGGGATGCTGAGAAGGCGGAGATACTCAATGCCTTCTTTGGAACAGCTTGTGCTGGATGCCATCTCCAGACAACTGGAAGAAAAGGAGGTTATCAGGAGTAGTCAGCATGGATTCATCAGGGGGAGGTCATGCTTGACTAACCTGGTAGCCTTCTATGATGTTGTCACTGGCTGGGTGGATGGGGGGAAAGCAGTGCATGTAGTCTACCTTGATTTCAGCAAGGCATTTGATACTGTCTCCTACTACATCCTTATAACAAAGCTGAGGAAGTGTGGGATAGATGAGTGGACAATGAGGTGGGTTGAGAACTGGCTGACTGGCAGAGCACAGAGGGTCATCATTGGCGGTACACAGTCCAGTCGGAGACCTGTAACTAGCAGTGTTCCTCAGCGGTCGGTGCTGGGTCCGGTCTTGTTCAACATCTTCATCAATGACCTTGATGAGGGAATAGTGACCACCCTCAGCAAGTTTGCTGATGATACAAAGTTGGGAGGATTGGCTGACACGCCTGAAGGCTGTGCTGCCATTCAGCGAGACCTGGACAGGCTGGAGAGCTGGGCAGTAAGAAACCAGATGAGGTTTAACAAATCAAGTGTAGAGTCTTGCATCAAAGGGGGAATAATTGCATGCACCGGTGCAGGTTGGGGGATGACCTGCTGGAGAGGAGCTCTGCAGAGAGGGACCTGGGTGTCCTGGTGGAAGACAGGTTGGCCATGAGCCAGCAGTGTGCCCTTGTGGACAAAAAAGGCCAATGGCATTCTCGGGTGTATTAAAAAGAGCATTGCCAGCAGGTTGAGGGAGGTGATCCTCCCCCTCTACCCTGGTAAGGCCTCATCTGTACTACTGTGTCCAGTTCTGGGCTCCCCAGGACAAAAAAGACAGGGATCTCTTGCAAAGAGTCCAGTGAAGGACCACTAAGATGGTGAAGGGCCTGTAGCATCTCCCCTATGAAGAAAGGCTGAGTGAACTGGGTCGGTTTAGCCTTGAGAAAAGAAGATTGAGAGGGCACCTGATACAGGTTTATAAATATCTAAAGTGTGGGGGGCAGAGTGGCGAGGCCAGACTGTTTTCAGCAGTGTGTGGAGACAGGACAAGGGGAAACAGACAGAAACTGCAGCATAGGAAGTTCCACACCAATGTGCGCAAGAACTTCTTTACGGTGAGGGTGACGGAACACTGGAATAGGCTGCCCAGGGAGGTTGTGGAGTCTCCTTCTCTGGAGATATTCAAGATCTGCCTGGACACCTACTTGTCCGATCTGGTGTAGGGAACCTGCTTTGGCAGGGGGGTTGGACTCAGTGATCTATGGAGGTCCCTTAAAAGCCCTACAATTCTGTGATTCTGTGATTGCACAGGTTATTCATGACTGGGAAACGTGTGCCATAATTAAACAAGCCAAGAGGATGAAACCACTCTGGGGGGAAGGGTGATGGCAAAAGTACAAATATGGGGAGGAATGGCAGGTTGATTATATCACCTTGCCACGATCTTGCAGTGCTAAGTGTTATGTGCTTACCGTGGTGGAGGCAACCACGGGGTGGCTTGAAACACCATATTAGGTCTTGAGAAACAAGTCCTGTGGCGACATGGCATTCCAGAAAGAATTGAGTCAGATAATGGGACTCATTTAAAAAATTCTCCTGTACATACTTGGGCCAAAGATCATGGCACTGAGAGGATTTACCATATCCACTATCATGCACTAGCTTCCGGTAAAATCAAAGGATACATTGGGTTGTTAAATACTTTGCTGAAAGCAATGGGTGGTGGAACATCTAAGTACTGGAAGAGGCATTTGGCAGAAGCCACCTGGTTGGTCAACACTAGAGGATCAATCAGTCATGATGGTCCTGCCCAATCCAGCTTTGTACATAATGCAGAGGAAGATAAGGTCCCTGTTGTACATGTAAAGAGCACTCTGGGAAAAGCAGTTTGAGTCTTTCCATCTTCTGGAACTCTCTCTCCTACCTCATTTGATTTATTAGTCTCAATTTCAATTAGATTGTATTATATTGTGTTATTTTGCATTTCCAATATCATAGTTAGTAAAATAAGTTTTCCTCCATAGATTGTTGCCGCTGTTTTATTTCCCCCCCCCCTTCCTTCCCATTTTGTGTGGGGCCAGAATGGGCATAGAGGAGCAGGGCCTACTGCCCCCTGTCACGGGCATAGATTGATCTAGTTAACTCCGTGACAGATTTTTGGTAGAGAATGAGGGCATAGCCCCTTTTTAGCTTATAGAACGAATCTCCTTCTCTCCTCTCAGAGAGCTTCGTTAGGGAGCATTATCAGTAGTTCAGGTTTTTGTGCTGGAAAACTTGACCTTGAAAGACCAGTTGTACTGCTTAGTCTGGGGAGTGCCTCTTTTTTTTTTGTTCCCCTCATCATGATAGTTTCAATTCATTCCACCCCTGAAAAAGACCAGTCAAGTGAAGTAGTGGGAAGGGGAAAAAACCTCCTTAGATTTATGTAAGCCGCACTGCCCCTGACTCAAATACTGGCTTCGTTTCTCGGGATCCCATCCTCATCACTCTTGAACACCTATGGGATCCCAAGAAACGAAGCCAGTGTTTGAGTCAGGGACAGTGCGGCTTATATAAATCTAAGGAGGTACAACTTATTTGGGGTTTGGCTTGTGCTAGAGACCGAGGGGTGGACTTAACTATGGGTGCTATTGCACAGGTTATTCACAACTGTGAAACGTGTGCCACAATCAAACAAGCCAAGAGGATGAAACCACTCTGGGAGGAAGGGCAATGGCAAAAGTACAAATATGGGGAGGCATGGCAGGTTGATTATATCACCTTGCCACGGTCTCGCAGTGGTAAGTGTTATGTGCTTACCATGGTGGAGGCAACCACGGGGTGGCTTGAAACATATGCAGTACCCCATGCTACTGCCCGAAACACCATATTGGGTCTTGAGAAACAAGTCCTGTGGCAACATGGCACCCCAGAAAGAATTGAGTCAGATAACATGACTCGTTTCAAAAATTCTCTTATAAGTACTTGGGCCAAAGATCATGGCATTGAGTGGATTTACCATATTCCCTACCATGCACCAGCATATGGTAAAATTGAACGATGTAATGGGTTGTTAAAACTATGCTAAAAGCAATGGGTGGTGGAACATGTAAGCACTGGGAGAAGCATTTGGCAGAAGCCACCTGGTTATTTAATACCAGAGGATCTATCAATCATGATGTTCCTTTCCAATCCAGCTCCCTACATACCGTAGAGGGAGATAATGTCCCTGTTGTACATGTAAAAAGCATGTTGGGTAAAACAGTTCTGGTTCTTCCAGCTTCTGGAAAGGACAAACCTCTCCGTGGTACTGTTTTTGCCCAGGGACCAGGGTCCACTTGGTGGGTAATGCAATAAAATGGGGATGTTCCATGTGTACCCCAAGGAAACTTGATGCTGGGGGAGTGCAGACAGTAATTCTATGTATATGTATATGGACTCGTGTGTAATGCATTTTTAATCATTTTCTTTGTGTATGTGTGTATATATATATATATATATATATAAAGCATGATGTAGTGATGTAGAATAAGGGGTGTAATGTCATCGTTTTACAGGTTTTTGGTTTTCAGTATTTGCATGGGAACTGCTGAATCACAGCCTGAACCTTTGATTAGTTATCTAAGGCAAGCAGTATGTCAGTCCTGGGAGCACAGGTGAAAGCAATTCACCTGTGCTACAGGAAAAGGTGGAGCCAGGCTCCACCTCTCCAGACCCATTGAAGTGCTGACTGCCAGGGAGGAAGGATCTCTTCTGAGAGATCCACTCCTTGGGAGCCTTTTGAAGCGAGCCCTCTACACAGATACGCGTTCCAGCTATTTTCTCTTTGTTCCCCTTGTGCGTAGCTCTCTTTTTGATTTATTTCCATACCTTGTTTATACATCTATTAATTTTTGATTGTACCTTTCAATTATATTATTTTTCCTTGATTGTACTCTTGGCGAGGCAGGCAAATTAAATATATCTAAATTTATATCATGTCTTTCCTCTGGAATTTTTGTAAATGGATCAAGGGGGAGAACACTCTCCCCTTAAATAAAATGATCTTGGGACAGATCCCAGGATTTATGGGATCTCCTTATTATGATCTAGCAACCGTTATCGAAAAATGGGGTCCCTTAAGGGATATGGGACACACCTCCCCTTATCTATTAGCTGAGTACTTTCAAGGACTCAGCAAAGATATATTGACTACAAAAGAAAGGCAACTAGCTGCCTCTATAGTGGCATGGCCTTTACTAAAAGATTTAAATACTTCTGAAGTGAATAATAATACCTGAATAAATGAAAACCAACTTTTTAAAGACTGTATTGTAAAACTAGGACAGGAACTTAGCCTGTTAACAGGAAAAAAAACAACCCTACTCCCCATAGGCCAAGTACGCAATATTACAATAACTGATGACCAAATTCCTGAACCAATAGATCATAAATAAAGGTCTATAAATATCTAAGGTGTGGGGGGCAAAGTGGCAAGGCCAGACTTTTTTCAGCAGTGTGCATAGACAGGACAAGGGGAAATGGCCAGAAGCTGGAGCATAGGAAGTTCTGCAACAATGTGCGCAAGAACTTCTTTATGGTGAGGGTGACGGAGCACTGGAACAGGCTGCCCAGGGAGGTTGTGGAGTCTCCTTCTCTGGAGATATTCAAGACCCGCCTGGACGCCTACCTGTGTAACCTGGTGTAGGGATCCTGCTTTGGCAGGGGGGTTGGACTCGATGATCTCTGGAGGTCCCTTCCAACCCCTACGATTCTGTGTGTGATTCTGCGTGATCTTGATCAAGAAGATAAAAGATCCAAGTCGGATCTTGAAGCTCCTATTTGTTTAGAACCACTGGAAGTCTGTCCGGTGGTAACTCAAAAAACAAAGAAAGTTCAAGATAAACCCGACATGGTAAAATTCACAGCGGGAATGAGGGACCTAATCTTACAGCAAGCTCCCTCTCACTTATATGCAACCTTGGTTTCCATATTAAACCCTCTAGTAGCCTCGGAAGCAGTGGTCCAGCAGGCTGCTCAATTAGTAGCCGATTTAGGAGAGAGGGAACGCCTAAGATCAAAATGTAATGTCAGATTATTAGAAGAGGCCGAAGTATTGCCGGTGACTAAAATCAAAATGCCGGCTACTCGGGCTTCTCAATCGGGACTCATAAGGGTTTCTCGAAAGCAGATGTTTAATGATTTGATCCGGGATGGGGTTCAATTTGCTAAAATTGACCATCAGCCTAATTATGTCCTCCACCAGCTCAGGAGACAGTTAAAGGACAATCAAAAATCTCAAACTTACCGTAAAAAACCAAGGGTAAGAATCATAGAAAGAATACCGACACAGACATGGAACTTACAAGACTTTATTGTTCCCAATAGGAAAAAAAAAGCCACCTCAGGTGTCTCGGGCTACAATGCCTGAGACATCAGAGGCAAAAGAATTATCCCTGGCGCAGTTCATGGCGTGACGGGGGATGTTAGTCCCCCTAGGTCCTCCAGATGGGACCGGAGGCCCTATGTAGAGTTAACAATTTACTGGTCCCGGAAAAACATACAGAGAGTTATGGCACTGGTAGACACAGGGGTGGAAACATCGATTATCTATGGAGACCCATCTAAATTTCATGGAGATAGAGTGATGATTGGTGGCTTTGGGGGACAAACTATCGCTGTCACCCAAACATGGTAAAACCTGGAGGTTGGGTGCCTCCCACCCCGGGAGTATAAGGTATCTATTGCCCCAGTTCAAGAATACATACTGGGCATAGATATTCTATGGTGCCTGGCTCTCCGCGTGACCTGGCGGATTGGAGAAAACCCAATTACGTTAATCTGTATCATTACATTGATGATCTCCTGTTGACAACCGACTCACTGGAGGCAGTAGGGCAGGTGGCAGTTTCATTAACTGCCTATTTACAACAGAAGGGATGGGCTATAAATCCCCAAAAGGTGCAAGGTCCGGGCCTGTCCGTAAAATTCTGGGGGTGGTTTGCTCAGGAAAGTCCAAAGTACTACCCAGTGCTGTTATATATAAATTTCAGGCGTTCCCAGTCCCTACAACATCGAAGCAGCTGCAAGAGTTTCTGGGTATATTGGGTTATTGGCGTTCCATTATACCTCATCTAGCGCAGTTGCTGAGGCCACTGTACAGACTCACAAAAAAGGGGCAGCTATGGGATTGGGGGAAAACAGAACAGGACGCTTTTCAACAGGCGAAACTGGCAGTTAAACAAGCCCAGGCATTGGGTATATTTGATCCTACCCTCCCAGCTGAGTTGGATGTTCATGTGACTCAGGATGGCTTTGGCTGGGGCCTGTGGCAACGCCAGAGTTCTGTTCGGACCCCCATTGGGTTCTGGTCTCAGGTTTGGCATGGAGCAGAAGAAAGATACAGCATGATTGAAAAACAGTTATTGGCTGCCTATTCAGCATTACAGGCAGTAGAGCCAATAACTCAAACAGCTGAAGTCATAGTTAAAACAACTCTGCCAATCCAGGGGTGGGTGAAAGATCTAACCCACCTTCCTAAGACAGGGGTGGCCCAAGCACAAACAGTGGCACGATGGGTCGCTTACCTCAGCCAAAGGAGCAGTCTGTCTTCATCACCTTTGAAAGAAGAACTTCAGAAGATCCTAGGCCCAGTGACCTATCATAGTGATGCACCAAGAGAAACACTGGTCGCTCCACCAGAGAAGAGTCCCATTCAGGAGGGGAAATATCCTATCCCTGAAGATGCCTGGTACACAGACGGGTCCAGCAAGGGTAACCCAAGCAAGTGGAGAGCAATAGCATACCATCCTTCGACCGAGACAATCTGGTTTGACGAGGGGGATGGTCAGAGCAGCCAATGGGCAGAATTACGAGCTGTGTGGATGGTTATAACCAAAGAACCCGGTGATGGCATTTTGAACATCTGCACAGATAGTTGGGCTGTGTACCGGGGGCTCACTCTTTGGATTGCACAGTGGGCCACCCAGGAATGGACTATCCACGCCTGACCAATCTGGGGCAAAGACATGTGATTAGACATATGGAACACAGTTAAACACAGGACTGTATGTGTCTACCATGTTTCTGGTCATCAGCCCCTACAGTCACCAGGAAACAATGAGGGTGACACACTGGCTCGAGTTCGATGGATTGAGAATTCACCATCTGAGAACATCGCCCGCTGGTTACATCAGAAACTACGGCATGCAGGACAAAAGACAATGTGGGCAGCTGCTAAAGCATGGGGACTGCCCATACAACTACCTGACATTGTCCAGGCATGCCAAGATTGCGAGGCTTGCTCTAAGATGAGAACGAGATCGTTGCCCAAAACGACAGCCCATCTTGCCAGAGGACACAATCCTCTCCAGCAATGGCAGGTCGATTATACTGGGCCCCTTCCTCGATCTGAGGGGGCAAGATATGCCCTGACCTGCGTCGACACTGCAAGTGGGCTTCTGCAGGCCTATCCAGTGCCAAAAGCAAACCAGGCATATACCATCAAGGCACTCACTAAACTGATGTCTGCCTATGGGACACCTCAAGTCATTGAGAGCGACCAAGGGACTCATTTCACTGGTGCAATGATACAGCGCTGGGCAGAAGAAAATAACATGGAACGGCGATTCCACCTGCCATATAATCCAACGGGGGCTGGCCTCATTGAACGTTATAATGGTATTCTTAAGGCCGCCCTGAAGACAAACTCCCAGTCCCTGCAGGGGTGGACAAAAAGACTGTACAAAACCTTGCAGGACTTGAATGAAAGACCTCGAGACGGCAGACCCAGTGCCCTGAGAATGTTGCAGACCACATGGGCCACCCCACTTAGGATCCAAATTACGGGCACTGATCATCAGATAAAACCCCAGATTGGTAATGAAAATAATCTTCTGCTCCCTGCCCCTGAGAACTTAGAATCAGGCACCCATAGAATAAAATGGCCTTGGAAGGTGCAGGTAGGACCCAAGTGGTGTGGCCTACTTGCACCTTGGGGGAGACTGTTGGAGGTGGGAGGTTCAGTAGTCCCTCCAGTAATAGGTACATGGCCTACTGATATTGTGGTCAACACTCCAATCTTCATTGCTAAAGGGACCCCCATCATGTCCCTATGGCAGATCAGGACACCTTCTTTAGTGCCTGATATAGTTATGCAGCAGCAGATAGCTGGCCAAGAAGTGTGGTACAGGCGGCCGGGATGTGCCCCAATACAAGCGGAAGTGTTGACCCAGGATAGAAACACGTCCTGTATCTTGCCCTGGAGAGCAGACCTTCCCCTCCTGGTACCTCTGAAACATCTGTATTACTCCCTGTGAGTCTTTGAGTCTTCAGGATCACCGGAAGGAACAAAATACCATCAAAGCATTCCAGTGTTACAGTCATATCATGTGTGACACCCGGTGATGGCCAACATGGGACTGATGGAATGTAGGACGGACCTGCACCTCATGACCGCATGCCTCCAGTGACATCATCCAGCACTGGCCCATAAAAGAATATCAATGTTCACCAATCGCCACTTGTATTGAATTGTACCAACGTGCGTCGCGATGGAAACTGTATAAGCATCGCGATATAGCGAATCTTTGTATTAGGAAAAGCTTACCCTGTAGTCAACCTAATCATTTGGTTCACGCTGTGAAGGGGTGGAGTGTATGGGAACTGCTGAATCACAGCCTGAACCTCTGATTAGTCACCTGAGGCAAGCAGTATGTCAGCCCTGGGAGCACAGGTGAAAGCAATTCACCTGTGCTGCAGGAAGGGGTGGAGCCAGGCTCCACCTTTCCTAGACCCATTTAAGTGCTGACTACCACTAGAGCATGGTCTTTGCTCTAGTGGTCCTTTCTTTTGCGGGTCTTTTGAAGTGAGCCCTCTATATGGGTAAGTTTTTAATCTAGTTTCTCTCATTCTTGCTGTGCATCTTGTTTGTTTCATTTTTGTACTTTGATTATGCATTTATTGTACTTTGATTATACTTCTCAATTATATATTATTTCTTTTGATTATACAAATGCTGTGATACACCTTTTTCCAATTGCTTTGTGTTATATCTCGCCTATGAAGGGAGGAAGGGGTGACCAGATTTGCAAGTTGCTTTGAATAGATTAAGGTGAAATAATGTTCAAGGTCCATACTCAAGTGGAAAAAGATCAACTTTAATAGATTTCTATAAAGCAATTACATGTGCTGTCTTTCACTATTATGTCTACTTATGTTGTGTAGTTTTATGAGAAGTTCCTGTAGGCCTTGCGTTATGTAACAACTTTAAGAGAAAGAGAAGAAAGAGAGAGAGAGAGAGAGAGATCACTAGTCCTGCAGTCTGGAAGCCAGCATTGGGCCTGTCAACTGTGGTGTTCCACATTGTATAAAATGATGAAGGGAAGCAGCGGCAGCAGTAAGAAGTGGGGGCAGCTGCAGAAAAAAGAGAGAGCAGGCTGTCATCCCTAGTCCCTATTTATAGTTTCAAAGCAAAAAGGGAAAGGATGGTCCCCCATAGTCCTTATTTGGGATTGCAGTTGGCTACAGTTCCAGGACTGATTGAGATACCAGACACCAACCAATTCAAAAGGAGGTGACACCAGGCTGGGATTGACTGTTTCTTGGGCATTATTGTGAAATCTTCCAGGAGTGGTTGAGACATCAGTCAAAGGGACTCCCAGCTCCTTCCTTGACTTGTCTCTCTGGGCTTAATTGTCCAGGCTTGTCCCTTGCACTATATCAATGCCCCCTTCTCTAGAGAGATCCCAGTTGCTTGGTTTTACTGCCCACTAAGTCCAGGGTACTGGCCCTGTTATCCCAGCATCAGAGAAGCCAGGTGACATTGTGCTTTCCTAGACAATGGCTGAAATCTTTCTGCATAGCTTGCAGCTCACCCAGTAATAGTTGATCAGGTGGTTACTGCCTCTTTTTGGACTTCTGCCTCTTCTTCCTCTTGTTCCTGTGATGGTCCTGCTTCAGAGTGGCCTGCCTTGTCCACTTCTTCCTCCTTCCCCCCTCCAAGGAGAAGTTCCTTCTCTTCCTGAATGAACTGGCTTCTGCTACCATTGTTTTGTCTTGAGTATAGAGGTGACCAATACCAGCACAGGCTGTCTCTCTGATTCAGTCACAGTGTCTGTCACAGGGGTTGGATGAGCTGCAGTGTCTGTCACCAAAGATGGATTAGATCCAGAGGCATTCATTCTGTTCCCCTTAAGTAGTGTTGATTTTTTGATGGGCATAGACTAGACCACCAGAATGGTGCAGTGAGCTCTAACTCTCTAGCATTGCCAGAGTTGGAGCATACCTTTTTAAAATTCTATTGGGCTTTTAGAATTCTGCACTTGTTCAGGGATTAAATCCAAAACCATTGAACGTGACAACCGTGATAAGATACCTGCCCGTATTCTCCCCCACACCTTGCCACCCATAACCATCCTGCCTTAGGGCAGATCTCTGGGGGATATTCTTACGTAGTTGTTTAACCACAGGCAAAACCAGAGATATGTTCAGGAGACATAGCAATAGGATCATGCTAGTTTGAACATCCCAATAACATTCAAAATTCTTAAGAGCTGTTGTAACTAGCCTGAAGAAGAATGGTAAGGTGAATGGGAAAGGAAAGATGTCCAGCCTTGTCCCCCATCCATATAGGTTGCCTGAGGAGAAAAGGTAAAGAGTGTATATGTTAATAGCTTCCATGAGATGGTTCCTGAAGTTCAAGAATGATGGAAATACTGAGTACAAATACCAGATTAAGTTCACAGTCAGTATAACATGAGCGTATGCTATATTAAAACTGACAAAAACCAAAAATATATTCAGGAGGAGGTGTTTTGGTTTAACCTGCAGGCAGCTAAGCACCACACAGCCTCCAGAGAGATGGAGGAAAGAATCAGAAAAAATGTAAAACTTGTGGATTAAGACAGTTTTATAGGACAGAAAAGGAAGGGAAAATAGTAACTACAATACTACTACTAAGAATAATGATACAAGAATATACAGAACAAGAGATGGATAATGCAATTGCTCACCATTTGCTGATCAGTGCCCAGCCAGTCCTCAAACAATGGCCCCATATCCTCCAGCCAACTCTTCCATTTTTGTTGTTCACCATGACACCACATATTATGGAATATTCCTTTGGCCAGTTTCGGTCAGCTGTTCTGATTCTGTTTTCTCCCAGCTTCTCATGCACCTCAAGCCTCCTTGCTGGCAGAGCAATACAAGGAGCTGAAACATCCTTGACTTAATATAAGCACTGTTCAGCAGCAACTAAAACATTAGTGTGTTGTCAACATCATTCTCATCCTGAATCTGAGAGACAGCACCATAACAGCTACTAAGAAGATGGTTAACTCTATCCCAGCTGAAACTAGGACGCCGATAAAGCACACTTGCAGTCTTCCATTTTGTAACATTTTCTCAACACAGATCCCTGTTCTAAACAGGGATTTTTTTTCTGAATACATCCCATATAAAAATATTTTTCCAACATATACAGATGTTTTGCCTGATTAGGTGAACATCTATCCAGTACAGACCACATCACACATTAAGGGTGTGATGTCTGGTGATCACTCTAAGAAATATTTGCCTAATATTTTACCGTTTCAACTGTCAGCATCACATCAATACCATAAGAATACAGATAGTCCAAACCTGAAGCAAATAATTAATGTAATCATGAAATTAGAGATATATTTTAATTCAGCTAGAAAATAAATTGCTGGCTGTGTGCAACTGTCAGAAAATTCTTCACAAAAAGCATGAACACATTCTACAGATATTTAGTTTTGATCAGCTATTTCCAAACTACCATATGTTGAAGAAGGATTACAAATACTAACATTTCTACTCCCTTGTCATGGAGTTATCTCTAGATCAATCTGTGTCCATGACAGGGGGACAGCAGGCCCACAGGCCCACCGGCCCAAAATGAAAAAAGAAGGGGGGAGGAAGGGGGGGACAATGGTTTACAAGATGGTTCAGCCTGGTTCTGTGACTAATGGGGCAGGGGACCCAAGGACCCATGCCCCGGGAAAAGGGGAGTAAAAAAAAAAACAAACGGGAATGGTAAGGAGATGGGAGCTGGGCCTAAAAACAGAACAGTGGCAACAAACTGAGGAGGAAAGTTAATTTACTAAATATGATACTGCAATGCAAGATAACACAATGTAATACAATGTAATTGGAATTATGGGTAATAAATCAAATAAAATGAGAGAGTGCCCCAAACCAAAGGCCTTACTCTGAATTGAAGGCGAAACAGCTGGGGCACTCACTACCAGGATGACTGGCAGAAAAAGAGAGAGTCTTGTGACTTGCCAGGAGTTTTCTCTTTCCATCTGAATGCAAAGTCCTCTGGGGTATGTAGTTTTTCCTCTCTTCTGAGAACCAGGTACCCAGAAAATTGGAAGTGGGGCATTAACCCTTAGACTTGCAGTGCTTTACATGATGTTATGATGTGGAATACCGATAACAAAAATCATAAAACCATGACATCCCTTAATAGTAAGTTTTATAAATATTGCACAGATTGCATAGTTAACTACAAGTAAAAGCACTTTCTCCGGATGCATAACTGACACGAGTATTTAAATGCACTGAATGAATAATTTCAATGTCTTCGAAGTGGCAGGACACATGAGAATAGAAGCACACAATACCTACTGTAGCTGCTACAATATACATATCTTAAGGCAAGATTTTTATCAGCACACACAGCAACATAAACTTGAGAGCACTAGGCGATGACTTAGTATTTGCTGTGAGGACTATAACTTTTTGTTTCCTTGATGTTTACAAATTCAGTCTCTTTTTTGAGCGTGTGAACTATGTGTTTTTCTAACATAATCCATAACTGGGTTGGAAAGGATCTGTTGCTTTATTTGATCTATTTTATCATTACAGTTTGTGAAGCAAATATTTTTGATGTCATTAACCTTCCTGAAATATTCTTAATGTGAATTCTTAACATATCCTACGGTATCGGTATTCCACATCATAACACCATGTAGTGCACTGAGAGTTAAAGCGTTAATGCACCAGTTCTGGGTACCTGTCCAAGAAGATAAGAACTACATCCCCTAGAGGACTGTTCACTGTTCTGTTACCGTTTCTGCTCTGAGGGAAAGATAAAAACTGTTTGCAGATCATGATACCTGCCTTTTTTCCCTTTAGACTATCCAACTCATCTCTGTTGCGGGTGCCATATTGCCTCAGCATTAGAGTATGACCTTTGGTTTTCGGACAATCTCACTCATTTTATTTTATATATTATCTTCAGTTCCAATTATACTGTATTACAGCGTGTTACCTCACATTCCGTTATCTTTTTAGTAAATTTGTTTGTTTCTCCTCAGATTATTGCCCCTGTTTTGTTTTTAGGGCCATCTCCCTACCCTTTTCCCTTTTCCAGGGTGTGGGCCTGTAGGTCTCCCTGCACCGCTAGTCGTGGACCCAGGCCGAACCAGCCCGTAAACCGTTGACAATCCTAACAATGTGAGTTGCTGGAGGAGGGAGGGGATCCTCAAACGATCCCACTTTGAGGTTGATGATGGTAATGGATGCCCTGGGCCTGGAGTTGGCCAGTAAGATAGTACCTAAGGTTCAGGAGACGGGAACTCCAGTTGGTAAATCAGCCTCGATGGGAGCCCAACTCAAATGCCTGTACACTAATGCGCACGCAGAGCATGGGGAACAAGCAAGAAGAGTTACAGGCGTGCGCATGCCTACGAGGCTCTGATGTCGCTGGCAACACTGAGATGTTTCAAGAATTAGATTTATTTCCAGGTTGCAGAAAATTTGAGTTGCAGACCAAACATGTATTTGTTCTTTTTAGTAGGTTAACAGTATTTCTTGTCATTATGCTATGTTTGTCTTTCTCACATTTAGAGTATTGTCAATCGAGGCCTTGACTGAGTTATAATGATTATGTCATTAATATAATTAGTGTTATTATTTTATAGTATGGTAGTAGTTTGTGAATAAACAAAAAAGGGGGAATTGTGGTAATACAAGAGAAACTGTTCAGAGCAGAAGCTGTGGACCAAGATAAACAGCATGAGAACTGAGGATACCTCTAGAAGAAGAGAGAACGTCTCACGGCTCTCATTGGGTAAGCGCCTGTGTGAACGGTTGAAGAGTGTTTTGTAGAACGCTCTGTTGACATTTAAAGGTAGATGGGAAAGTTGTAGGGGTGGATGGGAAAGCTAGAAAAAGAAAACTTGTGAAGGTATGTAAGTGATGCGAGAACTTGTAATAAACAATTTGGATCGTTCACATCTAAGTCTGTGCATCAGACGTTGCATTAGGTCTGGAGAAACAAGTCCTATGGTGACATTGAACTCCAGAAAAAATTGAGACAGATAATGGGACTCATTTCAAATATTCCCTGGTAAGTACTTGGGCCAAAGATCATGGCATGGAGTGGATTTACCATATTCCCTACCATGCACCAGCCTCTGGTAAAATTGAATGATGGAATGGGTTGTTAAAAACTATGCTGAAAGCAATGGGTGGTGGAACATTTAAACACTGGCAAAAGCATTTGTTGGAAGCCACCTGGCTGGTCAACACTAGAGGACCTATCAGTCGTGATGGTGCTACCCAATCCAGGTCCCTACGTACTGTAGAGGGAGATAAGGTCCCTGTAGTACTTATAAAGAGCTCGCTGAGAAAAGTGGTTTGTGTCCTTCCAGTCTCTGGAAAGGGAAAACCTCTCCGTGGTTTTTGCCCAGGGACCTGGGTTCACTTGGTGGGTGATGCAGAAAGATGGGTGTGTTTAATGTGTACCACAAGGGACTTTGTTGTTGAGGGAGTGCAGTCAGTAATTCCATGTGTGTGTATATATGTGCGTGTGCATGTACTGCATATTAATTATTGTTTGTTTGTATATTTTTATATTAAGCATGATGTAGTGTGGAATAAGGGGTGGAATGTCATCTTTTTATGATTCTTGTTATCGGTATTCCACATCCTAACATCATGTAAAGCACTGGGAGTTAAAGAGTTAATGCTCCACTTCCATGGACCACCGGTTTTTCCGAATACCTGGCTCTCAGAACAGAATAACTACATACCGCAGAGGACTTTGCTTTCAGAGGGGAAGATAAAGCTCCTGGCAAGTCATGGGACTCTACTCTTGCTCGCTGCCTGGCAGTGTGTCGGTGTGCTCCCCAGCCGTTTCACCTTCAATTCAGAGTAAGGCCTTCGGTTTTGGACACTCTCCCTCTCTCACTTTATTTATTAGCCTCAGTTCCAATTATATATTGTATTATATTGTGTCATCTTCCATTCCAATATTATATTTAGTAAATTAACTTTCCTCTTCTGATCATTGCTGCTGTTCTGCTTTTAGGCCCAGCTCCCATCTCTGTACCATTCCCCTTTTCCCTTTCCCCTTTTCCAGGTTGTGGGTCTGTCGGTCCCCTACCCCCATTAGTCACAGAACCGGGCCAAACCAGCCTGTAAGCTATCAACCCCCCCTGCTCCCCTCCCCTTTTTGGGCTGGTGGGCCTGCTGTCCCCCATCACAGACACAGATAGATCTAGAGATAAGTCCATGACAGTTTTAGTATTTAGAGTTGAAAATAAAATTTAAAGACGAGGAGATAGAAGTATCAATACCAGAATCTAAATTTGCCCAAGCTACAGTATTATTGTTACAGGAAGTCAAGCTGGTAAAGAAAGTAATTTCACCCAAAATCCAAGTCTTTCATATGGGCAAGAGAGGTGCCTGGAAGATCAAAGAGAGCTGGGCCAGTAAGGATAGATCTAAAGCCAGGATTGGTACCAGTATGGCTGAAATGATATCCTATAAAATTAGAAGCTAAGATGGGATTGGTACCTCTCATACAGAAATTCTTAAAACATGGTTTATTAAGGGAATGTGAGTCTAAGTACAACACCCCAATTTTGCCTGTTAAGAAAGCTGGTGGGAAGTCTACTAGATTAGTAGTTCTAAGAGCAATTAAAAGCAATTTACATTGCTAACTACTTATACTGTAGCACACAGATGGTTCACACTATCAGACCTGAAAAATACCTTTTCTGCATCCTGCTTGAATCAAGAGCTGTTTGCATGAGCGGAAAATCTTGAGAGGGAAGAAAAACCTAATACACTTGGACAGTGCTGCCACAAGATTTATTGAATTTTCTGATAGTGGTTACTGGGTATCAAAGGAAAAGGCTCAAATTCCACAGGAAGCTGTAACTTACTTAGGTTTTGAGATCCTGAGAGGACAGAGACAGTTAAAATGCTGACAAAAAAGCCATCTGCCAGCTTCTGGAACCCTGAAATGTCCATGAGACGAGAAGCTTTTTAGGAATAGTAGGATAGCGTAATTATTGAAAGTGTCAAAAGAATCTCTGCAGTGGACTAATGAAAGTCAAAATGCTTACATAAAGCTTAAAAGAACATTAATGAAAGCCCTGGCCTTAGGACTATGAGAAACAGGCTGTAGCTTTAGGGGTCCTGACACAATACTTGGGAGAAAAAAGATGGTCAGTAGCCTATTTCTCCAAGCAACTGGACACAGTGCATCAGGAATGGCCCAGGTGTCTCAGCACCTGTGTTGCAAATAGAAGAAGCTGGAAAGCTTGCCATGAAACAAAGAGTAACTGTTTACAGTGCTGAATCAGAAGAGGGTTCATTGGCTGTCCCCCAAGTCACATGTTGAAGTACCACTTGTGGAACAAGAATTTTGAAAACAACCACTGTTGTCAACCCTGCACTGTTCCTCCTGGCCCAACAGACTGAGGGCAGCCTTGAACAAGGATATCCCCTTGCCCAGCTGGGAATTGTACATGGGTGGAGTAGTTTTATGAAGGAAGGAAAACAATTATCAGGATACATCATTACTATGGTAGAGACAACAGTAGAAGTGCAGGCATTGCTCTCCCAAAACATCTGCTCAGAAGGCTGAATTGATTGCTCAGACTTGAGCTCTACAATTAAGTGAAGGAAAATGTGCAAACATTTGGACTCATTCAAAATACACATTTGGAGCAGCGCATGCAAACAGAAGGAGAGAGGACTACTATCTGCACAAGAAAGTGAAATTAAACACAAGGAAGATGTTTTAAGATTTTTGGAGAGCGTAAAAGTCCCCACTGCAGTGACTATTATACATTTCAAAGGTCATCAATCCAGACAAACCACTCAAAAGCGAGGAAACAAATTGGCCGATATGGGCACAAAAAGGGCTACAGAAAAAGGCATAGAACTGAAGTGCTAGCCATAATACCAGAGAGAAGGGTTCCTTTACAAGGGAAACCTGTCTGTGATAAACATGACCTAAATTTGATAACAGCATTAAAAGAAGAAAGGCAGAGAGATGGGTAGGCAGATACTCCTTCTAGCCTAGTAGTAGTACCACACTCTCATGAGTAGCCATAATTAGGTCATGGCCTGAACCAGTGATTGAGCACCTGTTGAAGGGGTGTGGCCAGCCCTGGGAGCACAGATGCAAGCAATTCACCTGTGCATCTGGAAGGGAGGGACCCAAGGTCCACCCCTCCCTAACTGAAAAGGAAGCATCTATAGTTGGAAGTTATTTCCTATGGGAGTTTCCAGAAAGCTTTAATCTTTGGAAAGGGGTAAGCTATTTCTTCTTTATTTCTAAGTTATGGCCGCTATTTTACTTGGGTAATCTGAAACTGGTTAAAGGCAACTATATTAACTGTCTTCTATTCTTATGGTTGGTGAGGCAGGTGAGAGTCACCTATGAAGGTAATGCTAATCTTATGATGGTTTTACTAAAAGGTGTTCCAGGATGTCTGGGATAGGGGAAATCTGTCCCCCTGGAAAAATAACTAACCAGAGGTATCCCAAGATTCCGAAGCTTTCTGTGGCACATGCTGGCCTCTATTGTGGAAAAATAGAAAAAGATTATAGGAAATCTTTTATTCCAAAAGGAAATATTGCTAGTTCCCTAGCCCCTATGGCTACTTATTTTGAGGACCTAGGAAAAGTATTAAGACAAACAAGGAGAGGTGGCTTGCTACTTCTATTCTAGCATGGTCTCTACTAACGGCATTAAATCATCTGAATATATCAGAACAATGTGTCGAGGAATAAAATCACTTACTGCGTGAGTGAGTTAAATGGCTTGATCATAAATTTGCTGCACTTACAAGTAAAACCACTCAAACTGGCCCAATGCCGCAAGTCAGGGCCCTGTCCATTGTGAGCAAAAGGGACCTTGAGCAATCAGAACCCCTATGATCATGATAATAAGGGAAAGGAGACTTCTAAAAAATCTGAACTAGAGGCTGTGGTAGACCTTGATGCTTTAGAAATCCATCCTGTAGTCATGCAACAAACCAAGAAAGTTAAAGAAAGGCCTTAGGGAGTTCCACCTGAAGATTGGCTTCCTCTTCAAACTGCTATGCATGTTATGGCTTGCCCTTATACAGAAGCTGAATTTATGTACTTAGTCTAGCATTATCAACAGAAGCCAAGAGAAAGCATCCTGGCCTGGCTACTAAGGCTATATAAGATATAGGAGCTGAAACTGAAGTAAAATATCCAAAATATCCAAGCTAGCCTCTATTATAATGCAACCAGCCTTAAGACAGCAATATGCTGTGACTGTCATACCAATGAGGAAAATAATTCCTTAATTCAGTGGATTATGACAGACTGTTAACCGACTTTTGCTGCAGAGACTAGTTTCAGAGCAGGTAAGACTGCACTGGGCAAGGGATCTGGAGAGAAAAGGACTAACAAAAAAGCTCTTTTAAAGGCTTTTTTGAAGCCAGCAACAATGCTGTGTTTGTGCTGGGGGGCTAGCAGCTTGTGGGCAGGCTGCTGAGCGAGCAGGGGTGGAGCTGGTACATTAGTGGCACAGTTTAAACACCCTATGAATGTGTCATCACCCACCCTTGACCTTGGCACCTGGTGATAAGCTTTAAATAGTCAAGGGGAAGGTGGAAGCTAGCTATGCCACAAAGCACACCAAGTGAGTAACCATGGTCTCTACCCACTGAGAATGGAGAGGTTTGGTGAGTGAGCACAGCCCACGCTGCCCATGTGGTGCTACGGGTGTGGGAGGCGGGTCAAGTGGTGAGGAGTGTAAATGTTGTCCCTCGTGTCGCGGGTTAAGCAAGATCTACCTGTGCCCGTGACAGGGGGGCAGCTGGCCCAAAAGGGCCGCTGGCCCAAAAAGGGAAGGGGAAAAGGGAATGGGAAAAGAAAACAGCGGCAGCGATCTAAGGAGGCACACTTATTTACTAAATACTATATCAGAATACAGAATAATACAATATAATACAATATAATTGTAATTAAGCAAA
>JAPSGF010000138.1:335735-407681 GCA_035772895.1 Perdix hodgsoniae
GTCGCGCTCGGATTGGAAGGCGTCGCGCTCGGACTGGAGAGTGTCGCACTTGGATTGAAAGGCGTCGCACTTGGACTGGAGAGTGTCGCGCTCGGATTGGAAGGCGTCGCGCTCGGACTGGAGAGTGTCGCGCTCGGACTGGAGAGTGTTGCACTTGGACTGAAAGGCGTCAAGTTTAGCTAGGAGTGTCTCCTTTTCAGCTTTGAGACTCTCTCTCTCAGTCTCAAGAACTTCCCTCTCAGGAATGGTATTAAATAAGGCCCGATAAGCATTAGCTAGGCCCCAAGTCATTTGTGCCTCCTGAGATCTGCCTGAGCCCCTACATTTCCGTTTCAAATGTGCCATCAAACTCTCAGGATTCTGTAAGTGTTCAGGAGTGAAACTCCATGACACTAAAGATGTCTGTCTTTTAAAAATCTCTCCAAACTCTCTCCACACCCCCTGCCACTCAGTATTCTCTGGTTCTAGGGAGTTCCTCCTGGTGCTGAGTGAGACTAACAAAATAATGAGCAGTACGTTCAGGGAGATTGACATGATTTCCAGTGTAGCCCACTGGGCCAACTGGTCATAAAAGGATGCAAAAGAAAAAGGAGGAACGGGCTCAAAAACCACCATTTCTGTACTATTAGTTACATTAGCTGCATACAGATACGAAATAAGCATTGCTATCCATGCTCTCAATCGATTATACATTTGTACAGCTCCAAAGGAAAAAGTGGCTATCTTAAACATGGTCCAGTATGTTTGGAGCATCTCAAAAAAGGAACTAATGAAACGCTGTCCCGTGTAAAACAAACTTACTAGAGAGAACATTTTTTTTCTTTTCTCTTTTCTAATAGAGAGGGAAAAAGTAAAAAGACAAAGCTCAAAAGTGTTTACTAATAATCCGGGGTATTGGCTGTCTGCCCAGATTTTCAGGAATTTAAAGTTTATAAAATATCCCGGAGTATTGGCAGTCCGCCTGGACTTTCAAGGTCAAGCTCGCAGGTGCAGAATCGCAAACCTAAGATAGCTCCTTAACAGAAAAAAAACGTAGCTCTGTTAAAAACTAAACGAGCAACAGATGAGGAAAACAGAAAAACTCAAAATGCCCACATTCTCCACCAAAATCTGTCGCGGGTTAAGCAAGATCTACCTGTGCCCGTGACAGGGGGGCAGCTGGCCCAAAAGGGCCGCTGGCCCAAAAAGGGAAGGGGAAAAGGGAATGGGAAAAGAAAACAGCGGCAGCGATCTAAGGAGGCACACTTATTTACTAAATACTATATCAGAATACAGAATAATACAATATAATACAATATAATTGTAATTAAGCAAAAGAGAGAGAGAGAGAGTGAGTCCCAAAAACCGAAAGGCCTACTGTAAGCTCTAGGCGAAACGGCTGGAAGGCACCCCACGCTCCGAGGATCCGAGAGAGTGTGTGATTTCAGTCACGGGAGTGAGATTATATACTGTCCTGGTCCCGTGACTTACCTCCTGACCGTGATGTCCTCTGGGAAATGTAGTTTTCTTCTGTGAACTATCCATACTTTACATGATGTTGTGATGTGGAATACTGATAGCAAAATTACAAAAGAATTAAACCATGACACCCTCGAGATCAGCTTTTTCCTCTTGAAGTCCCTGAGACTGCAGGCCTAAACATGGTCTCCACCAGACAGCGGGCTTATTCTAAGAAGACCGTGGCAACCCAGATGGAGGGCCTGTCCAGAAATGTAGCTGTTCAGGTCTCTGGCTGCAGGGAGTGCCTGAGCCTACTGCTGCCTGGGAAGGGTGGCAGGGATTCCACCTGTGTGAGGTGTGAGCAGGTGGATGAGCTGCTCAGCCTGGTGGTGGAGAGACTAAGGACCATCATGGAGTATGAGTGGGAGATTGACTCATGGAGTGACTCACTGGCGTGCCAGAGGGAAGGGTGCCAGGGAGATACCCCCAGAAAAGTGGTGGACCCCCTGCCCTGTCACAGTCCAAAAGACCTGACAGGTGAGGAGGGTTGGAAGAGAGTCCTGACTTGGCATCACGGGAGTACCCCCTGCCTGCCTAGCCTGCTTCCCCAGCTTCCACTAAGCAACAGGTCTGAGATGCTGGAAATTGAAGGGGAGGTAAGCAGGGAGGAAATGG
The DNA here is from genome assembly GCA_035772895.1 of Perdix hodgsoniae. NCBI lineage: Eukaryota > Metazoa > Chordata > Aves > Galliformes > Phasianidae > Perdix > Perdix hodgsoniae. Next base: position 337,851 of record JAPSGF010000138.1, read on the forward strand.
AGGATCTGCCTAGGAGGGAGCCTAAGGTGAAGCAGTCACCTCCACACCTTGAGACTGCCTCTGTCAGGAAAGAAAGGTGGTTGTGGTGGGTGACTCCCTTCTCAGAGGAACAGAGGGCCCCATATGTAGACCAGACCTGAGCCATTGCGAAGTGTGCTGCCTTCCTGGGGCCCGGGTCAGGGGCATAACTAGAAAACTCCCAAAGCTGGTTAGGTCCACTGATTACTCACTCATAGTTCAGGTAGGCAGTGATGAAATCACTCAGAGAAGCATGTGAACTATGAAAAGAGATTTTAGGGGTTTAGGGCATTTAGTTCAAGGAGTGGGAGCGCAAGTGCTTTTCTTTGTTCTATGCCTTCAGGGGCAGCAAAGGACACAGAGCGAGCTTGGAAAGCATAAGTAATGAATAACTGGCTCAGAGGCTGGTGTCAAGCCAGAAACTTTGGGTTCTTTGATCATGGGGCAGTTTACTCAGCCCCTGGCCTGTTGTCCATACATGGAACCCACCTATTTAAAAGGGGGAAATGAATCCTAGCACAGGAGCTAGCAGGGCTTAGCGAAAGAGCTTTAAACTAGCTATGAAGGGGGATGGGGACAAAACAAGCATCACAAGAGATGAGTGGGAGAGGAGGGGAACGATGCTTGAGCTGGGGGTGAGGCAGATGACTCGACTGAAGTGCATCTACACCAATGCACACAGCATGAGCAACAAGCAGGAAGAGCTGGAAGCAATTGTGAGTCAGGCGAATTATGACCTTGTTGCTATTACCAAAACATGGTGGGACCGCTCCCATGACTGGAGTGCTGTGATAGATGGCTACAAGCCCTTCAGAAGGGATAGACGAGGGAAGAAGGGTGGTGGTGTGGCCCTTTATATTAAAGACTGTTTTGATGTTGAAGAGCTGGGATGTTGGGAATGACAGAGTTGAGTGTCTATGGGTAAGGATCAGGGGGAAGGCCTGTGATGTGAGAACTTGTAATAAATGATTTGGATCGTTCACATCTGAGTCCATGCATCAGATGCTTCATCTGGGACAGCCAAGTCTCTTGTCCTCCTTACCATTAAAAGAAGAGCTACAAAAGATACTAGGCCCTGTGATGTACCATAGTGATGCCCCTGAAGAGTCCACTATTGCTCTGCCAGAGAGAAGTCCCTTACAAAAAGGAAAATACCCTGTCACAGAAGATGCCTGGTACATGAATGGGTCCAGCAAAGGAAATCCTAGTAAATGGTGAGCAATTGCGTACCATCCCTCTACTGAAACCATCTGGTTTGAAGAAGGGGGGGAACAGAGTAGCTAGTGGATGATTGTAACCTAGGAACCAGGTGACGGTACATTGTACATCTGCACAGAGAGCTGGGTGGTCTACCAAGGACTCATGCTTTAGATCGCACAGTGAGCTGCTCAGGATTGGACTATCCATGCCTGACCAATCTGGGGCAGAAACGTGATTGGATACATAGAACGTGGTTAGGCACAGAACAGTGTATGCCTACTATATATCTGGACACCAGCCCATGCAGTCACCAGGGAATGATGAAGCCAACACACTAGCTCAGATATGGTGGCTAGAAGACTCACCAGCAGACAACATCGGTCAATTGCTACATAAGAAGTTGCAACATGCTAGACAGAAGACAATGTAGGTAGCAGTAAAAGCATGGGGGCTGCACATTTGAATGTCAGATATCATCCAGGCACGTCAAGAATGCAAGACATGCACCAGGATGTGACTGATACCTTTGCCAGAAACAACAGTGCATCTCACCAGGGGATACTATTCCTTGCAGAGATAGCAGGTCGAGTACATGGGCCCCCTCTCTAAGCTTGAAGGGGCCAGGTACACCCTGACCTGCGTAGGCACAGCAAATGGGTTAATGCAGGCCTATCCGGTACCAAAAGCAAATCAAACCTCTACCATCAAGGCATAAACTAAGTTGATAGCAGCATACAGAATCACAGAATGGCCTGGACTGGAAGGAACCTCAAGGATCGTGAAGCTCCAACCCCCATGCCACAGGCAGGGCCACCAACCTCCACATTTAATACTAGATCAGGCTACCCAGGGCCCCATCCAATCTGGCTTTCACCATCTCCAGAGATGGGGCATCCACAGCCTCTCTGGGCAGCCTGTTCCAGCACCTCACCACTCTCTCTGTAAAGAACTTCCCCCTGACATCCAACTTAAATCTTCCCTCCCTCAACTTAAAACCATTCTCCCTCATCCTGCTGTTATCTATGCTTTCAGAGTTGACTCCCCTCCTGTTTATAGGCTCCCTTTAGTTACTGAAAGGCTGCAGTGAGGTCACCCTGCAGCTGCCTTTTCTCCAGGCTGAACAAGCCCAGCTCCCTCAGCCTGTCCTCATAGGGGAGGTGCTCCAGCCCCCGATCATCTTTGTGGCTCTCCTCTGGACCCTCTCCAACACCTCTCTGTCTTTCTTGTACTGGGGGCTCCAGACCGGGCTGTAGTACTCCAGATGGGGCCTCACAAGAGCAGAGTAGAGGGGGACAATCACCTCCCTGTCCCTGCTGGCCACCCCTCTTCTGATGGATCCCAAGATACCACTTGCTTTCCAGGCTGCAAGAGCACACTGCTGGCTGATGTTAAGTTTTTCATCCATCAGGACCCCCAGGTCCTTCTCTGCAAGGCTGCTCTCAAGGACTGCTCCTTCCAGTCTGTATGGATGCCTGGGATTCCTCCAGCCCAAGTGCAAAACCTTGCACTTTGCTGTGTAGAACCTCATTAGGTTCACCTGGGCCCACCTTTCAAGTCTGTTGAGGTCCCTCTGAATGGCATCCCTTCCTTTCACCGCATCAACTTCACCACTCAGCTTGGTGTCATCAAAAAACTTGCTGAGGGTGCACTTGATTCCATTGTCGATGACATTGATAAAGATGTTAAAGATCACTGGTCCCAAGACAGACCCCTGGGGGACGCCACTTACCTGCCTCCACCTGGACATAGAACCATTAATCACCACCCTCTGTCTGAATTCTTTCAACCAGTTTCTTATCCATCGAGTGGTCCACCCATCAAATCCACATCCCTCCAATTTGGAGATAAGGATGTGGTGGGGGACCATGTCAAAGGCCTTCCTCAAGTCCAGGTAAATTACATCAGTTGCCTTTCCCTTGTCCACACCGTCACTCCATCATAGAAGACCACCAGATTGGTTAAGCATGACCTTCCCATGGTGAAGCCATGCTGGCTGTCTCAGATCACATGCTCATTCCTCATGTGATCAAGCATGTCATCCAGGTTGATCTGTTCCATGATCTTCCCAGGCACAGAGGTGAGACTCACTGGCTGGGGTCCTCCTTGCTCCCTTTCTTGTAAATGGGAGTGACATGATCCTTCCTCCAGTCATCCAGGACCTCACCCTACAGCCATGACTTCCCAAATATGATGGAGAGCAGCTTGGCAACCACTTCAGCCAGCTCCTTCAGAACCCTGGGATGCACACCATCCGACCCCATAGACTTGTATGCATTCAGTCTCATGAGGTGGTCTCAGACTTGCTCTGCCCTTACAGTGGAGGGGGATTTACTGCCCCGGTCCTCACTTAGAGATGCAGGGCTCAGGGACGTGAGAAGTACTGGAATCCTGGCTGCCAATGAAGACCGAGGCAAAGAACTCATTCAGTATCTCAGCCTTCTCTTTGTCCGTTGAAGCCAGTTCTCCTTTTACATTTACTAAAGGAGGTACACTCGCTTTGCCCTGTCTCTTCTGGCCAATGTACCTGTAGAAAGTCTTCCTATTGTTTTTCACATCCCTCGCCAAGTTCAGTTCTGCCTGCACCTTAGCTTTCCCGATCCCACATCTGCAAGTCTGGACAGTATCCCTGTATTCTTCCCAGGTGACACAGCCTTGTTTCCAGAGCTTGTACACACCTTTCGTCACCCTCAGTATGCCCAGCAGGTCCTTGCCGAGCCACGCCGGCTTCCTACCTCCTCTGCATCCCAGAGGATCTTGGCCAACAATTCCTTGAGCACGATGCCTCCCACATCTGAAGCAAGAAAACCTCATCAACAGTCTCCCCTTGATCAGGTGGCCTGTAGTATACTCCTATCACCAGCTGGCCTTTGTTAGACCCATCCCTAATTCTAACCCACAGGCTCTCAACCTGTTCCTGACTGTTTCTCAGAGGGAGCTCCTCACAGTCTATCCACTCTTTGACATAGAGGGCAACTCCCCCACCCTTCCCACCTTGTCTATCCCTTCTAGAGAGGTGATACCCCTCAACGGTGGTATTCCAGTTATGGGAGTCACCCCCCCATGTTTCTGTGAATGCAACAAGGTCATAACTTTCCGAGTGCATCACAGTTTCCAATTCCTCCTGCTTATTTCCCAGGCTGTGTGCACTGGTATGAAGGCACTTCAGCTGGGCTTTCTGTTTCACCACCTTTCTAGGGGATCTAGGATCCCCTAGAACAGCAGCATCCCCCTGCCCTACTCCATCCCTTTGTACTCCATCCTCTTCACTCGTTAAGTTTGGTATGCGCCCTTGAACGACCTGCTCAACCCCAGCGGCCCTGATTTTGTCCCCTTCCCCCTTCATACCTAGTTTAAAGACCTTTCAATGAGTCCTGCCAGTTCCTCAGCTAGGATCCTCTTACCCCTCAGAGACAGGCTACTTCCATCTGCAGCCATCATGCCAGGTGCCGAGTAAATAGCCCCGTGGTCAAAAAAAAAAAAAAAGCAAAATTCCTGTGTTTGCACCAACCTCTAAGCCATTTATTTATGAGGTGGGTTTTATTGATCTTCTCAGTATCCTTCCCCGCCACTAAAGGTATAGAAGAAAAAAACACCTGCATGCCTGTTCCATCAACTACCTGCCCCAGTCCCCTTAAGTCTTTTTTGGTAGTCCTCAAACTCATATGGGACTCCCCAAGTCATCAAAAGCAACCAGGGTACACACTTTACAGAAACAACGGTACAAAAGTGGGCTGAGGAAAATAACATCAAATGGTGGTTCCATATGCCTTATAATCTGTTGGGAGTGAGCTTGATAGAGCAGTATAATGACATTCTAAAAGCCATTCGACTCCCAGTCCTTACAGGGATGGACTAAGAGACTATACAAAACACTGAGACCTGCATGAAAGACCCAGAGTTGGCAGACCCAGTGCCCTGCGTATATTACAAACAACTTGGGCCTCCTTGTTTAGGATCCAAATTAAGGCAAGTGATATACGCTTGAACCACAAGTTGGAATGATAATCTTATGCTCCCTGCTCCTGATAATTTAGAACCAGGAACCCAGAAGGGAAGATGGCCTTGGGAAGTGCAAGTGGGACCAAAATGCTGTGGCCTACTTGCACCATGGAGGAGATTATTATAAGGGGGAGGAGTGTTAGCACCATAAGTATTTGGCACATGGCCATCAGAAATTATAATATACACTCCAATTTTCCTCGCCAAGGGGATCCTAATTATATCTCTCTGGCAGATCAGATCCCCCCCAGCCTTTGGTTCCTGATATAATTATTCAACTGTCAATAGCAGGCCAAAAGGTATGGTATAAAAGGCCCGTACATGCACCTGTCCAAGTGGAAATTCTGATGTAGGACTGGAACACAGCATGTATTTCATCATGGAGGGCAGACCTGCCTCTTTTAGTGCCCATTAAACATCTATTCTCCTCCTCCTGAGATCCGTGGCCTGCCAGGATGGCCAACAGAGGCAGAAGCAGCAGGAGTTCTGGTGTCACTGAAGAATTATCACGACGTTGTTCTTCAGTGACATTTAATGACAGAATTTTGAACATCTTGTGCAATAGAAGCTGGAAGGACATATAATTGACAATTATTGATGCTTTACATTGGGACGGAGAGATTGTATCCATGTCATGACAGAACAAAATATCAGTGTCACAGCAAATTGTAGTCACAACCTAGATACAATTATGAATCAGACTGTAAAGGATAGCTTGACCCCAATATGGTAAATCATTGGTTCATATTGTGAAGGGGTGGAGTGTATGGGAAATATTAGATCACAGCCTGGACCTGTGATTGAGCACCTGGTTTAGGAGTGTGGCCAGTCCTGGCAGCACAGATGCAAGCAATTCACCTGTGTGACCTGAAGGGGTGGAACCTAGTTCCACTTCTTCCAGCCTTCATTAAGGGCTGGCTACTATAAGGGAAGGATTTCTACTTGGAGATTCCTTATTTTGGAGTATTTAGTGAGCCCTGATCTTTGAGACGGGTGGGATGATTCCTACAACTAGAGCGTGGCTATTGATGGCTACAAGCTTTTCAGAAGGGACAGGAGAGGAAGGAGGGATGGGGGTATTGCTATTTAAACCAGGAGAGGAATAGAATGTGAACTGTCCCTAAAGAACAGTCATGAGCAAGTCAAAAGCCTACATGAAACCAAGGCAGCAAAGGGAGCTTTGTGATTGGTGTCTACTACAGGTCACCAAATCAGTCAGAGCCTGTCAATGAGGTCTTCTACCTCCAGCTACAGGAGATGTCACAATCACTAGCACTTATCCTGCTGGGGGACTTTAACCACCTGGACATCTGCTGGAAAAGTGGCACAGCAAGCTGTAGGCAATGCCAGAGGCTCCTGAAATGCATTGAGGATAACTTCCTGAGTCAAGTAATTGATGGCCCTACCAGGGGGGATGCAATACTGGACCTGTTGCTCACTTATGTAAATGAACTGATCAGTGACATCAGGATTAGAGGCTGCCTGGGCTGTAGTGACCATGCAATGGTGGAGTTCATGCTCTGGAGGGACATGAGACAGCTGAAGAGTAAAATTAGGAAGCTAAACTTCAGGAAAACTAACTTCCAGCTCCTCAGGGAATTAGTCAACAAAACAGACATGATTTTTCAAATATGATGGAGAGCAGCTCAGCAACAACATCAGCCATCTCTTTGAGAACCCTAGAATGGATATCATCCCTCCCCATGGACTTATACACATTCAGTTTCATCAGGAGGACTCGGACTTGTTCCACCATTACAGTGGGACAGAAACCACTGCCCGCACCCTCACCTAGAGGCTCAGGGTCCTGGCAGACATTGGAAGCCTGACCACCCGTGAAGACTGAGGCAAAGCACTCACTGAGTACCTCAGCTTTTTCTGTCTGAGGAAGCCAGCTCCCCATTATCTTTCATCAGAGGGGGAACACTCCCCCTGGCCTGTCTCCTCCTGCCTATGTACCTGTAGAACCCCTTCTTGTTATCTTTCACATCCCTTGCCAAGTTCAGATCCATCTGTGCCTTGGCTTTCTTAATCCTATCTCTACACACATGGACAACAGCCCTGCATACCTCCCAGGCTATGCAACCTTGCTTCCACTTCCTGTACATTTCCCTCTTTTCCCTCAGTTTAAGCCGCAGGTCCTTGCACAGCTACAACAGTCTCCTGCCTCCCCTGCTTGACTTCTTTCTGCTGAGGGATGGAGAGCCATTGCACTCTCAGTAGGGTGTCCTTAAAGAGCTGCCAGCTCTATTCTGTACCCACGCTCTTAAGGACAGTTTCCCAGGGGATCCCACTCAGCAGCCCCTTGAGCAGCCAGAAGTTTGCTCTCCTGAAGCACAGGGTTCTGACTCTGCTTTTAGCCAGGCCTGCATTCTTAACACAATTATTTGTGTGAGATCACAAACTCCACCACAGCATGGTCACTACAGCCCAGGCTGCCTCCAATCTTAACCTCTCTAATGCTCTCCTCTGCATTGGTGACCACCAGGTCCAGGAAGGATTTACCTCGGGTTGGTCCATTGTTGCAGTTTTGTGATTTTTTCGTTGTCAGTATTCCACATCAGAACATCATGTGGACCAGTGGGAGTTAAAGAGTAAATGTTCTGGTTCCGTTTACTGCCTTTTATGGGCATTTTGAGTATCCTGATGGGAGGGGGCATCCCCAGAGGACCTGGCGAGAAGAGGAAGTGGGGTGAAGATTCGGACAGGACCCCAGTGTCTGCCTCTCCCTCTGGCCCCGGCTCAGCCATCTCAGCTTGCCGCAGAGAAAAGCATGTGCTTCCCTTGCAATATCGTTATTTGACTCGTAGTTTGGGTACTCTCGTCTCTCTCATTTTGTTTGATTTGGTTAAATTTAGTAAATTACTGTTCCTCCTCAGATAGTTGCCATTGTGTTTTTTTCTCTTTGTTAAAACTATCTGCTAGCTCCCTGCCCTTCCCCCTCTCCCAGAGCATGCGGCTGGGGCAGGCCGGGTTGTACAGCAAGCCCTTAGTACCCCTTTCTTTTCTTTCTTTTTTTTCTTTTCCTTCGCGCCTTCATCTCTTCTTTTTCTTTTTCCCAGGGCCTGTGCCCCCCTGTCACAGGCTTATATCTAGGGATAACCCTGTGACATCCATCTATTACCTGGACCAGGAAGTTATCCTCGACAGACTCCAGGAATCTCCTGGATTGCCTGCCACCCACCGTGCTGCTATCCCAACAGATATCTGGGTTGTTGAAATCCCCCATCAGGACAAGAGACTGCAAGTGCGACACCTCCTGCAGCTGAAGCAAGAAGGCCTCATCAACAGACTCCCTCTGATCAGGTGGCCTGTAGCAGACCCCAACCACTAGATGACCTTTACTGGACTGATCCCTGAATTTAAACCACAAGCTCTCAACCTGATCATGGCTGATCCTCAGACACAACTCTTTGCAGTCTATCCAGTTCCTAACATAGAGGGCAACTCACCCATCCCCTCCTACCCTGTCTATCCCTTCTGAAAAGCCTGTAGTCCTCAATCAGGGTATACCAATCATGGTATTCATCCCACCATGTTTCTGTGATAGCAATTAAATCATACTTTCCCAATTGTGCCATGGTTTCTAGCTCCTCCTGTTTATTTCCCATGCTGCATGCATTGGCACAGAGGCACTTCAGCTTAGCTATTGGCCTAGTTGCCTTCTTGGAGGAACCTTCCCTAATACCTCCAGAACAAGTCTGGGGTTTTCCCTTACTGCCTCCCAAGGTGACAGCATTCCCAAGCGCTTCACTGTTACCCAGTACACCTCCTTCCCCATCATATCTAGTTTAAAGCCCTGATCACCAGCCCATCCAGCTTGCTCCCAAGAATATTTGTGGCCCTTCTAGTGAGTCGGCTCCCATTCGTCATCAGCATTCCCCCTTTCTCAAGGCTAGGACCCAAACCACTGCAAAGCAGTAAGTGAGCATTCCCCCCCCCCAGAAGGGTCAGATCCCATGACTTCCGTCACGTACAGAGATAGGTACATGGAGCTGGAGCATTAACACTTTAGTTCCAGTGCACTACATGATGTGTTGATGTGGAATACTGAAAACCAAAAAACGTAAAACCATGACATTCCACCCCTTATTCTACATCACTACATCATGCTCAATATATACATATATGCAAACAAAATGATTGAAAGTGTATTACACACACAAGTCTATATACATATACATAAAATTACTGTCTGCACTCCCCTAGCATCAAGTTTCCTTGTGGTACACATTGAACATCCCCGTTTCTTTGCATTACCCACCAAGTGGACCCTGGTCCCTGGGCAAAAACAGTACCACGGAGAGGTTTGCCCTTTCCAGAAGCTGGAAGAACCCAAACCGTTTTACCCAACATGCTTTTTACATGTACAACAGGGACTTTATCTCCCTCTACGGTATGTAGGGAGCTGGATTGGGAAGGACCGTCACGACTGATAGATCCTCTGATATTAAATATACATGTGGCTTCCGCCAAATGCTTCTCCCAGTGCTTAAAAGTTCCACCACCCATTTCTTTCAGCATAGTTTTTAAAAACCCATTCCACCGTTCAATTTTACCAGAGGCTGGTGCATGGTAGGGAATATGGTAAATCCACTCAATGCCATGATTTTTGGCCCAAGTATTCACAAGAGAATTCTTGAAATGAGTCCCGTTATCTGACTCAATTCTTTCTGGGGTGCCATGTCGCCACAGGAAATGTTTCTCGAGACCCAGTATGGTGTTTCAGGCGGTAGCATGGGGTACTGCATATGTTACAAGCCACCCCGTGGTTGCCTCCACCACGGTAAGCACATAACACTTACCACTGCGAGACCATGGCAAGGTGATATAATCAACCTGCCATGCCTCCCCATATTTGTACTTTTGCCATTGCCCTTCCTCCCAGAGTGGTTTCATCCTCTTGGCTTGTTTAATTACGGCACACGTTTCACAGTCGTGAATAACCTGTGCAATAGCACCCATAGTTAAGTCCACCCCTCGGTCTCTAGCCCACTTCTATGTTGCATCTCTCCCTTGATGGCCCGAGGTCTCGTGGGCCCACCAAGCTAGAAATAATTCACCCTTGTTCTGCCAGTCCAGGTCTATTTGAACCACCTCAATTTTGGCAGTTCGGTCCATCTGATGGTTATTTTGCTGTTCTTCAGCAGCCCGATTCTTGGGCACATGAGCATCGACATGGCGTACTTTCACGACCATATTCTTTATCCGGGTAGCAATATCTTTCCACAGTTCAGCAGGCCAAATAGGTTTACCCCTTCGTTGCCAGTTATTTTGCTCCCACTACTGTAACCACCCCCACAGAGCATTTGCCACCATCCACGAGTCAGTGTAAAGATAAAGTATTGGCCACCTTTCCCGTTCAGCAACATCTAAGGCCACTTGGACAGCTTTACTTCTGCAAACTGGCTTGATTCTCCTTTCCCTTCAGTGGCCTCTGCAACTTGCCGTGTGGGGCTCCACACAGCAGATTTCCATCTGCGATGCTTTCCCACAACACGACAGGATCCATCAGTAAACAGGGCATATTTTTTTTCATCTTCTGGTAATTCATTGTATAGTGGGGCCTCGTTAGCACGTGATACTTCTTCTCCTGGTGATGTTCCAAACTTTTTACCTTCAGCCCAGTCCATGATGACCTCTAGGATTCCTGGACGGCTGAGATTCCCCATCCATGCTCGCTGTGTAATCAACGCAATCCACTTACTCCAAGTGGCATCAGTTGCATGATGAGTGGAGGGAACCTTTTCTTTGAACATCCAGTTCAGCACTGGCAGTCGAGGTGCCAGAAGGAGCTGTGTTTCAGTACCGACTACTTCAGAAGCAGCCCGAAGCCCCTCATATGCAGCTAAGATCTCCTTCTCAGTTGGAGTGTAGCCCTCTTCTGACCCCTTATATGCTCTACTCCAAAATCCCAGGGGTCGGCCTCGGGTCTCTCCTGAGGCTCTTTGCCACAAACTCCAAGTGGGACCTTTCTCTCCAGCAGCAGTGTAGAGGATGTTCTTTATACCCTGTCCTGTCCGTACTGGCCCTAAAGCCATGGCACGGGCTATCTCCTGTTTAATCTGTTCAAAAGCCTGCTGCTGCTCGGGGCCCCATGTAAATTCATTCTTCATTCATGTTACATGATAAAGGGGGCTTACAATGAAGCTATAGTTTGGAACATGCATTCTCCAAAAGCCAACTGCACCCAGAAAAGATTGTGTCTTTCTCTTACTAGTGGGTGGAGACATAGCAGTAATTTTGTTGATCACATCTGTCGGGATGTGACGACAGCCATCTTGCCACTTTATACCTAGGAACTGAATCTCCTGAGCAGGTCCTTTCACTTTGCTTCACTTAATAGCAAAACCAGCACGCAGAAGAATTTGGATTATTAGCTCTCCCTTTGTGAAGACTTCTTCCGCTGAATCGCCCCACACAACGATATCATCAATGTATTGCAGGTGCTCAGGAGCACTGCCCTGTTCCAATACAGTTTGGATCAACCCATGGCAAATGGTTGGGCTGTGTTTCCACCCCTGGGGCAAGCGGTTCCAAGTATACTGAACGCCCCTCCAGGTGAAAGCAAACTGTGGCCTACATTCTTTGGCCAAAGGAATGGAGAAAATAGCATTAGCAATGTCAATGGTGGCATACCATTTGGCTGCTTTTGACTCCAGTTCATACTGGAGTTCTAACATGTCTGGCACAGCAGCACTCAGTGGGGGTGTGACTTCATTCAGGCCACGGTAGTCCACTGTCAGCCTCCATTCTCCACTGGCTTTACTCATTGGCCATATAGGGCTGTTAAAAGGCGAGTGAGTTTTGCTGATCATTCCCTGACTCTATACTTGACGAATCGACTTATGAATGTGGAGCAAGGAATCCCTGTTGGTGCGATACTGCCGTCTGTGCACCGTTTTTGTAGCAATTGGTACCCGTTGCTCTTTCACTCGTAGCAACCCCACAACAGACGGATCTACTGACAGGCCAGGCTAAACAGACAGCTGCTTAATGTTGTCTGTGTCTACAGCAGCTATTCCAAAGGCCCATCGATACCCCTTAGGATCCTTGAAATGTCCCCTTCTGAGATAATCAATACCTAGTATACATGGAGCCCCTGGGCCAGTCACAATGGGGTGTTTTTGCCATTCTTTACCAGTGAGGCTTATTTCGGCCTCCAACACAGTCAATTCTTGGTAGCCCCCAGTCACTCCAGAAATATGGATTGATTCTGTCCCCTCATGACTTGAAGGCATCAGAGTACACTGTGCACCAGTATCCACCAGTGCCTTATATTTCAGTGGTTCTGATGTGCCAGGCCATCAAATCCACACAGTCCAATAAACTCTATTATCCCTTTCCCTCCCCTGACTGAGGGCTGGGCCCCTCTATTCGTTACCTGTAATAACCGGAGCAACTGCACTGGCGATTGATCTGCTTTGTAATTCTCTTACTCGTGCTCGCAGTAGAGGAGTAGGTTGTTCATGCCACTTCCTCGTGTCTTCTCCATGGTCACGTAAGTAACGCCACTAGGCAATTCGTGATGTAGGATTCCTTACTGGAGCCGGAAAGCATTTGCCTTAAACAGCTGAGATTTTTGATGGTGCACGTGAGGAAGAGGGTTCATCATCCTTAATTAATTGGATTCGCATCAATTTGATCAGCTCCTTCATTAGACTCTTTTGATCATCCTGATCTTCATCAAGTGTTTCTGATACTACTACAGGTTTGTCATGATTAATCAGTGAAGACACTTGCTCTTGCATTTTATTCAGTGAAGACACTTGCTCTTGCATTTTATTCCGTGAAGACACTTGCATTTTATTCAGTGAAGACACTTGCTCTTCCATTTTATTCACTTGGTCCGTTAGTTGAGTGATGGCGGAAATGGAAGCACGAGTTACGGGTAGTTGCTGTTCATAGCTTTGGAGCTTAAGAATCAATTCAAAAACTAAGGGCATTCTCTGCTGATCCTCATGTCTCTCACGCGTAGACATTAGTGCAACAGAATATCTGTCTGGTGCTGTACTTATGAGTTTCCGCCATATATAACGCGTCGTCCCCACTTTCTCAGGGTCATGGTCTTGGTGTGGGTCATTAGGAACAAAGTTGGGGTCATACAGCATTTCCACCACAGCCATTTCCCTCAGATACTGGATACCCTTTTCAACTGTATCCCATCTTCTCGTTGCAGGCTTCAAGCCGTCTTTGGAGGGGTACCTTTCCTTCGCGGCTATTAACATTCTTTCCCAGAGGGTGGCAGCCCCATCCAAACATCGACTAATTCCTCTGTCAACAGCTGGGTCTCTGGCAATGGCTCCGAGTTAGCGAGCTTCATTACCATCTAGAGACAAGCTATTGGCCCCGGCGTCCCAACAGCGAACCAACCAGGAAACGAGAGTTTCACTCGGGAGTCGTGGAAACTCCTTTCTTGAGCCTTGGATTTCGGTCATCTTCAGAAGCCGACAAGTAGTAATAGAGATTTCCTCTTAATCACTCTCCTCTGCATGTCTCCTAGTTTTTCCCTTTGCCTTTCTCGATGGTGGTGGTTCTGAGGAGGGCCCCTCACCTGGATCTTCCTCTACTTCCTCCTCTTCTTCTTTTTTCCGTTCTAGACGTGTGGACACTCATTTCCATTTCTTGCCTTCCACAGGGGCAACTGTTATTGTTACTGGTGTCTCCTGTAACTGATCATATGTGACTTGGGAATTCTTCCCTTTGGCCTGAACCTCAGCTCGGAAACTCTCTGTCTCCAGAACAGTATTATATAGGGAGCGGTAAGTACAAGCCAAACCCCAAATAAGTTGTGCCTCCTTAGATTTATGTAAGCCGCACTGTCCCTGACTCAAATACTGGCTTCGTTTCTCGGGATCCCATAGGTGTTCAAGAGTGAAATCCCATGACATTGCGGGTCCCCACGCTTCTAAGATTTTTCCTAAACCTCCTCATATCCCCTGCCAGTCAGCATTCTCTGGTTTTGGAGGAGACTCCTTCTGCTTACTACGCCTATAGCAGACCACAGCCAGGTAAACTGATATGAGCAGGGCCACACTCATCAACATGAGCAGAGTTACGCACACATATATGAGCGTTGACTGAGTATCCGAAGAATGTCTGACAAACCAATAGGAAAATCTGGGAGTTGGTCCGAACATCATGTGGTTTGTAAAATTGGCCATTCCATCTGGGAAGTAAATGTCAAAATTCATATCATGCCATGTTCCGTATAGGTACCAATATAGGTACCATACATGTGTCTCTATCCATGCCCTTACCCAGTTATATATGGACACAATTGTCCAACCAAAAGATATGACACTGATGAATGGCCAGCAGGTTGTGAGTAACATTATAGCTTTCAATCCCTTAGGCAGCACCCCCACGAAAAAGAATGGGTTCATTGCTGGTGTCTGCTAAAAAGGGGTTAATAAATTGAAACTACCAAGAGGGGGGGAACGAAAAACAAGAGGCACTACCCAGACCAAACAGTGCTCAAAGTTTACAAATATCCCAGAATACTGGCAGTACAACTGGTCTTTCAAGGTCAAGTTTTCCAGCACAAAAACCTGAACTGCTGATAATACTCCCTAACGAAGCTCTCTGAGAGCAGAGAAGGAGATTTGTTCTAAAAGCTAAAAAAACTATGCCTGCATCCTCCACCAAAAGATCTGTCATGGCGTTAACTCGATCAATCTATGCCCGTGACAGGGGGGCAGTAGGCCCCTGCCCCTGTCCCTCTACTCCCATCCCGGCCCCACACAAAATGGGAAGGAAGGAGGGGAAGGAAAACAACAGCGGCAACAATCTATGGAGGAAAACTTATTTTACTAACTATGATATTGGAAATGCAAAATAACACAATATAATAAGATCTAATTGAAACTGAGACTAATAAATCAAATAAGATAGGAGAGAGAGAGTTCCCGAGACCAAGTCAAACCTGAAAGGATTGGGATAGCTAGGAAAACGCAACCTCCATGGGCCCACTGCAAAGCAGTAAGTGAGTGTTCCCCCCCCCGGAAGGGTCAGATCCCATGACTTCCGTCACGTACATGGATAGGTACATGGAGCTGTAGTATTAACACTTTAGTTCCAGTGCACTACATGATGTGTTGATGTGGAATACTAAAAACCAAAAAACGTAAAACCATGACACTGATGTAGCAAAACAGGGAGCAGACTGACTAGCCTTGGGCAGTTTCTCCTGTGTGGATGTACTTTCACCGACATCCACATCCCCCAGTCCCTCCAGCTCCAGAGCCTTGTACCTGTTGTGTAAGAGCACCTGGGAAGGTGGGACAGGCTGAGGGGCAGTCCGCTCGCTGCCCCCAACAGGGACTTGCTTCCATCCCTCGCTGTCTTCAACGTTACCCCTTTCTTCCTGACTGTGAGAGGGCAGATGATCCCACATTGCTTGAGGAGCATCTCCCCCACACCCTTCCTGTAGGGATGGCAGCGTGCGATTCCACCAATCAATCCCCTTCCCACAGTCCTGGATGCTCCTCAACCTTTCTACTTCTTCCTTTAGCTCTACCACCAGGCTGAGCAGATTATCTACCTGCTCACACCACACACAGGTGGTATCCCTGCTGCCCTCCTGTAGCAGTGACAGGGCCAGGCATTTTCCGCAGCCTGAGACCTGAACTGTGGCATGGACATTCATGCTTTCAGTCTGAGTCTCCACGGCCCTTTAGCAGCAGCTCGCTGCCATGTGGTGACCAGGGTTGCACCTCGGTGTGCCCAGAGAGCAACGACCTGTTAAGTGACCTGTTAAGTGCTAAGTGTTAAGCCTCCTCCTATATGGCAAGGTGCTCTGCTCTGCTCTGCCTGCCCGCCCTGCCTGATCTGTTCTGGCTGATCCGCTAGGGGTTTACTCTGAAAATCACTCCCTTCATAGCGAGGTAACAACCCTCCTCCCTGTGTAGTCATGTGAATAGGTGGCTTATGGTTTCTCCTCGTTTTAACGGCCCACGTGATTCTCACACCCTGACTCCTCCTCTCCATCCCTGGGGGACAGTGACCCCACCCATGGTGGGGGGAGAGGTCTCTGCATCCCATAGTCCTAAGGCAATTGGCTGATGTGGTTGCCAAGCCACTCTCTATGATATTTGCAAAGTCCTGGCAATCAGGTAAAGTCCTTGATGACTGGAATAAAGGAAACATCATACCCATTTTTAAAAAGGGTAAAAAAGATGACTCCAGGAACTACGAACCTGTCAGTCTCACCTCTGTGCCAGGGAAGATCATGGAACAGATCTTCTTGGAAGCTATGCTAAGGCACATGGAAGGCAGGGAGGTGATATGGGAGAGCCAGAATGATTTCACCAAGGGCAAATCCTGTTTGACCAGTGTTGGGGTACTGAGTTGTCTTAGCAAGGATTTATGAGTGCATACAGTAGTTCTGAGTAGATGGAGTGTTCTAGAATAGCTAAGTTAGGCCTGTAGGTTAAGAGTTAGTGGGCTGGGGGTTTAGGTAGGTGTGTGTATAGGTTCTATCATGTGCATCGGGTCTTGCGTAGCGAGTGTACGCGTCTGCGCGGGATTTAGGATGGTATATAAGGTATGTGACGCAGCATTAAATTGAGAGAAGGCATTATGGCATCCATGTTTGTCTTTCTCTCCCCCGGATGGTCGAGGTCCCGGGATAAGTCGGGTTAATTGGCGGATACGCCAGACCAGCCTGGTGGCTTTTTATGATGGTGTTACTGCATCAGTGGACAAGGGAAGAGCCACTGATGTCATCTATCACAACTTCAGTAAGGCCTTTGACATGGTGCCACACAACATCCTTCTCTCCCAGTTGGGAAGATATGGATTTGATGAGTGGACTGTTTGATGGACAAAGAACTGGCTGAGTGGTAGTCAATGGCTTCATGTTTGTTGAGATTGGTGATGACCGGTGTCCCCCAGGGGTTGGTGCTGAGGCCGATATTCTTTAACATCTTCATCAGTGACACTGACATTGGGGTCGAGTGCACCCTCAGCAAGTTTGCTGATGACACCAAGCTGTGGGGTGCAGTCAACCCACCAGAGGGATGGGATGCCATTCAGAGGGACCTAGGCAGACTTGAACAGTGGGCCCAGGTGAATCTCATGAGGTTCAACAAATCCAAGTGCATGGTCTTGCACCTGGGCCGAGGCAACCCCCATTACCAATACAAGATGGGGAATTAAAGGATTGAGCATAGCCCTGCCAAAAAAGATCTGGGGGTGCTGGTGGATGGCAAGCTGGACATGAGCCAGCAGTGTGTCCTCACAGCCCAGAAAGCCAACCATATCCTGAGCTGTGTCAAAAAATCAGTGACCAGCAGGTCGAGGGATGTGATCCTGCCCCTCTACTCTGCACTGGTGAGGCCTCACCTGGAGCACTTCATCCAGATGTGGAGTCCTCAGTACAGGAGAGACATAGACCTGTTGGAGCGTGTCCAGAGAAGGGCCACAAAAACGATCCACAGAATGGAACACCTCTCCTATGAGGACAGGCTGAGAGAGTTGGGGCTGTCATAAACTTTCCTGACTTTTTATATTAAAAGATACAATTCCCTTAGTCTATTGACTGTTCTTCCAAACTGTTAATAGAGTTCATTTAGTCCATGACTTTGGACTCAGTCTTTCATAACGGTACATCAGAGTAGGAGGGATGGTGCAGTGTTGAATTTTTGCATATTCAAGCTAGTCCTGTGTGAGAATCCTTTGTTTTTTGGCTCAAAGCTTGCTTCCTGAGGTATTTCTTGTGATAAGACTCACTTGTCTAGATGAGTGATGGGTGTTGCCATGTAGCAATCAGCATCACTGTGTGGACAATTTTAGCTGTTTGCTAAGAAAATAGTGCTCAGGACAGTTTACTGGCAGAAGATCTGGCCTGTGATCAAATAACTCCAGCTTGCTATGGGAAACTGGGGGATGATGCCATTGTATCCTGTGAAGGCAAGATACAAGTTGGTGCCTCCCTGCTCCCTCTTATCTGCTGGTAAGGCCAGGAAGATAGGAACAAAGGAGTTTCCGCTGAGATCGCAGAGCCAGAAGCTGCCACTCCAAGGAGAGGTGACTCAATCACTTTGGATTTGAGCTGTCACTCCAAAGACAGCTGACTCGACCACTTTGAAAGCACTGAAAATGTGCCATTGCCTTGGTCATGGTCGTGGTCAACAGAACAACACTGCCCAACGACCCACCACTTCTGAAGATCAAAGACTGAACTACGAACCAGGCTGGATCTATGGTGGTGACTATCTCCCTCTTGTTTCCTTTAAAGACTCCTTGCTTCTTCTTTCCTATCTTTTCTATCACCCTCCTTCCCTTACCCATTACCCTAATTAATAACAGCATCTGTCCTCCCCTTCCCCATCTCCCTAATTAACATCTGTAATAAATTGGTTGGACCAACATTTGAACCGTTGTATCTTAATCTCACGCCGGGTATACAGATATTAAAAGAACCTCCTCTCCCTCCTATAAATTGGAGCGAGACATTCTGGTTCCATCAGAATTCATTCTTTAATCTGGGTGACTTTTACAGTACTGCCATTGATAAAGTCACAGAGAAACCACAGTAGTGATGACATGCAACATTATATTATATAGCAGGTATCATCACACAATTCAAATCAATGGCTATTCTCACCCACTAATCACCTTGAGGTATACACTGAACTTGCCATCCTTCCCCATCAACCAGCAAGTGCTACCAAGTTACCTGGACAAAAGCAATCTCAAGAATGGGCTTTCCTTTACCAGAGAAAGAATAACAGACTATCCTGTCACACAATTCTTAAGAGCACTACAGAAACTTCATCCCCTTCTACAGTATGTAAGAGTTCTGATTGGGTAGGGCCAGCTCAATTGGCAGATCCTCAAGTGCTGACTATCCATGTGGCTTTTGTTAAATGTTTATCCCAGTGTTTGAACTTACCAGCAACCATTGCTCTTAATGCAGTCTTTAACAGTCCACTGTATTACTTCATTTTTCCAGAGGCTGATGTATGACAGCAAATGCAATATACCCAACTCAACGTTAGGATTTTTCTGCTTGCCTTGCTTAATTGCAGTGCATATTTCACATTCATGGATAACCTGTGCAATAGCAATAGCATCCATACCTACTGGCCCCTACAGGGGGCCTACTGCCCCCCTGTCATGGGCATAGATCGATCTAATTAACCCCGTGACAACATTTTTATAACCATGTTCTCTACCTGGGCAGCACTATCTTTCCACAATGCAGTAGCCCAAATGGGTTTGCTTCTTTGCTGCTAGCTATTCTGTTTCCATTGCTGTAACCACTCCCATAGGGCATTTGCCACCATCCAGTACAGAGGTAGAGCACCAGCTGATTTGCGGAATCAATCTCTCTAACCCTCGTAAGGTTGAAAGAGCAGGTACGTCTTTATTTCAGCGCTGCGCCACACACCGGGTGCAAGGGGGATCCCTCCTCCTAACTTGCACACCGTTGGGCAAAAGCTTGGTACAGATATAGGCCGAACGAATACACAACCAGTGGAATTTGCATACATATTCATTACATTCCTGACACATGGCCCTGCCATGAGCAGTGGGGGTCTCCTTTGATGAGAATCCTGACCCATTCCTTGTGCAAAGGGAGTTTCCAGATGTCCTTTTCTTATCTGATCAGACATCCTGCTTACCTACATTCCTAAACAAGAGTTAATCCTTATCTTGTCTTCCCTTTACTCACAGCCACTTCTCTCATTCAGAAATAACTAAAGCCAGATGGATGGCCTACACTTCTGCAAACTGGCTCAATATCACAGTTTCACATGTGACAGGAGGGGGGAAGGAGGGGGAAAAAGCCTCCCTGGCCCCCTTCACCCTCTTGTCCCTTTTTTGGGGAGAACAAAAATGACCCAATTAAGATAAGGAGAGAGAACAAACTTACTACAAATGGTGAAAGAATGTAAGATAATGATATAAAAAAGGAGTTACAAGCAATAAATCAAGCAAATGGGAGAGAAGCATGTTCTGACTGTGCTGTAACCACACTGCCCAGAAGCATCCCATCACCTGGAATTGAAGATCACCTAGGGAGTACTGGAAACGCCTGGTAACTGTAGTCTGTGTCTTATAGAATCACAGAATGGCCTGGGTTGAAAAGGACCACGGTGATCATCTAGTATCAACCCCCCTGCTATGTGCAGGGTCACCAACCACTAGACCAGGTTGCCCAGAGCCACATCCAGCCTGGCCTTGAATGCCTCCAGCAATGGGGCATCCACAGCCTCCTTGGGCAACATGTTCCAGTGAGTCACCACCCTCTGTGTGAAAAACTTCCTCCTAATATCTAATCTAAATCTCCCCTGTCTTAGTTTAAAACCATTCCCCCTTCCACCTCCATTGCTCTCCCACAATACGACAGGTCCCATCAGTGAACAAGGCATATTTCTTCTCATTTGCAGGTACATTATTATACAGTGGGGCCTCTTCAGCATGAGCCATCTCTTCTGCTATTCTGAAATCTTTGCCTTTGAGCCAGTCTATGAGCACTTCCAAGATTCCTGGACCTCTGGGGTTCTTATTCAAGTCTATTGTATAATCAGTGTGACTCACTCTGTATAGCATCAGTTGTATGTGTGGAGGGGAACCTCTCTTTGAACATCCAACCCAGCACAGGCAGTTGGGGTGCCAAGAGGAGCTGTGCTTCAATACCAACCACTTCTGAAGCAGCTTGAATCTCTTCATATGCTCTCTCCAGCTCCTCCCCATCCAGCTTCCCATAGTTTTTTCATATGATGTCATATGACTTCAGTCAGTTAAGTCAGCCCTTCTGGTTCTGTCCCCTCCCAGCTCCTTGTTTCCCCCCAGCTCCCTCACTGGCTAGACAGCATGAGAAACTGGAACATCCTTGGATCTGTACCATCACTGCTCAGAAGCAAATAAAACATTGGTCTGTTATCAACATTGTTTTTCTCCTAAAGCCAAAACATTGCATCATATCAGACACAATGAAGAAAATCAACTGTGTCCCAGCTGAAACTGGGACACTGCCCCAATGCAGAGCTCTGGGTGATATTTTAAGTGTTTATCCTTAAATACTGGAGCACATTCAGAAGACATAGCAATAGGATCATGCTGGTCTAAACATCCCAAAGATATTCAAAATACTGAAGAACTTTTTTCAACAAGCCTGGAGGAAAAGGGGAAGGTCAAAAGAAAGCAAGGGTGATGAAATGGGGAAAAGTATCCCCCCTCATCTCCTCAATGAGAAAATGTGAAGAGCACCTGTAAAGAGCACCATTAACAGTTTCTGAGAGATTGTTCCTTAAGTACGAAACCAATGGCAATGCCAAGTACAGAGACCAGATTAGTCCCCTGACAAGTAATTTTATCCTAAACTAGTATTACACAATACAGGAAATCTATAAACTTAATCCAGCCCCAGAGATAATACATAGACAACATATATAGCAAGTATCTATATAGTTTAATTCTGACAAAAAGCTCTCAAAGATCCCCCCCAAAGAAAAAATTAAAAAAAAAAAAACACCAAAAACCAGCAACTAGTGAAATACTGTAACACTTCTAATAATTTTGTTTTAACACACTCTGCTCAGATTTACTTTCTCAACCCTCCACACACCATGTTGGGTGCCAAAAAGCCTGTTGTGGTTCAACTAGGCAGGCAGCTAAGCACCACACAGCAATCACTCACTCCCTCCCACCCCAGCAGGAAGATAATTGAGAAAAAAACAAGTTAAACCTGTGGGTTGAGGAAAAGACAGTTTAATAGGACAGAAGAAGAAGGAAATAATAGTAATAAAGGATATACAGAACAAGTGTTGCACAATGCAATTGCTTACCACTTAATGATTCATGCTCATCCAGTTCAGGAGCAGTGGTTCCTTAGTTCCTCCCAAACTCTCCTGTTTTATTGATTACCAATGACAACATACAGTATGGAATATCCCTTTTGCCAGTTGGGGTCAGCTGTCCTGGTTCTGTCCCCTCTCAGCTTCCTCTGCACCCTCAGTTTCCTCCCTGGCAGGGCAGTACAAGAAGCTGAGAAGTCCTTGACTTAGTGTAAGCACTGCTTAGCAACAGCCAATACATCAGTGTTTTATCAACATTATTTTCATCCTAAATCCAAAGCTCATTATCATAGCAAATACTAGGAATGAAGTTAACTCTATCCCAGCCAATACCAGGACACAAGCAGTTATCTAAATCATGAAAAGCCATTCCTATCTAAAAGGAAGTTTGATATAGATGATGGAAGCAAAGAGGCTTCTGAGGCTTCCCAATAGCCAATGTTTCCATCATTATACACAAAACATATTTTCTTTGCTTTATTATCTGGTGCAGTCTTATTCTTGGGAAAATACTACCAGACACCTCTTCAGATTCAGACTAGTCCATTTTGTGCTTGTTCCTTCTGCCCAAGCATTCTGAGCTAAAACTGATCCAATACTTATGTCCCCAATCTGTAATAGATTCAGCTTAGTGGAAGCCCATCAAATCACTTTATGCACTCTAATTTCTTCTAGAATGAACTGAGCATAAAGTTAATGGTGAAAGTCATTTCACAGGTCCTAGCTTCTAGTTTGCACACAATTATTTTAAATATAAATTTTATCTTTAAACGTAAGACATTTAAACGTAAACGTAAGACATTTAAGAGACTGCTAGACAAACAAGATATGCTATCTGCATAACGTAATTTACAGGAATTTCCTGGTCTGAATTCAAATAGCACAAAAGTAGATAGAACTACACCAACAATTTTAGTAACATCAGTTATCTGAATCCAGTAGGATGTCTTCCTCATATCTTAAAAATTTTAAATCCAGGAGTTGTCTTAAAACTTTTCTCTACTAGGCACATTTACTGCAGCAACAAAATCTATGCAAAGGCATGGCTGTTAATACATTTACTGCTCTATGGAAATTGCCCTGTGGACAGTCTCCAAAAAGGGACTGGCAAGCAATCTGTAGTACTTCACTCCTTGGTGGAAAGCAGTCAGCAATTTTGTACCTTCCTGAAAAACAAAGGTCTAAAGAGGAAACTACCTACAGCAATCAGCTGACACATAGCAGCTTCTGGCCACCCACCCATAGGCAGCATTCTTGTTTGCAGCTGATATGAAGGTAATACTTCTGAGATGGCTTTGGCAAAGTTGCTGACTGTAAGTCAAGACTGCTGAACCAGTTTTACAAAATTCTGAATGTGAGCAATTCTGTATGCAAAGAACTAGGTGGAATACTTCAGTTTTTTTAGTGATAGACTGTTTTTCACTCAATCCCAAAGTTGTGATGAAAACATCCACTGTGATCTCTCTGTTTCATAAAACAACATCAGTCCTACAGAGTTAAGTTTGTCAAGTTTGAGGAGACTTGCTCAACTGAAGTGCACAAGATTCCAGATTTTTTTTAACCCACTTAAATACCTTTCCAATGAAATAATGTTTTTTCACTGAGGCAAAGAAGTTTTCCCCAGATTAAAAACAAAACATAGTTATGAATAAAAGCACAACTTTATACTTTTATCTAGACTAACCTGAATCTGTGGCACAATTTTGGATTTGCATAAAATATATTTAAGTATACACATCCACTAATAGCAGAAATAAGAATTTCATTAAGACAAATCAAGCCTACAAGCAATGCTTCTCTCTTCCTCCACTCAGGTCTTGTAAGCCTTTCATTCTTCCAGGGACAGTACTTTTTACATTGAATATAGCTTAGCCAAGCTTCAGAACTGAACACTTCTGTAGTGGTTTTATGATTTTTGTTATCATTATTCCACATCATAGCATCATGTAGTGCACTGGAAGTTAAAGAGTTAGTGCTCCAGTTCCATGGATTGTTGATAGTTCCGGGTACCTGGTCCCAGAAGAGAGAAATGAACTACAACTCCCATAAGAATTCATTATTCTGTTTCCATTTTCCATTCAGAGGGAAAGATAAGACTTCCTGGGAGCCACGGGACTGTTTCTCTGCTCGTCTCTGCTGTGTGTGCTCCCTAGCTATCTTGCCTACAGCATTAAAGTAAGGCCTTCAGTTTTCGGACACACTCTCTCTCATTTATTTGATTTATTAGCTTCAATTCCAATTATATTGTATCATCTCACATTCCGCTATCATATTTAGTAAATCAGTTTTCTCCCTTAGCCACTTTTTTCCTCCTCCAATCCCATCTCCCCATCTTCCCCCTTCCTTGGGGCATGGGTCCGTGGGTCCCTCCACCCCATTAGTCATGGAACTAGGCCAAACCGGGCCAGAACTGTGACACTTAGCCAATGGGGAAAGGGCTCACTTGCAATCAAGCAATGGGGAATATAAACTGCTGTATCTCCAGAATTTGTATTCCTTTTCAATTTATAGGAGTGGTGAAAGGCAGACTCCTTTTCTAGAACTTCTAAACTTTATTGGCTTTTGTGGGTCGTCTTTTACTTGAAAAAGAAGGAAAAAAAAGTCACAGCTTAGTCCAGCACAGCTTGCAATGCATCCCGCCCCCTGTTCCATGCTATAAAAGCAGCAGCTCTTCATTGTGGAGTAGTCTTGAGCACACACCCATTGCTCAGCAACAACCAAACTGTTGGTGCACTATTAATGCTGTGTCAACTGAAACCAGGGCACAGGGAAGGCAGTGCTGACCCAAAAGATGGCAAATAATTATATGCATTTTGATACACTGGCTAAACACAGCGCTCCAAACAATGAAGAATACACAGCCTCGCTTTCTATTCTGATAAAGGTATTTGAGAATAGGTTTCAAGACTGTCAAAAAAAAAAAAAAACAATTTATTTTTGTGACACCATATTCAGTCAATATGAAAACATTACCTGCAAATTTTCAAGTGGAATGTATAGAGTTACAATCAGATATTCAACTCAAAAATCTGGTCTCTTTACCAGATATTCATAATCCCTATCTTACCAGAGAAAAATATCCTTTACTTCACAATGTACCTTATTCATGTCATTGTCTTTGGCAGTATGCACATTTGTGAACAATTGTCAAGGAAATATATAATTATATAATATTATAATATAATTCATATTATAATATAATATCATAAATTTATATTATTTATAATATAATTTATAATATATTATAATATTATATAATTGTCAATGAAGTATAGGAAGATTCATATTTTGTCAAGAAGATCGGATGAACACCTGATTTGCTGAATCAAACTCTATAACCCAGAGTTAGGTTATAAAGCAGGTACGTTTATTCAATGAGACGCGTATCATTGGGTGCGCGGGGGATAGTTCCTCCTAACACGCACACCGTAGGGCAAAAGCTTGGGACAGATATAGGCCGAACGAAGACACAATTTGCATACATATTCATTACATTCCTGACACATGGCCCCGCCATGAGCAGTGGGGGTCTCCTTTGACTAGAAGACCCATTGTCTCTGACAGTAGTAATCCCATCCTGACCCATTCCTTGTGTAAACAGAGTTTCCAGATGTCCTTTTCTTATCTGACCACACATCCTGCTTACCTATATTCCTAAACAATGGTTAACCCTTATCTTGTCCTCCCCTTACTCAGTTCCCCCCTTTTTCTTGAACCTAGCAAATTCTTTTGCTAAATCGCTCCATTCGGGAAGAGGGAAGTTTTGAAATAACTCCCACTTTCCACTTTCTGTCTTGTGCTTTTTCCATTCTTCATAACTATCCCCAGAAGTTTTACATATCCATAATGCACATCTCATCACAATACACATAAAAAATGAGCAAGATGATTATAACAATACAAGCCACAAAGAGTTGCTTTAGCCACACAAAATTAGGTAACCAGCTGGTAAGTACCAGATGAAGTAATTTAGCGTGCTCCCATATTGCCTGTAGATCAGTCTCTATAGTCTTGTCTACATAAGCACAACAACTCTGATTAATTACCACACAAACCCTTCCCTCTTTGGCTGTTAGGAGATCCAGTGCCATTAATGCTTTGATTGCACCAGTGGTAGCATTCTCTATTATCCCTAGAGTGGCCAAAATATTAACGATTGCTTTCTCCATCTCACTTATCACACCCTATGCCCTGCTTCCACCTTGTAGTTTCGTTGAGTTCCCAACTATATCCTATACCTGTTAAATTTTGCCAACTTTTACACTAATTTCGCTATCATTTTCCCTATCCAAAAAGAGATCAAACTTGGGGTCCTTTCGTAATTTATCCTCTATTCCATATTTACATTCCCCATGTTCCACCCAATTTGGAATTGTCCAATTAAGCACTGGCACCCTCCTCTGGGGAGCCCTCTGGGCCATACATATCCAACAATTTGTTAGTTTAAAATTTAGGGCCACTGCCCGAGTAGCTATTACCTTCCCAGGCTAAAGCAAGTCTTATAAGGTTAATTACAATGCATAGTTTATACATTTTTCTTAATTGTTAGTCGAAGGGGCCTTCCTCCCTTCACGGTCTACTGCAGTCGGACAGTCTTCTTCAGGCGGGTGTAGTGTATCCATGGTATCAGTCCTTCCACCCTGGTTCCAGAGGAGAATCTGAGAGATTTAACATACACATAATCTCCAAGCAATATACTGTGCACTGGTGCACTAAACAATGGTTAACCCTTATCTTGTCCTCCCCGTACTCAGAAGGATGGTATGCTATTGCTCTCCACTTGCTCAGGTTGCCCTTGCTGGACACAGCTGTGTACCATTCATCTTCAGGGATAGGATATTTCCCCTCCTGAACGAGATTCTTCTCTGGTGGAGCAAACAGTGTTTCTTTTGGTGCATCACTGTTGAACATGACCTGTTCTAGAATTATTCTGTGAACAAACCTCACATTGCTGTGTTGCCTGTTCAATGGTGGTGTATAACTTCCGAGCCACAATCTGTTGGCTCAGGTGTTTATGCAAAGCCTCAGTTCCCCTGTGAGTTTTCCTACGCTCAGCCATGATTATGGCCCATAAAAGGAAGGTGGGAACTATTATTTTATTTGGAACCCTAATCCACCCTCCTTTTCCGACCTGCCCCCTTAAGTCCTTTATCAATTTTCAGTCTTAGTTTTACCTTGAATTTGAATTTTACCGTCTGGGACCAAAGCATGCACTTCTATGTCCTCCATTTCTGCTCCGCTTTGCTTCTCAGTCAGCTTTGTCCTCCATTTCACTTCTCAGTCTTCGGCTGTTTCTCCCTTCTGGTGGGCTTTACAGTACATGATAGCCACCTTCTCAGGTACTTGTACTGTTTCTAGTGCAACTGCTACTGTTCTTCCCAATTTCTTTCTTTCTGTATACTTTCCAAACCCCTTCAATTAGCTTATCCAGGTCTGTATTTCACTTCCAGCATTGAGCTGCATCTCATGCAGGAATAGTTACATTCCCAAATTCATTATCCTATCCACCCCCAGTGACTGCCCAAAAGACACAGCCTTATAGAGCACTGTTAGTCCTTGGGGTGGTCGTTTACTTCCTCCCAACGCTCCTTTTGTCCCATGGATTGCTGTGGAATGCAAGGACGATCAAGTAGCCTCTGCAAATACAGATAAGGAAGACAAAGGGGCTTGATGCTGTCTGTCATTCCGTTGTCCACGGCAAGCTGGGAGCAGGGCGCGGTGAGCAGCACATCGGCTGCTGATGGAGGGGCCCCCGATTGCTCCTTCCCCGTTGTTCTGGTAGCGATTTCATAACGCAGATGAGTTGCTGGTCACCATGCCACCTCGGCTTTTTCTGTGGAGAAACTCGATAGTCATTAACTAATTGTCCTTGTTATGCATGCCTCCTTTGTTAAGTTATGTTCTTCCCCTGGACTGTGCCCATTGCTCCAGGTCCTTGGCAAGTTGGTTCCCAGAAAGAGTGGGACTGTTTTTGAACCCTTGGGGAGGCATTGTCCATGTAAGTTATGTTCTTCTTCCTGAATCAGGATTCTCCCAGTCAAAGGCAAACATTAGCTGGTTTTCTGGACTCAACGGTAGACAAAGGAGGCATCTTTTAGGTCCAGAACGGTAAAGCATGCCAATTCCCCTGATAAGTTAGCCCTTAAATCCTAAACTATCTGGTGGTTTTAATCAGGAGAATGGGTGCATTAGATTTTGACTCACACTCCACTAACAACCTGAGTTTCTGAAAACAGTCAATTATTGGCCAGATTCCTCTCCTGTCTTTGAATTTGAGGGAGTACCATTTAATCCGAACTGGATGAGCTCCCTGCTTCATTCTGAATGCCATTGGTATTGCATTCTTAGCTCTTCCTTGGGTTCCTACCACCCACACCCCGGGCTAAACCTGATCACCTACGTCTGAAATCCCAGTCCCAGCAGGGGTAGTGATCAATGCTAAACTAAGCACCTCTATTAACTGTTCTTCTTCTACCCTAGACTCCCATCTTCCTATAAACTTTATTTCAACTTCCAGTTGTTCTAGTAAATCTTGTCCTAGACAAAAATTTGTGTATTCCTACCTGTTTACCTATACTAAATTGCAAAGGCTTAACAAAGAAAGCTTTTTTTACTTTTGGCCAGTGGTTTCCCTTACAGTTACAAATTCGTCATTTACTGGAGTTAGAGACTCCAGTGATTACTACAAATTCCACACTTAGCAGCAATTCTTTCCTTAGCTTGATTTTCTCCATCCTTAACTGTTATTGCATCTGTTACCCAATCCATTCTGCACTTTTGTCGCGGGTTAAGCAAGATCTACCTGTGCCCGTGACAGGGGGGCAGCTGGCCCAAAAGGGCCGCTGGCCCAAAAAGGGAAGGGGAAAAGGGAATGGGAAAAGAAAACAGCGGCAGCGATCTAAGGAGGCACACTTATTTACTAAATGCTATATCAGAATACAGGATAATACAATATAATACAATGTAATTGTAATTAAGCAAAAAAGAGAGAGAGAGAGTGAGTGAGTCCCAAAAACCGAAAGGCCTACTGTAAGCTCTAGGCGAAACGGCTGGAATGCACCCCACGCTCCGAGGATCCGAGAGAGTGTGAGATTTCAGTCACGGGAGTGAGATTATATACTGTCCTTGTCCCGTGACTTATCTCATGCCTGTGATGTCCTCTGGGAAACGTAGTCTTCTTCTGCGAGCTGAACCTCTGTGAATTATCCATACTTTACATGATGTTATGATGTGGAATACTGATAGCAAAATTACAAAAGTATTAAACCATGACAACTTTTCTGCACTGCTTTTCTGTTCAATGGGGGCGGAACCCTTCTGGGCCCTTCCAGCACCCCCCCACCCCTTACCTCTTTCTGAGAGAACCTCTGGGTCCTACAGCCCTACTCTAGCACTGCAACAGTAACAGCTGCTGCCATTTTACATCACTCACTTCCCCTTGGTCATGACATCCATTACACCTTGCTCATCTTTGCCTTTCTCAGCCTGTGTCTCTCCCTAACTTTTTCACTTTCCAAACTCTCATCATTACATAAACTACTAACATTATATTTCAGTTTCACCTCCTCCTCTCCAAAGGTTTCCAGTGCTAACACTGGGATTTCCTAGATCTCTTGCAGATGAGGGCTATTCACACTTCCAGTGCCCTATCTTCTATCTCCCCCCCCCTTACCAGTCTGGCCCCGGCTCTCTGCTAGCAAGGGAAGCAGTGCGGGGGAGGGTTGCTGTCATGCCAGAGCAGATAAACTCACTTTCTCTTTAATCCTTTTTCCCCTATTCCACTACTTTTACCCCAATTATACATCCATATACCATTCACAATTACACTTTCTTATACCATCAAAACAGTTTGTCCCATTCCCTTCAAAACCCACAGTTCAAACAATACAATTCTTCAGTTTCCATAAAACACCCTTAATACCATATAAACTTCCCTAAAACAACCCCCATTGTTCCGTACACCAATTGCAGTGACACTGAGTGGCACCACCAACCCCGATACATTTCTTCACACGCTAGACAACATATAACATAAATGGGGCAACACTCGTTTTCCAGGTGGGATGCACACCTTTCCTCAGGCCCCCCGTTCCAATTTATAAAGTACAAATTCCCATCACTGTCCCAATCTATAAACTCAGACAGGTAACACAAAGAACAACTTTCGCTTCGTCCATCTCCGGCCGTTTCCCTCGCGGGAGAACGAAACCGCGGATCAGGACTCCGCTGTCGCTCCGTAGCTTGGCTACGTCTCACTCACACCACATTCACACAACGCCGGCTTAGTCAAAACAGAAGTTCGAAATTTCTTAGTTCGTAGTTCTAGTTTCCTCAGAGGATATCCCAAATATTCTGATGGTATTCATTCAGATACACTGTACTAAACGTAGTAATAGCAATTGCACAACCTATAACTCCTGTTATCACAACCAGGAGAACCCAGATAACCATTTGACAGGATACCCACTATATCCTGTCCCCTTACCCCGCGTATGACTTACAAGGTCCATTTGTGGGCGCTCCCCCAAGGAGCTGCTCGCCAGAGCCTACCCACCCCAGCCGGCAACCTACCAAACCTGTGAGCTCACTAACCCAGGGGCAGCACAAAGGCTATCCACCCTGCATAGGACGTCTCCTCACGACTTACGGGTTCCCCTCCTTCCCTAAACATACCTGGTCCGCTGATAGATGGTCCTTGTCTGCTCCTGCAGTGATCGGATGAGGAAGGGGAGTCCTTCCAAGCAATCTCGAGGCGCGCCAAAGGCGTCGCCCCTCTCAGCCTGTCCTGCAGCCAAGCAGAGATTGTCCCATCTGGGGTGCCAAATTGATTTGCGGAAATCAAACTCTATAAGCCAGTTAGGTTATAAAGCAGGTACGTTTATTCAATGAGACGCGTATCATTGGGTGCGCGGGGGATCGTTCCTTCTAACACGCACACCATAGGGCAAAAGCTTGGGACAGATATAGGCCGAACGAATACACAATTTGCATACATACTCATTACATTCCTGAAACATGGCCCCGCCATGAGCAGTGGGGGTCTCCTTTGACTAGAAGACCCATTGTCTCTGACAGTAGTAATCCCATCCTGACCCATTCCTTGTGTAAACAGAGTTTCCAGATGTCCTTTTCTTATCTGACCACACATCCTGCTTACCTATATTCCTAAACAATGGTTAACCCTTATCTTGTCCTCCCCGTACTCAGAAGGATGGTATGCTATTGCTCTCCACTTGCTCGGGTTGCCCTTGCTGGACCCAGCTGTGTACCATTCATCTTCAGGGATAGGATATTTCCCCTCCTGAACGAGATTCTTCTCTGGTGGAGCAAACAGTGTTTCTTTTGGTGCATCACTGTGATAGGTCACTGGGCCTAGGATCTTCTAGAGTTCTTGTTTCAAGGGTGACGAAGATAGACTGCTCTTCTGGCTGAGATAGGCAACCCATCGTGCCACTGTCTGTGTCTGTACCAACAAGGCATTCCAGTATTACAATCTGATCATGTGTAGCGCCTGACGATGGTCTACATGGGACTGATGAAATGTAGGAAGGACCTGCACCTCATGACCACATGCCTCCAGTGACATCATCCAGCACTGGCCCATAAAAGAAGATCAACAATTCACCAATCATCACTTGTCTTGAATTGTACCAACGTCTGTCGCAACAGAAATTGTATAAGCGTTGTGATATAATGGATCTCTGTAGTAGGGAAAGCTTACCCTATAGTCAACCTAATCATTTGGTTCACCCTGTGAAGGGGTGGAGTGTATGGGAGCTGCTGAATCACAGCCTGAACCTTTGATTGGTTATCTGAGGCAAGCAGTATGTCAGCCCTGGGAGCACAGGTGAAAGCAATTCACCTGTGCTGCAGGAAGGGGTGGAGCCAAGCTCCACCTCTCCTAGACCCATTTAAGTGCTGACTGCCAGGGAAAAAGGATCTCTTCTGAGAGATCCACTGCTTTTGAGCCCTTTGCAGCGAGCCCTCTACACGGGTAAGAGTTCCACCTATTTTCTCTTTGTTCCCCTTGTGCCTAACTCTTTTGTTGGTTTATTTTCAAACCTTGACTATACATTGATTTTTGACTGTACCTTTCAATTATATTATTTTTCCTTGATTGTACAGAGGGTCAGATCTTTCACCTACCCCGAATCAGCAGAGTGGTCTTAACTCAAACCTCAGCCATTTAAGTTATTGGCTCTACCCCCATACTGCCAAAAAGGCAGCCAATAATTGTATTTCACTCATACTGATCTTTCTTCTGCTCCCTCCTAAACGTAAGACCAAAAACCAATGCTGAGTCCAAACAGAACTCTGGCATTGCCACAGGCTCCAACCAAAGCCATCTTGAGTGACATGAACACCCAACTAGGCTGCGAGTGTAGGATCAAATATACTCAATGCCTCGGTTTGTTTAACTGCCAGTTTCACCTGTTGGAAAGCGTCCGGATCTGTTTTCCCCCAGTCCCATAGCTGCCCCTTTTTTGTGAGTCTGTACAGTGGCCTCAGCAACTGCGCTAGGTGAGGTATACAGGAACACCAATAACCCAATATACCCAGAAACTCTTGCAGCTGCTTCGATGTTGTAGGGACTGGGAACGCCTGAACTTTATCTATAATAGCACTGGGTAGTACTTTGATCTTTCCTGACCAAACCACCCCCAGGAATTTTACAGACAGGCCTGGACCTTGCACCTTTTGGGGATTTATAGTCTACCCCCTCTGTTGTAAATAGGCGGTTAATGAATCTGCTGCCTGCCCTACTGCCTCCAGTGAGTCGGATGTCAGCAGGAGATCATCAATATAATGATATAGGTTAACATCATCAGGTTTTCTCCAATCAGCTCCTTTGACTAGAAGACCCATTGTCTCTGACAGTAGTAATCCCATCCTGACCCATTCCTTGTGTAAACAGAGTTTCCAGATGTCCTTTTCTTATCTGACCACACATCCTGCTTACCTATATTCCTAAACAATGGTTAACCCTTATCTTGTCCTCCCCTTACTCACACCTTGAGACCTCACTAAGAATTGCAACCACTGCCACTGAACCAGGGTAATGAATTCGTTTCACATAAACAAGGTCAAATATTCCACTAGTTTTAGGTTTTTGTTCCTCTCTTTTCTTAATGTTTTAAGAAAAATAAGTTGTTTTGTTGCTTATATGTTAGCAATATTGTATATTTTACAAGGCCTGCTCTAAATGCAGTGCCTTCTACTTTATTACACTGGCCCACAACATCAGAGGCAGATGATGGTGGTATGGCACTAGAGGTTGAACCTTCCCACCAATATGCTGTTACATTTTGTTGCCATGAGACAGATGGCGGCAGAGAAGCAGTCTGACAAAATGGCATCTGACATGGAAGTACAGATGAAGCAAAGGTGTATCATTGAATTCCTCCACATGGAAGAAATGACATCCCTTGATATTCATCGATGCTCTCTGTATGAATCCTTCTTTGTTTTCTGGCTCAAAGTTTGCTTTCTGAGGCATTTCTTGTGACAAGACTCTAGGAGGTGAGAAGTGGGGATACTCTGTGGCAATCAACATCACTGTCTGGACAATTTACATTTGAAAGCATTCTTTGGAGCTGTTCTTCTTCGGCCCAAGATTTATGGGAGTGCTCAGGACTGTTTACTGGTGAAGAGTTATGGGAGATTGGAGGATGATACCACCGTATCTGGTGAAGTCAAGATACTAGTGGACATTCTCTGTGCCCCCTCTTATCTGCTGGCAAGGTCAGCAGGATAGGAGCGAAAGGAATCCCTGCTGTTTATCCAAAAGCCAGAAACTGTCATTCCCAAAAGGCTGACTCAACCACTCTGGACTTATAAAATGCCATTGCAAGGATTGTCGAGGAGGCATCATCATTGTCGCGATGGTCACCATCCTCATCAGTGGAACAACACCCAACGACACACCACTCCTGAAGAGCAACGACTGAACCACGAACCACGCTGGATCCATGGTGGTGACTATCTCCCTCTTGCTTCCTATAGAGACTCCTTGCTTCCATTTCCCATCTTTTCTATCACCCTTCTTCCCTTCCCCATCACCCCAATCCGTAATAGCGTCCTACAAAGACTCCTTGCTTCTTCTTTCCTATATTTTCTATCACCCTCCTTCCCTTACCCATTACCCTAATTCATAATAGCGTCCGTCCTCCCCTTCCCCATCTCCCTAATTAACATCTGTAATAAATTGGTTGGACCAACATTTGAACCGTTGTTTCTTAATCTCACGTCAGGTATACAGATATTAAAAGAACCTCCTCTCCCTCCTATAAATTGGAGCGAGACACCATGGGTGGCAGAACATATCATCATTGGGAGAAGCATTTGGCAGAAGCCACCTGGTTGGTCAACACCAGAGTATCTATCGATTGTGATGGTCCTGCCAGCTCCCTACATACTGTCAAGGGAGATAAGTTCCCTGTAGTACATGTAAAGAACATGCTGGTAGTTATCTTTCCAGGTTTTGGGAAGGGCAAACCTTCTCATGGAACCATTTTTGCCCAAGGACCTGGGTTCACTTGGTGGGTGATGCTGAAAAATAGGGATGTGCAATGTCCACCACAAGGAAATTTGATGTTGGGGGAGTGCAGTCAGTAATTCCATGTGTATACATATATAGGTTTGTGTGTGCGTGTGTTTAATGTTTGTTGATTATGGCTTGTTTGCATATATTAAGGATGATGTAGTGATGTAGAATTAGGGGTGAAATGACATGGTTTTAGGATTTTTGGTTGTTGGTATTCCACATTATAACATCATGTATTGCACTGGGACTTAAACTATTAATGCTCCAGTTCTGTGTACCTGTCTGGAAGAGAAGACGAACTACATACCCCAGGGGGCTTTGTGGTCAGAGAGGAGAGATAACGCCTGGCAATATCACCTGATGTGCTCTTCTTCATCAGGCTCTCCTCCCTGCTGCTCAACCAGACTGCACATCTCACCTCAGTGTTATGGTGAGGCCCATCCACCTTTTGGACACTCTCATTAAATTTGATTTATTAGCTTCAATTCTAATTATATTGTATTATCTTGCATTCCAATACTATGTTGAGTAAATTCGTTTGTTTATCCTCAGATCGTTGCCACTGTTTTTAATTATTTTGGGGTCCCCCGTTTCCCTTTTCTGGAGGCGTGGATTGGCAAAATCCCTCTACACCACTAGTCACGGAACCGGACTGAACCAGCCCATAAATCGTTGACATTCTTGGTGGAGAATGTGGGCAAAAGCTGCTTTTTAGCTTTTAGAACAAATCTCTCTCTGCTCTTGGAGAGCTTCATTAGGTAACTTTATCCGCACTTCAGGTTTCTGTGCTGAAGAACTTGGCCTTGAAAGTCCAGGCGGACTGCCAGTACTCTGGGATATTTGTAAACTTTGAGCACTGCTATGTTGTTTCTGTTAAGAAAAAAAAATGGCTCCGTTTTCTTTTAAACCCATTTGCAGAGGGAGCTGCTAATTTTACAGAACTTGTGATTTGTAAGCAGGCTCCCAGTCTCTCCTTTGTCCTTTATACAGTTTTTGAATGCTCACCTGATCACGTTGTTAATCTTCCTGAATGTACTGTTCATCATTTCACTCAGTATTTGTATTTATCATATTCTGAGGAAGCCTTCTCCAGAACCAGAGAATACTGAGTGGTAGGGAGTGTGGAGAGGCTTGGGAGAGACTTGAGAGAGACTGACATCTTTGGTGTCATGGAACTTGACTCCTGAACACCTGCAAGGCCCTGAGAGCTTAAACGGATATTTGAGACAGGAATGTTCAGCTCAGGCAGATCTGAGGAGGCACAAATGATTTGGGGCCTGGCTAACGCTTATCGGGCCTTATTCAATACTATCCCAGAGAGGGAGTTTCTGAAATTGAGAGAGAGAGCCTCCAAGCTGAAAGAGTGCCTCAGAGCTGATAGGGAGAATCTCCAGTTCCAAAGAGAGTGTCTTCATGCCAAGAAACAGAATATCCAGGCTGAAAGAGAGAGTTTCCAGGACAGCCTCCGAGTTGAAAGGGAGAGTCTCTGGGAGACAATACAAGTTGAGTGAAAGAGTCTCCAAGCTGAAAAGCAGAGTTTCCAGGACAGACTGAGCTGAGAGGGAGAATCTCCAGGTACAGAAAGTCTCCTAGTCAGGAAACAGAGTCTCCAAATCCAAAGAGAGAGTCTCCAAGCTAAGACAGAGAATCTCTGGGTTGAGAAAGAGTCTGCTAGTCAAGAGAGAGAGAATCTCAAAACCTGGCAAGAGTGTCTCTGAGCTGAGAAAGAAAGTCTCCAACCCTAAGGAGAAGATCTCTGAGCTGAGAGAAGGAATCTCCAATCCCCACGAGACACCTTCAAATCCCAGCAAGACTCCCTTCAATCCAAACTTGACACCCTTCAATTTGAACGGGACAGCCTCCAAACTGAGCGAGACACCCTCCAATCTAAACTAAATACTCTCATAATCAAACGAGACAGACTCTGAGCCGAGCTGGAGGGTGAGAGCATTGGAACTGACCAACCTGATCAACCACAGGAGGCACCACAATTGATGTCAGCTGCCCCTCTAAGAGGAGGGAAAAATGAAATGAATCTCAACTCAGAACAGAAGAAAGGGGAGGAAAGAGATCCAGAAGAATGACTCCAAGATCCAGGGGAAGCTCCCCTGAGTCCAGTGGAAGGACCCTCAATAAGATTGCGGTCACCAATGCCCAGGAGGGCAACAATAAGTCCTGAAAGAGAAAGAGGTGAAGAAGACCACTGTTGATTGATCTCTGAAAATGAATGAAATCTGAGGTCTGAGAAAAGACTTCTCATGCCACCCAAATGAGCCTATTGTCACCTGGTTACTTCAGTGTTGGGACAATGGGGCCAACAGTGTGTGGCTAGATAGTAGAGAAGGTCGCCAACTGGGTGGAATTCCTAGGGACTCAGCCATTGACAGAGGCATTAGTACATGCCAGAATGGGCCCTTCACCCTCAGGAAGCGGATGCTGTGAGCTGTAAAAGAAAGATTCCCCTTCAGAGACGATCTGAAAAAGAAATGGAAAAAAGCATCCATTATTTGAGATAATACGCTGTGCTGGAAATGTTACATAGCCCCACTTTTAATCCTAACAAGCCAGACCAAGAGCATGATCCTGAGAGTCAGGTGTACACCAAATATGTGGTGTACATTCACAAAGACTGCACCAGAAAGGTATGCCAGTATCTTTGCAGCAATGTATGGCAGAGGGGAAAGAAGACTCCATATAAATGAACTGATTAATAAGCTTCAAGACTTTGAGTTACGTTTAACCCCTCTACAAGCTTGTGTTTCACCCATTACAAAAGTAGCTAAAAAAATGGACAGAATGGAGAGCAAACAAGAAGATATAATAGATGAACTGTCTACTGTGCTTAATGCAGATGGATCCATGGTGGTTCCAGATACATCTGATGGGGACCAGGATTCGCAAAACAGCCTACTGGAGGGGCTGATTAACATGGTTTCCTCCCAACCTGCATCATCCAACGTCTCAGCTATCAGAAGAAGACATCCTCTTGCTCGAACAAGTGACAACAGTAAGACTACGTTGCATTTTGCCTTGTGGCATTACCTACGTGACCATGGAGAAGATATGAAGAAGTGGCATAAAAACCTCACTCCTGCACGTCAAGCCTGGGTAAAAGAATTACAAGAAAAATCAACCACCAAGGTTAACTTCTCCAAAAAGGTGATTGCCCCAATTGCTTTGGGACATGGCAATAGCCATAAAAACAACAAAGGTAACAAATAAAAGGGCCCTGCTCCCAGTCAAGGGGGGAAAGGGATAACAGAGTGTATTCGACTGTGTGGATTAGATGGCATGGAATATCAGAACCACAGAAATATAAGGCACTGGTGCACAGTGCACTC
The DNA here is from genome assembly GCA_035772895.1 of Perdix hodgsoniae. NCBI lineage: Eukaryota > Metazoa > Chordata > Aves > Galliformes > Phasianidae > Perdix > Perdix hodgsoniae. The sequence continues at coordinate 375,761 of JAPSGF010000138.1, forward strand.
CAATGCCCTCAAATCACCAAGGGACAGAATCAATTTATATCCATGGGGTGACTGGGGGTTCCCAAGAGCTGAATATGTTGAAGGCCGAAATCAGCCTTACTGGTAAAGACTGGCAAAAGCACACTATTGTGACTGGCCCAAGGGCTCCATGTATACACGGTACCGATTACCTCAGAAGGGGATACTTTCAGGATCCCCAAGGGTATCAGTGGGCCTTTGGAATAGCTGCTGTAGACACAAGGTGTTGAGCATCTGTCTGTTTTGCCTGGCCTGACAGAAGATCTGTCTGTTGTGGGGTTGCTACGAATGAAAGAGCAACAGGTACCGATTGCTACAAAAACGGTGCACAGACGGCAGTATCGCACCAACAGGGATTCCTTGCTCCCTGTTCATAAGTTGATTCGTCAACTAGAGAGTCAGGGAGTGATCAGCAAAACTCACTCGCCTTTTAACAGCCCCATTTGGCCAGTGCTTAAAGCCAGTGGAGAATGGAGGCTGACAATGGACTACCGTGGCCTGAATGAAGTCACACCCCCACTGAGTGCTGCTGTGCCGGACATGTTAGAACTCCAGTATGAACTAGTGTGAAAAGCAGCCAAGTGGTATGCCACCATCAACATCGCTAACACCTTATTTTCTATTCCCTTGGCCATAGAATGTAGACCGTAGTTTGCTTTCACCAGGAGGGGTGTTCAGTATACCTGGAACCGTTTGCCCCAGAGGTGGAAACACGACCCAACCATTTGCCATGGGTTAATCCAGACTGTATTGGAACAGGGCAGTGCTCCTGAGTACCTGCAGTACATTGATGATATTGTTGTGTGGGGCAATACAGCAAGGAATGTTTTTGAGAAAGGAGAACAAATAATGCAGATCCTTCTGCAAGCTGGTTTCGCTATTAAGTGAAGCTAAGTGAAAGGACCTGCTCAGAAGAAATTCAGTTCCTAGGTATAAAGTGGAAAGATGGATGTCATCACATCCCACCGGATGTGATCAACAAAATCACTGCCATGTCCATGCCCAATAAGAAAGAGACACAATCTTTTCCAGGCATAGCGGTTTTTGTGAGAATGCATGCTCCAAACTATATCCTCATTGTAAGCTTCCTTTATCAGGTGATGTGGAATAAGTATTATTGTGTGTGGGGTCCTGAGCATCTACAGGCTTTCGAGGAAATTAAACAAGAGATAGCCCATGCCGTGACCCTGGGGCCAAAACAAAAAAGATAGAATGTAAAGAAAGCCTTCTACATTGCTGCTGGACAGAAAAGTCCCACTTGGAGTTTCTTGCAAAGAGCCTCAGGAGAGACCTGAGGCTGATACCTTGGATTCTGGAGTCGAGCGTACAGGGGGTCCAAAGAGTGCTACACTCCATCTGAAAAGGAGATCTTAGCCATGTATGAGGGGGCTTGGGCTGCTTCTGAAGCAGTCGGTACTTCTCCTTCTAGCAGCTCCTTCTAGCACCTCAACTGCCAGTACCGAACTAGATATTTAAAGGAAAGGTTTCTTCCACCCATCATGCAACTGATACCACTTGGAGTAAGTGGACAGCACTGATTATACAACGAGCTTGGATGGGGAATCTCAGCTGCCCAGGAAACTTAGAAGTGATCATGGACTGGCCTGATGGTAAAAGGTTTGGAACATCACCAACAGAAGAGGTATCATGTATTAAAGAGGCCCCACCATACAGTGAACTACCAGAAAATGAAAATAAATACGCCCTGTTAACAGATGGATTGTGTCATATTGAGGGAAAGCATCACAGATGGAAATCTGCTGCGTGGAGCTCTACACGACAAGTTGGAGAGGCCACTGAAGGGAAATTTGCAGCGGTAAAGGCAGTCCAACTGGCCTTAGATGTTGCTGAACGGAAGAGGTGGCCAATGCTTTATCTTTACACGGACTCATGGATGGTGGCAAATGCTCTATGGGGGTGGTTACAGAAGTGGAAGCAAAATAACTGGCAAAGAAGGGGTAAACCTATTTGGGCTGCTGAACTGTGGCAAGACATTGCTGCCCGAATAAAGAATATGGTCGTGAAGGTCTGCCATGTAGATGCTCGTGTGCCCAAGAGTTGAGGTACTGAAGAACAACAAAACAACCAACTGTTAGATCAAGCTGCCAAAAATGAGGTGGCTCAAACAGACTTAGACTGGGTAAACAAGAGTGTATTATTTCTAGCTTGGTGGGCCCATGAGACCTCGGGCCATCAAGGGAGGGATGCAACATATAAGTGGGCCTAGAGACCGAGGGGTGGACATAACTATGGATGCTACTGCACAAGTTACTCATAACTGTAATACATGTGCCATAACTAAACAAGCCAAGAGGATGAAACCACTCTGGAAGGAAAAGAGATGGCAAAAGTATAAATAAAGGGAGGTATGGCAAGTTGATTACATCACCTTGCCACAATCTTGCAGTGGTGTTACGTGCTTACCATGGTGGAAGCAACCACTGGGTGGCTTGAAACATATGCAGTACCCCATACTACCTCCCAAAACATCATATTAGTTCATGAGAAACAAGTCCTATGGTGACATGGTGTACAACCAAGGGAAAATAATATAATTGAAAGGTATAATCAAAATAGATGTATAGTCAAGGTGTGAAAATAAACCAACAAATAATTAAGCACAAGGGGAACAAAGAGAAAATAGGTGGAACGCTTACCCGTGTAGAGGGCTCACTGCAAAGGGCTCAAAAGCAGTGGATCTCTCAGAAGAGATCCTTTTTCCCTGGCAGTCAGCACTTAAATGGGTCTAGGAGAGGTGGAGCCTGGCTCCACCCCTTCCTGCAGCACAGGTGAATTGCTTTCACCTGTGCTCCCAGGGCTGACATACTGCTTGCCTCAGATAACTAATCAAAGGTTCAGGCTGTGATTCAGCAGCTCCCATACACTCCACCCCTTCACAGCGTGAACCAAATGATTAGGTTGACTATAGGGTAAGCTTTCCCTACTACAGAGATCCATTATATCGTGACGCTTATACAATTTCTGTCGCGATGCACGTTGGTACAATTCAAGACAAGTGACGACTGGTGAATAGTTGATCTTTTATGGGCCAGTGCTGGATGCTGTTACTGGAGGCATGTGGTCATGAGGTGCAGGTCCTTCCTACATTTCATCAGTCCCATGTAGACCATCGTCAGGCGTTACACATGATCAGATTGTAATACTGGAATGCCTTGTTAGTATTATGTTCCTACCAATGATCCTGAAGGTTCAAAGACTCACGGGGAGTAATACACATGTTTCAGAGGTACCAGGAGAGGTAGGTCCGCTCTCCAGGGCAAGATACAGGACGTGTTTCTATCCTGGGTCAACACTTCCGCTTGTATTGGGGCACATCCCAGCCGCCTGTACCACAATTCTTGGCCAGCTATCTGCTGCTGCATAACTATATCAGGCACTAAAGAAGGTGTCCTGATCTGCCATAGGGACATGATGGGGGTCCCTTTAGCAATGAAGATCGGAGTGTTGACCACAATATCAGTAGGCCATGTACCTATTACTGGAGGGACTACTGAACCTCCCACCTCCAGTCTCCCCCAAGGTGCAAGTAGACCACACCACTTGGGTCCTACCTGCACCTTCCAAGGCCATTTTATCCTATGAGTACCTGGTTCTAAATTCTCAGGGGCAGGGAGCAGAAGATTATTTTCATTACCGATCTGAGGTTTTATCTGATGATCAGTGCTCATAATTTGGATCCTAAGCAGGGTGGCCCATGTGGTCTGCAACATTCTCAAGGCACTGGGTCTGCCATCTTGAGGTCTTTCATTCAAGTCCCGCAGAGTTTCATACAGTCTCTTTTTCCATCCTTGCAGGGACTGGGAGTCTGTCTTCAGGGCAGCCTTAAGAATACCATTATAACATTCAATGAGACCAGCCCCTTTGGATTATATGGCAGGTGGAATCACCATTCGATGTTATTTTCTTCTGCCCAGCGCTGTATCATTGCACCAGTGAAATGAGTTCCTTGGTAGCTCTCGATGACTTGAGGTGTCCCATAGGCAGACATCAGTTTAGTGAGTGCCTTGATGGTATATGCCTGGTTTGCTTTTGGTACCGGATAAGCCTGTAGAAGCCCACTTGCAGTATCAATGCAGGTCAGGGCATATCTCGCCCCCTCAGATCGAGGAAGGGGTCCAATATAATCGACCTGCCATCGCTGGAGAGGATTGTGTCCTCTGGCAAGATGGGCTGTCGTTTCGGGCAACGATCTCGGTCTCATCTTAGAGCAAGCGTCGCAATCCTGGCATGCCTGGACAATGTCAGGTAGTTGTACGGGCAGTCCCCATGCTTTAGCAGCTGCCCACATTGTCTTTTGTCCTGCATGCCGTAGTTTCTGATGTAACCAGCGGGCGATGTTCTCAGATGGTGAATTCTCAATCCATCTGACTCGAGCCAGTGTGTCACCCTCATCATTTCCTGGTGACTGTAGGGACTGATGACCAGAAACATGTTAGACACATACAGTCCTGTGTTTAACTGTGTTTCATATGTCTAACCACATGTCTTTGCCCCAGATTGGTCGGGCGTGGATAGTCCATTCCTGGGTGGCCCACTGTGCAATCCAAAGAGTGAGCCCCCGGTACACAGCCCAACTATCTGTGCAGATGTTCAAAATGCCATCACCGGGTTCTTTGGTTATAACCATCCACACAGCTCGTAATTCTGCCCATTGGCTGCTCTGACCATCCCCCTCGTCAAACCAGATTGCCTCGGTCGAAGGATGGTATGCTATTGCTCTCCACTTGCTCGGGTTACCCTTGCTGGACCCATCTGTGTACCAGGCATCTTCAGGGATAGGATATTTCCCCTCCTGAACGGGACTCTTCTCTGGTGGAGCGACCAGTGTTTCTCTTGGTGCATCACTATGATAGGTCACTGGGCCGAGGATCTTCTGAAGTTCTTCTTTCAAAGGTGATGAAGACAGACTGCTCCTTTGGCTGAGGTAAGCGACCCATCGTGCCACTGTTTGTGCTTGGGCCACCCCTGTCTTAGGAAGGTGGGTTAGATCTTTCACCCACCCCTGGATTGGCAGAGTTGTTTTAACTATGACTTCAGCTGTTTGAGTTATTGGCTCTACTGCCTGTAATGCTGAATAGGCAGCCAATAACTGTTTTTCAATCATGCTGTATCTTTCTTCTGCTCCATGCCAAACCTGAGACCAGAACCCAATGGGGGTCCGAACAGAACTCTGGCGTTGCCACAGGCCCCAGCCAAAGCCATCCTGAGTCACATGAACATCCAACTCAGCTGGGAGGGTAGGATCAAATATACCCAATGCCTGGGCTTGTTTAACTGCCAGTTTCGCCTGTTGAAAAGCGCCCTGTTCTGTTTTCCCCCAATCCCATAGCTGCCCCTTTTTTGTGAGTCTGTACAGTGGCCTCAGCAGCTGCGCTAGATGAGGAACGCCAATAACCCAATATACCCAGAAACTCTTGCAGCTGCTTCAATGTTGTAGGGACTGGGAAGGCCTGAACTTTATCTATAACAGCACTGGGTAGTACTTTGGTCTTTCCTGACCAAACCACCCCCAGGAATTTTACGGACAGGCCCGGACCTTGCACCTTTTGGGGATTTATAGCCCATCCCTTCTGTTGTAAATAGGCAGTTAACGAATCTGCCGCCTGCCCTACTGCCTCCAGTGAGTCGGATGTCAGCAGGAGATCATCAATGTAATGATACAGATTAACGTCATCGGGTTTTCTCCAATCCGCCAGGTCACGCGCCACTAGATTATGACAATATGTTAGTGAGTGCACGTACCCCTGTGGCAGGACCTGAAAGGTCCACTGCCTGCCTCCCCACGTAAACGCAAATTGGTCTTGCGATTCTTCAGCAATGGGGATGCTAAAAAACGCATTTGCTAAATCTAGGACACAATGATAGGTTTTTATCTCCCTACTCAATGTGTCCATTAGAGAGGCAATATTAGGTATGGCCGCATGAATAGGTGGCGTGACCTTATTTAATTCTCTATAATCCACTGTCATTCTCCATGTGCCATCCGACTCTCGCACTGGCCATATGGGGGAGTTATATGGGCTCTGTGTAGGTCTTATAATACCCACTTTTTCTAATTTTTGCACCGTTTTTGATATTTCTTCTTGCCCACCCGGGAGTCTATATTGCCTTACATTAGTAATCCGTCGCGGTTTTGGCAGGCAAATAGGCCCATGTTTCGCATGGCCTCTCAATATCGCCTGCACCGCCCGGATACTGATGCATCTCTGTCAAAGTCTGAACTTCCCTACAGTTGTCTGGAGAGCCAGACCCCATAGAATATCTATGCCCAGTATGTATTCTTGAACTGGGGCAATAGATACCTTATACTCCCCGGGTGGGAGGCACCCAACCCCCAGTTTTAACCATGTTTGGGTGACAGGAATAGTTTGTCCCCCAAAACCACCAATCATCACCTTATCTCCATGAAATTTAGATGGGTCTCCATAGATAATCAATGTTTCCACCCCTGTGTCTACCAGTGCCATAACTCTCTGTATGTTTTTCCGGGACCCGTAAATTGTTAACTCTACATAGGGCCTCCGGTCCCATCTGGAGGACCTAGGGGGACTAACATCCCCCGTCACGCCATGAACAGTGCCAGGGATAATTCTTTTGCCTCTGATGTCTCAGGCATTGTAGCCCGAGACACCTGAGGTGGCTTTTTTTTCCTATTGGGAACAATAGTCTTGTAAGTTCCATGTCTGTGTCGGCATTCTTTCTATGATTCTTACCCTTGTTTTTTTAGGGTGAGTTTGAAATTTTTGATTGTCCCTTAACTGTCTCCAGAGCTGGAGGAGGACATAATTAGGCTGGCGTTCAATTTTAGCGAATTGAACCCCAGCCCAGATCAAATCATTAAACATCTGCTTCTGAGAAACCCTTATGGGTCCCGATTGAGAAGCCCGAGTAGCCGGCATTTTGATTTTAGTCACCGGCAATACTTCGGCCTCTTCTAATAATCTGACATTACATTTTGATCTTAGGCGTTCCGTCTCTCCTAAATTGGCTACTAACTGAGCAGCCTGCTGGACTACTGCTTCCGAAGCTACTACAGGATAAAACATGGAAACCAAGGTTCCATACAAGTGAGCGGGAGCTTGTTGTAAGATTAGGTCCCTCATTCCCACTGTGAATTTTACCATGTCGGGTCCATCAAATCTATCTTCATAGATGGCTTCTCTAAAACCCAATTCTCGAATGTAATTTTGAAGGTCCTCCATGGAGGACCACATTCCTGAATTTACGGGGATATCCGTTTTGTTTGGCCACACCATACGGCTGGCCGCCATTAACCAAGCAATTATAGAGTGGTTCTCATCAGTGTGGTGACTACCTGCATAAAGCCTTTGTCGAAGAGCAGGTGAGTGGTCACAGAAGCTAATTTAGCTACTTCTGGGCCACTTACTATGACACTTTCTGCCCCAGAGTCCCAAAGTCTTAACAGCCAGGCCGGTACACTTTCTCTGGATCTTTTTCAGAATTTTTGCACTAGATCCATTAATTACGTTGCCGTGTACAGCCAGGCCATCACGTGCAAACGAGTTTGGGTAGGGGGCCACTGATCTGGTGGCACCCCTGCCGATCTATCCTGAACTTTCTTTGTTTTTTGAGTTACCACCGGACAGACTTCCAGTGGTTCTAGACAAATAGGAGCTTCAAGATCCGACTTGGATCTTTTATCTTCTTGATCAAGATGATCTATTGGTTCAGAAACTTGGTCATCAGTTACCGTAATATTGCAAACTTGGCCTATGGGGAGTAGGGTTGATTTTTTCCCTGTTAACAGGCTAAGTTCCTCTTCTAATTTTTCAATACGGTCATTAAGACGTTCGTTCTCACTTATTAAGGTATTATTATTCACTTCAGAAGTATTTAGCGCCTTTAGTAGAGGCCATGCTACTATAGAGGCAGCTAGTTGCCTTTCTTTTGTAATTAATATATCTTTGCTGAGTCCCTGAAAGTACTCACCTAAGCGATGTGGGGAGATGCATCCCATATCCCTTAAGGGACCCCATTTTTCGATGACACTCGCTAATTCATAATAGGGAGATCCCACAAATCCTGGGATCTGTCCCGGTATCATTTTATCTAAGGGGAGAGTGTTCTCCCCCTTGATCCATTTACAAAAATTCCAGAGGAAAGACATGATATAAATTTAGAAGTATTTAGCTAGCCTGCCTTGCTCGCCAAGTGTACAATCAAGGAAAAATAATATAATTGAGAGGTACAGTCAAAAATAGATGTATAATCAAGGTGTGGAAATAAACCAACAAAAGAGTTAGGCACAAGGGGAACAAAGAGAAAATAGGTGGAACGCTTACCCGTGTAGAGGGCTCGCTGTAAAGGGCTCCAAAGGAGTGGATCTCTCAGAAGAGATCCTTCCTCCCTGGCAGTCAGCAATTAAATGGGTCTAGGAGAGATGGAGCCTGGCTCCACCCCTTCCTGCAGCACAGGTGAATTGCTTTCACCTGTGCTCCCAGGGCTGACATACTGCTTGCCTCGGATAACTAATCAAAGGTTCAGGCTGTGATTCAGCAGCTCCCATACACATGGCATCCCAGAAAGAATTCAGTCAGATAATGGTACTCATTTAAAAAATTATGTTGAAAGCAATGGGCGGTGGAACATTTAAGCATTGGGAGAAGCATTTGGCAGAAGCCACCTGATTGGTCAACACTGGAAGCCCTATCAGTTGAGATGGTTCTACCCAACCCAGCTCCATCTACATACTGTCAAGGGAGATAAGGTCCCTGTTGTACGTGTAAAGAGCACACTGGGAAAAGCAGCTTGGGTCTTTCCAGCCTCTGGAAAGTGCAAATCTCTCTATGGAACTGTTTTTATTCAGGTACCTGGAACCATTTGGTGGGTGATGCAGAAAAATGGGTATGTTTATGGAGGGGAAGCCCCCGCCAAATGCTCGGTCGCTTCCTGGTGCCAGGACACAGACTCGATTCCAGGAGAGTGAAAAGCATCTTTTATTGCAGAGATAGCTCACTTATATAGTACATGAGTTGTTTACATCCCTTTGTCCACTTGTCCTTTTCTCATTGGTAAAGCCTTGCGGTTAGACAACAGCGCACCCCGCCCATGCATACACCTTGTTTTTCTGATTCCACCCGAAAACAGTTCCGCTTAAGCTGTTTGCTACTTAGCTCAAGGTCAGCTCGTTGCTCACCACATCTGGTATTATTCCACTGCTATGTACTCAGAGCTGCCGTGCCCCTGCTTGTACAATTCTTTAAGGGAGCCATGGCCCTGCTCCCTGAGCCATTCTGCAACCTATGTTCAATGTGTACCACAAGGGAACTTGATGTTGGAGGAGTGCAGTCAGTTATTCCATGTGTGCACACATGTATCTGTGCGCATGTGCCTGTGCGTGTAATGCATGTTAATTATTGTTTGTTATATATAAAAGCATGATGTAGTGATGTGTAATAAGGGTGCAATGTTATGGTTTTATGATTTTTTGTTATCAGTATTCCACATCATAACATCATGTAGTGCACTGGGAATTGAAGTGTTAATCCTCTAGTTACATGGACGGCTGATATTTCTGGGTACCTGGTTCTCAGAAAAGAAGAACAACTATATCTCCCAGGAGGCTCACTGTTCCATTTCCATTTTCCATTTAGAGGGAAAGGTAAAACTGCTCATGAGTCACGAAATTGCTCCTTTTCTTTTACTGCTTCTCTCTGTGGTGTATGCTCCCTAACAGTCTTGCCTTCAACATTAGAGTAAGGCATTTGGTTTTGGACACACTCTCTCTCATTTATTTGGTTTATTAGCTTCAATCCCAATTAACTTGTATTTCTGCTATTATAATTAGTAAATTAACTATCCTTCTCAGATCATTGCCACTGTTTGTTTTTTTCCTTTCCCTCACTGTTCCCTTTCCCTCCCTCCCTCCCCTTTTTCCCTTTTTCAGGCCAGTGGGCCTGCTGTACCCCATCACAGACACAGATAGATCTAGATATAACTCCGTGACACTGGATCCCCAAGACTGAAGTCAATTTGCAATGTTTCAGTTTAAAATCTAGACCAGTGGAGGCAATATGACTCATCCTGCACATACAGCATCAGCAGTACTGCCGATTGTTCTAGTTGTCATTGCCCATAACCAGGGAAACCCAGTCTAGTACCAGATCTGAATGTTGGTGGCTCCGCCTGAGGCAGTAGGGTTGGAACTTGATTATCCTTGAGGTCCCTTCCAACCCAAGCCATTCTATGATTCTATAACACAGTATTTCAGAATAAAAGCATACCAAGTTTCCTGTTTAGCTAATTCCTTTATTTTTACTACTGATTTTTCCCTGGTCTTGAACTTTCAATCAGCAGACTCTAAATTGTCTTGAAGCAGAAGTCATGCTTAATGTGATCACTAAAGCCAGCTTTTTAAATATGAAAGCGACTGTTTTACTAAGACTACTTTTCAAACTCCTAAAGCAGTATTACACAAATAAGAGAAGGAAAATAAATGCTTCATTGAGGCAACTGCAGTGGTGCAAATAATCAATTGCTTACTGTAAGGTTCTTCACACACCTTTGCTAACTATCTCAGGTTTTCCAGAAGGCTTAAGGAAGATTATCTCTAGACATATTTTGCTAACAAATTCTTAACACAGACATTTTATCTACCATTATGTCAGACAAAACTACAGGTAAATGGCAATAGTGTCTAGTAAGCACATGAAACTTACACGCATATATTTTATACTTTCCATAAATATGCTATCAGTCCAATCATTAATCAGTGAACATTCATTGATGCTCTATGAACCTTAGTCTGGTCAAAATATCACATCTCAATGTAGAAATTAAATTAAGAGAACTCATCAGCTACTCTTAACAAGAGTAAGCTGTAAGCTGATTTGACAGTCATAGCAGCAGCACAAACTAAAACACAACTAAACAAACAGGTAAACAGAGTGAAAACGCCACCAGTATTAAACAAGAACGTCAAATTTGAAGCATAAGGAAACAAATCAAAAAGAACCAATGCTAGTAAAACCCTTGAACCAAAACCCTTACTTTTAATTTTAAAAATACACTAATACATGCAAACTGGATCTTCTATCATATTACAGACTAAATTTTACTCATTTTGTGGGAATGGAATGTTGTTTCTGCATTTGGTATTAAAAAGAGCAATTGGTTTGAAGAAGTAGAACATAATGCATTTGTATTCTGTAACTTGTCCTTAGAAATAGTTGATCTAAGAAGTAAAATACTATATATGTTAGCAGCATCTTTTAGAAACATTATTACTGAATTATGTGATTAACTTTTTCTTACAAAACTGTAATAGTTGTAGAATGTTCCAAACAATGCGAGTATAGTGTTAGGGATTAGAAAACATATTGTAGAGTTGTTCTGTTAGGATAAGAAACTCCCAGCAAAAGAAAAATAGATTTAGCAAACATCAAAGAAGTGAGGGCCTCTACACAGGGCCAAACTGTCTCACTCCGTGAGAAGGTTGGGGTGTGACAGGCAGGCACCAAGAAGGACAAGCAGATATCCGCAAAAATAATGATCAGGTGTGGAATAAGTTAACTAACTACAGATTTATGCTTATGCAACAAAAAATTATGTTTATGTCCAGAGTCTCCATGTTTAGTGAAGCGTCGAGAAGACTGTGAACATCAAGTACTCAGCCAATGAGGAACTAGGGGAGAAAGAGGTAAGTGTCGGGGAATAGGGAATAAAAGACACAACTCTGTTTTCTGGGCACTCTCCTGCTTGCAGGAGACCCGCCATTGCAATAGTGAATAAATTCTGCTTTCTCAGAGATACCATCCTAGAAAATTACTTGGATATTTCCTACAATCTTATAGAACAATGAATTCAATTTTAAGTGCTTCAATAGTAAAACGTACCTAGATTCCTCTGTAGGGCCTTCCTACCCCCAGGCAGATCAACACTTCCAGCCAACTTGGTATCATCTGCACACCCACTGAGAGTGCATTCAATGCCCTCATCCAGGTTCACCAATAAAGATACTGAACAGGACAGACCCCAGTACTAACCCCTGGGGAACACCACTTGCGACCATTTGCCAGCTGGATTTAACACCATTCACCACTATGGGGGGGGGAAAGCCCCCACCAAATGCTCGATCGCTACCCGGCGCTGGGACACAGACTCGATTCCAGGAGAGTGAAAAGCATCTTTTATTGCAGAGATAGCTCACTTATATAGTACGAGTTGTTTACGTCCCTTTGTCCACTTGTCCTTTTCTCATTGGTAAAGCCTTGCGGTTAGACAATAGCGCACCCCACCCAAGCATACACCTTGTTTTTCTGATTCCACCCGAAAACAGTTCTGCTTAAGCTGTTTGCTACTTAGCTCAAGGTCAGCTCGTTGCTTACCACATCTGGTATTATTCCACTGCTATGTACTCAGAGCTGCCGTGCCCCTGCTTGTACAATTCTTTCAGGGAGCCATAGCCCTGCTCCCTGAGCCATTCTGCAGCACACCACCACTCTCTGGGCCCACTCCTCACACCAGTTCTTTACCCTGCCAACAGTGTACCCATCCAAGCCTCAGACTGCCAGTTTCTCCAGAAGAATACTGTGGCAGACAGTGTCAAAGGCTTTGCTGAAGTCTAGGTAGACTACACCAACAATCCACCAGGTGGGTCACTCAATCATAGAAGGAGATCAGGTTGGTCAAACAGGACCTGCCTTTTGTGAACCCATGATTGCTGAGCCTTATCCCCCAGATGTCCTACACATGCCATGTGATCTCACTCAAGATGATCCAAGCTAAACTTGAAACTTGATATGTGTATGAAGCGTCTCATTTCTTAGAAATCATATAGTCATTCAAGATCTTCCCCACCTTTAAAATGATCATTTGAATGCAATTAACTTTTGGCCAAATAAAATAGATAATAAAGAGACAAAAGGAAGAAATCCAAAGTAGGCATTATATCATTTTCCCCCACTTTATTTTTCAGACAGTCACATAACATATTGGAGGACAGACAGTAATTAACAATAAAAAAAATGACTTATGTGAACAGGCAGATTGTTAAATAAAGCAGGACAAAAGGTAAGTAACGTAAGTTCTTAGTACATCAGTGCAGTTATTGAGCTTCTAATTTATTGGACCGATTAGCTCTACTAGTATGATTTTAAATTTACTGACAGGCTTTGCTTGCATCCTTCCAATTAACATCTCATCCCAGCTATTGCCCAAGTATTTCCAAAGCAAAGCTTCCCAGATATTTCAAGACTGTCAAGCATACTCAAGTGCAATGAGGAGTAGAAGGGGAGGAAAAAAAAAAAAAAAAACGGAAAAGATTAAGGTCATCTTTCCTTCTTTTTAAGGCATGTGATGGCACACACAACAATTAACTTAAAATATATACATGATTAACTTTCACACTGTTTTTTCAATTTTTCAGAAAGTTTTAATGAAGTGCAAGTAAAAAAGCCTACACTGGGAGATACTTCAATCTATGCTGAATCGTGTCAAATCAGAAATCATCTTTTGTGGTGCCACTAAGCTCATACAGCAATCCTGTTTATCAGTTCTGACTTAACCACCAAGAAATGCTCTTCACTTTACTTACTATTTGAAGGCTACATGCCTCCAGTCTGTTTACAGAATTAAGTCAGGAAAAGCTATTTTTAAGACAGTGACTTACATGACAGATTTTCTACACATCCTGGTCTTTAATAGTAGGGACAAATGTGATGAAGACTGAATGCATATGGCTGCCTCCCTGTCACAAGCCAGCACAGTAATGCATCGCAAGGGTGTCACATAGTTCAGGGTAATTGCTACACAAGAAGATATACAACAGAAACCAGCACACAGCACCATCCAACATCACTAGTGATCCAGGAACTTTACATGGAAAGATCATGTAAAAATTTCCACATCTTGAAATGTTTTCTTTTTTATGAAATCCTGATTTGTTATTTTTAAGAGTAGAAAAAAAATTGACTTAAAATTTTCCACATTTAGTAATCTGGTCTTGAAATAAAGTTTTTTTTTCTGCCTTGATTTTGTCACATAATTTAGTATTATTTGCATTAAATATATTAAGAAGACTAAATCCATGTGTCCTACATGTTTCATTAAATAGATATATATTGCATGCATCAGCAAAGATCATCATGTCTGTTAAGAGGTACATTTCAATCTATAGCACCACAACACCTGTGCTAGCTTTGCTAGTAAAATACCCAGTGTGGTTTTATCAACAAAATGGTGTTTCACATTATACTGATGGCACTCAAACAAGAAAATGATTAACTGGAACCTTCATCCTCTAAGAGGATATGAAAGTTGCCGATTACAATATATGTAGGTGGCATTCAGCCAGAATTAGAGAGCAGTTAGCAACAGTCTCATAAAGCTTTCCCTTCCTGCTGAAAAAAAAAAAAAAAGCCTTCTCCTAGCTTTGAAAACAACCACCAACTTGTAGTTTATATTTGAGAAAAAAAAAGGAGGTGATTATTTTTAATAATAGGTGACAAAAGCACCTCCGAGTCAGAAAATAAAATAGAACTAGAAAAAAACAGCAAAAAAAAAAGTTACTTACGAAACAAAACGCATCCAGGGAGGTTCAGCTTACTTCGCACTTCAGAAATTTTACTTCGTTCTTTTAAAAAAATTTATTGCATCCTGATGATCATACTTCACTGAGAGGCTTTAGAAAACCAAATCTGCAGCTCAATACTAATGACACTTCAGCTAAACCCTCCTCCCCATGGAAGGTAGCTTTCCAGCTTTCAACTTCAACATTACATTCTATAGCTGTGGTAAGTACTAGTCAGTTAATGAATTCTTTACATTTTTTTTTTTTTCCTTCCCTTGGAAGTTTCTTCCCCCCAACTCAACACTCACACCTAAGAGGCATGACTACTGTGATCAAAAAATCTTATGCTACAGCAGAAAGGACTGTAACACCATAAGTTTGATGCTAGTCAAATTTTTAAGCCAATTTATCTGGAGAGAAATCATTCAAAATTAAGGGATGCTAATTATTACACTAAGAACATTCAGCTTTCAACAACTAGTGGACAGCCTCACTGCCTGATTATTAAGAACAATCCTTAATTTCTGTTTTTGCCAGTTCAGAGGAACCAGACATGTCTCAGGCCTTTGGAAAGGGGGAGAAATCCAAAAGATGAAACTTATAAGATAATTATTTTGTTTTAAAAAAAGAAAAAAAAGATTGTCTCAGAACTGAAGTCTCCCTAAAGTGATGAGAGAACGGCAGCAAGCCTAAGAACAGCAACGGAGCTTCCCTTCAGAAAAAAAAAGGCCATCCAGAGGTGCATGTTTATAGGCCGCGAGCAGACGCACAAACAAAAGGCTGCTCGGGATGACACCAGGGTGGCCCTGCCTACCACCGCTTTGTCAACCGCTATACCGTGGGTGGAGAAAAAAAAATGTTAAGCAGCTTCTTTTGCCTGCCTTCCCCTTTTACAGTGGTGGGGACAATAGAAAAAGACACAAATAAATATGAGAATAAGAACAGCGTTCGGTCACCGGCTCCTCTGCTGGGCATCGCCAGTCACAAAGCAGATCGCTTCGTCAAAGTTTAATCTCTCCCTTAGAATGGGAATACAGTCTCCCATGTTCGTCCTTCAACCCCCCGCCTCCACAGCACACAGGAAGAGAGCACCCACTTCCGGGGCCATTTAAGCGGAGACAGAGAAATTAATCGACGGAACTTGCCGGCGGGTGAGCAGCGGCAGAGAAGAGAGGGAGCATTGTTCTTATTAAATGAAGAGCAGCCCTCACTCCCACCGTACTCATAAAGCACCACTTCCCAACAAGCATATTTACGTCAGTCCCCCCGACCCCTAAATATTTATTCAGAGCATAGCCATCCCCCCCGACTACTGCGACCCCCTCCCCTCCAGCTCACCGTTATCCTAGAAATGCCTTTGTTCGCAGCTCCCCGCTACTTCCTCCTCCCTCGCACCACAGATCCGCTCTTGGGATCTCACATTCGTTTTTCTTTATTTCGGAGCACGGAACAGATCCTCATCCCTGTGTGGCGCCTTCTGCTGATTCATTTCTAACTAGCGGCCCTGAGGAGATGGGGGAGGCGCAGTGGAGACATCTCCTCCCTACTATGATCCAGGGTGCAGTGATGACCCGGATTACTGGGGGTGAACCCAAGAAAGGGACAGAGCCAAATGGGATTACACGGCCTGGATTACCGGGAGCCCGTACGGCACAACATGAGAGTTAAAGGGCCCGGTCTCTCGCAGGCTCGCTGCCTGCCGGGTGCGAAGGGTGGCACCGGGAGTGAAAAGGGAGCTGCCGACAAGGCAGACGTGTCAAGGAGAGAGATAAAGGAGTTAGATATTCTGGAGGCAAAAGGAAGTAGACTAACAGAATAAGTTATACGGTCCGAATTACAGGGTGGAAACGGAGAAGGTTGCATCGACCCCAGCGCTGGAGACAGGGAACAGTTCCCCGGGGATGGGGCCGCCAGAGGAGCCTCGGCAAGGAGGCAACTCCTAGCAACACAAGTGAGTGACTTGCAGCACGAACAGCAGTACCCTCGGTAACCGAGACGACGGCCCAGCTCCAGAGTGAAGCCCTGGCCGGTGACTCACCAACTTGCAGGACATTATCAACGCAGCCGCCATCGAGTAGAGCCATGCCCCTGCGGAAAGGTAGGCGGTTCTCATCAACAACAGCGTCTACGGCCCCACCGGACGTGGTGTTGGTAGCTGCGCCCCCAAGGGTGGTAAAACCCTCAGCGCCGGTGTCGAAGGAGGAGTACATACATATCTCCCTTTCGCTGCGAGGGAAGGACCAGTAGACGATCCTGCGCTGTACCGGCTCCGGAATCCGTTCGAACTGCTCCTCCACCCGCTGGAAAGGCCACTTTTCTGCCACCTTACGAGCCGCAATGTCTAGCAAGGACTCGGGGCTTTGCGTCTTGCCAAGCGGCAACAGCACCAGGGCAGCGGCAGCTGCTGATGGTCCAGCGCAGAACGTTCCGCTCCCAGGCCCGGTATCGCCCACCTGCTGGCCTAACCTACACCCCGAACTGTAACCGGGTCGACTACAGAGACGCTTTGCATAAGGAGGGTGCTGACCACGCTCCGCCATGATCGCACCACTTCTAAGCAGACAGCGGAAGTAGCTGCAGCCTATAAACAACACCAGGAAGAGCCACGAGCCTGGCACAGCCCTTCCTCCCCTCCCCCACTGGGGGGGAGGGGTCTTCCACCACACCTACAGCAAGAAGAGTGACAGTCTACTCTTCCTCCTACCGCCTAGCAGAATGAGAATCATAGGACAGTTCAGGTTGGAAGGGACCTTTAAGATCATACAGTTCCAGCCCCCCTGCTATAGGCAAGGACATCTCCCACGAGACCAGGTTGCTTAAAGCCCCATCCAGCTTGGCCTTGAGTGCTTCCAGGGAGGGGGTATCCACAGTCTCACTGGGCAACCTGTTTCAGTGTCTCACCATCCTCACAGTAAGGAATTTCTTCCTGATATCTAGTCTAAATTTACCCTCTTCCAGTTTAAAGCCATTTCCTCTTGTCCTGTTTCTACCTGCCCTTATAAAAAGTCTCTCCCCAGATTTCCTGTAGGCCCCCTTCATATACTGGAAGGCTGCTATAAGGTCTCTTTGGAGCCTTCTTTTCTCCAGGCCAAAGAGCCCCAACTTTCTCAGCCTGTCCTCATAAGGAAAGTGTTCTATCCTTCTGATCATCTTTATGGCCCTCTCTGGACTCACTCCAACAACTCCATGTACTTCTTGTGTTGGGGGCCCCAGAACTGGATGCAGTACTTCTGGTGGGCTCTCATGAGAGCAGAGTAGAGGGGCAGAATTACCTCCCTTGACCTGCTTGTCATGCTTTTCTTGATGCAATCCAGGATACAGTTGGCCTTCTGGGCTGCAAGTGCACACTGCTGGCTCATATTGAGTCTTTCATCAATCAACACTCCCAAATCCTTCTCAGGGCTGCTCTCAAGCCATTCTCCTCCCAACGTGTATCTGTGCTTGGCATTGCACCAACCCAGGGCACTTGGCCTTGTTGAACTTCATGAGGTTGGCATGGGCCCACTTCTCAAGCCTGTCTAGGTCCTTCTGGATAGCATCCCTTCCCTCAGCAGCACCACTCAGCTTGCTGTCATCTGCAAACTTGCTGAGGGTGCACTCAATCCCACTGTCTGTCATCTACTGTATAGGAACTATTAGGTCACTGCCTGAATCAGTGATTGAGCACCTGGTGAAGAGGTGGGGCCAGCCCTGGGAGCACAGGTACAAGCAATTCACCTTTGGGACCAGAAGGGAGGAGGAATGGGATCATGAATTCCCTCCTTCCTTAACCTCATTTAAGGGCTGGCATCTAGAAAGGAATTATTTTTATTTGGAGTTTGCTTTTTTTTTTTTTCTGGGTTTTTTTAGTGAGTCCTTATCTTTAAAACAAGGTAAGTTATTCCTTTCTTATTGTTGGCTTGTGACTAATACCTTTTTTGGGTTATCCTGAAACTGGTTAGAGGTAGATACATTTTTCTTCTTTGTACAATACATTTTGTCAGCCTGCTAGGAGATTCTGTGAAAGGTAATGTTAGTCTTGAAATGGCTTTCTTAAAAGGTTTAGTGGGCTAGTTTGGATGGGGAAAACCTATCTCCCTGGAAAAGGAGTTACTCAGAAACATCCTGGGATTCACAGGTTCCTCCTTGGTATGGGCTGGTCTCAGTAGTTTAAAAAAAAAAAAAAAGTGGAAAGCATTGTTAGTTCCCCAGTCTCTGCATAGCTGCCTATTTTGAGGTCCTACTAAAAGGTATTTTGATAAGCAGAGAGGCAACTTGCTGCATTTACTGTAGCATAGTCTCTGTTAATCACTTCAAATCATCTAAATACTTCAAAATAAAATCTCAGGGAGGAAAATCAGTTGTTCTGCAGTCAAGTTAAGCAGCTTGAGCATAGGATTGCTGTACTAACAGGCAAACCCACCTAAACTGGCCTGATTAAAGTCAGAGTCGTGTTTTTTATGAACGAAGAGGACCCTGAACAATCAGACCCCTATGGTTCTGACAATTTCAGAAAAGAAACTGCCAAAAAATCTGAACTAGATGCTCCAGTAGAACTGGACACTCTAGAAATTCATCTGATATATACACAAAAAAGTAAGAAAACTCGAGAAAGACCTATGGGGTGTATCATCTAGTGAAAGGATGTTAGTTAGGGTAGTATGGTTAGGTTGTGGTTGGACTTGATGATCTTTAATGTCTTTTCCTACCTGAGCAATTCTATGATTCTATGATCTGAAGAATGGTTCCCCCACCCAAACCACCATGTACGTTACAGTTTGCCCTCATACAGAAACCCAATTAATAGATTTAGTCCAATGTTTTTGACAAAGGCTGGGAGAAAGTGTATCAGCCTGGTTATTAAGACTAAGGGATGTGGGAGCTGAGAACGTTGTGGCAAATGGCCCAGAAATTTCTAAGTTAGCCTCTATCACAACAGAACTGGTGTTAAAACAATGGCTACAGGCAAATGTTGTACACAATGAAGGAAATTGCTTGAATTAAATGTATAATGGCAGCTTGTCAACTAGCTTGGCCTGGTAAACTGGATATATCTACCCATAGTGGTATGTGGAATTCTATGGAGATGCTCCAAAATGACATCAGGGAGCTCAGCATGAGAAAGGCCACTTAAGAAGATGCTTTTGAAAGCCCAGATTTAGTCAAATTTACTGTGGGGCTGAGAGATTTAATACTTCAACAAGCTTCCCCCTATCAATATGGGATGTTAGTATCAATCCTAAATCCTTTGGGCTCCAAGGCCATAATACAACAGGCTGCCCAATTAGTGGTCAATTTAGGAGAAACTGAGCACATAAGATCTAGGTGCAATATTGACACAGTACAGAAAAGGAAATTCCATCCTCGGGAATTCCAAGCCTGAAAACTCACTCAAAAAGTACCACAGTCAGGGCCTGTGAGAGTTTCTCACAGGCAGATTTGGAATGACCTTATATGAGCTGGGGTACAATTAAAAACAACTGACAAACAACTAAATCATGTTCTCCTAAATTTATAGCGGCAAATAAATGAAAAGCAATGTTTTATGCCTTCCCCGATAAAGAAGGAAGCTATCAGAATTATAGGTAAGATTCCTCTGCAGGCATAGGGGCTAGAAGATGTATTAATACCATCCTGAAAGCATTCACCACCCCAGGTGGCCCAGGCAGCCAGGGCCAGGCCTCCTGAGAAACAAGACTTGGGAATCTCTCAGCTTATGGTGTGAAGGGGGGGCAAGGTCCCCCAAGGATTAGGGCCTCCAAAGGGGACTGGAGATCTTATGTAGAACTAGCAATATACTGGTCCTGAAGAAATATCCAAAGAGTAATGGCTTTGGTCAACAATGGAGCTGAAACATCCATAGTCTATGGCACTCCATCAAGGTTTCCAGGTACATGTGCTGTTATAGGGGGATATGGGGCAAGAAGGAACCCCGTGACACAAACGTGGCTAAAGTTGAGTGTTGGGCACCTACCTCCATGGGAGAGTAAAGTATCTATTGCACTAATCCAGGAATATATATTGGACATAGACATACCGTGGGGACTGACTCTCCAAACTAATGTTAGAGAGTTCAGGTTATGTAAACCCGAGTCGAGTTTGTGATCTCAAAGAATCTGGGACTGGCAAAGAGTGGGGTCAGGACCCTGAACTTCAGAAGAGCAAGTGAACTTTAAGCTGTTCAAGGAATTGTTGGCCAAGATCCCCTGGGATGCTGTCACAGAATCACAGAATCACAGAATGACCCGGGTTGGAAGGGACCTCAAGGATCATGTAGTTCCAACCCCCCTGCCTAGCAGGGCCACCAAACATACACCTTTACTAGATCAGGTTGCCCAGAGCCCTGTCCAACCTGGTCTTGAACACCTCCAAGGACGGGGCATCCACAACCTCCCTGGGCAGCCTATTCCAGGACCCAACCACTCTCCTAGTGAAGAACTTCCCCCTAACATCCAACCTAAATCTTCCCTCTTTTAACTTAAAACCATTTCCCCTAGTCCTGCTATTATCAGCCCTTTCGAAGAGTTTACACCCCTCCTGGGAGTAAGTTCCCTTCAGGTATTGAAAGGCTGCAATGAGGTCACCCCGCAACCTTCTCTTCTCCAGGCTGAACAAACCCAACTCCCTCAGCCTGTCCTCGTAGGGGAGGTGCTCCAGTCCCCTGATCATCTTCGTGGCCCTCCTCTGGACCCTTTCCAAAATCTCCATGTCTTTTTTGTGGTGAGGGCTCCACACCTGGACACAGTACTCCAGATGGGGCCTCACAAGAGCAGAGTAGAGAGGGACAATCACCTCCCTATCCCTGCTGACCACCCCTCTCCTGATGGAGCCCAGGATCCCATTTGCTTTCCGGGCTGCCAGAGCGCACTGCTGACTCATGTTAAGCTTCTCATCTATCAGGACCCCTAGGTCTTTCTCTGCCGAGCTGCTCTCAAGGACAACTCCTCCCAGCCTGTACAGGTGCCTGGGGTTCTTCCGGCCCAAGTACAAAACCTTGCACTTTGCCGTGTTGAACCTCATTAGGTTCACCCGAGCCCAGCTTTCCAGCCTGTCAAGGTCCCTCTGAATGGCATCTGTTCCCTCTGCCGTATCGACTGCACCACTCAGCTTGGTGTCCTTAAAGACAAAGATGTTGAGGAAAGCTGGCTACTCTTTAAGCATGCCTTTCTGAGAGTACAAGAGCGCTCCATCCCTCTGAATAAGAAAGCGGGCAGAGGAGGTAGAAAGCTGGTGTGGCTTGGCAAGGACCTGCTGGGCATACTGAGGGTGACGAAAGGTGCGTACAAGCTCTGGAAACAAGGCTGTGTCACTTGGGAAGAATACAGGGATACTGTCCAGACTTGCAGATGTGGGATCGGGAAAGCCAAGGCGCAGGCAGAACTGAACTTGGCAAGGGATGTGAAAAACAATAGGAAGACTTTCTACAGGTACATTGGCCAGAAGAGACAGGCCAAAACAAGTGTACGTCCTTTGGTAAATGTAAAAGGAGAACTGGCTTCAACGGACAAAGAGAAGGCTGAGATACTGAATGAGTTCTTTGCCTCGGTCTTCATTGGCAGCCAGGATTCCAGTACTTCTCACATCCCTGAGCCCTGCATCTCTAAGTGGGGACCAGGGCAGTAAATCCCCCTCCACTGTAAGGGCAGAGCAAGTCTGAGACCACCTCATGAGACTGAATGCATACAAGTCTATGGGGCTGGATGGCATGCATCCCAGGGTTCTGAAGGAGCTGGCTGAGGTGATTGCCGAGCTGCTCTCCATCATATTTGGGAAGTCATGGCTGTAGGGTGAGGTCCTGGATGACTGGAGGAAGGGTCATGTCACTCCCATCTAATCTGTCTTAGTTTAAAACCATTCCCCCTTTGTCCTGTCACTATACACCCTTGTAAACAGCTATTCCCCCTCCTGTTTATACACTCCCTTCAAGTACTGGAAGACCACAGTGAGGTCTCCCCAGAGCCTTCTCCAAGCTAAACAAGCCCCGTTCCCTCAACCTTTCTTCATAGGAGAGGTGTTTCAGCCCTCTGATCATCCTAGTGGCCCTCTTCTGGACTTGTTCCAAGACATCTACATCTTTCTTTTGCTGGGGACCCCAGGTCTGGAGCCTCACAAGAGCTGAGTAGAGGGGGACAATCACCTCCCTCTCCCTGCTGGCCACCCCTTTTTTTTAATGCAGCCCAGGATATAGTTGGACTTCTGGGCTGCAAGCGCATGTTGCTGGCTCATGTCCAGCTTCTCGTCTACCAGAACCTCCAAGTCCTTCTCCTCAGGGCTATTCTCAAGCTGTTTGTCCCCCAGTCTGTATAAACACCTGGGATTGCCCCTGCCCAAGTGCCACAACTTGCCCTTGGCCTTGTTGAACCTCATTAGGTTCACATGGTCCCATTTCTACAGCTTGTCCAGTTCCCTCTGGATGTCTAATGTATCAACTGCACCGCTCAGCTTGGTGTCATCTGCAAAGTTGCTGGTGGTGCACTCAATTCCATTATCTATGTCATTGATGAAGATGTTGAAGAGCACTAGTCCCAAGACAGACCCTTGGTGGATATCACTTGTGACCGGCCTCCACTCAGGCACAGAACTATTAATCACAACCCTTTGGCTACAACCAGCCAACCAGTTCTTTATCAAACAGATAATAACATAATATATATAATAATAATATTTAACCTATAATAATAACATAACAGATAACTTGTACACTTATGTGTACAAGTCTATGGGGCCGGATGGCGTGCATCTCAGGGCTCTGAAGGAACTGGCTGAAGTGGTTGCCAAGCTGCTCTCCATCATATTTGAGAAGTCGCAGCTGTAGGGTGAGGTCCTGGATGACTGGAGGAAGGGTCACGTCACTCCCATTTACAAGAAAGGGAGCAAGGAGGACCCCGGGAACTACAGGCCAGTGAGTCTCACCTCTGTGTCTGGGAAGATCATGGAACAGATCAACCTGGATGACATGCTTGATCACATGAGGAATGAGCATGTCATCTGAGACAGCCAGCATGGCTTCACCATGGAAAGGTCATGCTTGACCAATCTGGCAGTCTTCTATGATGGAGTGATAGCATTGGTGGACAAAGGGAAAGGCAACTGATGTAATTTACCTGGACTTGAGGAAGGCCTTTGACGTGGTCCCCCACCACATCCTTATCTCCAAATTGGAGGGATGTGGATTTAATGGGTGGACCACTTGATGGATAAGAAACTGGTTGAGAGGCTGCAGACAGAGGGTGGTCATCAATGGCTCCATGTCCAGGTGGAGGCTGGCAACGAGCAGCATTCCCCAGGGGTCTGTCTTGGGACCAGTGCTCTTTATCAATGTCATCGACAATGGAATCAAGTGCACCCTCAGCAAGTTTGCTGACAGCACCAAGCTGAGTGGTGCAGTTGATGCGGTGGAAGGAAGGGATGCCATTCAGAGGGACCTCAACAGGCTTGAAAGATGGGCCTGGGTGGACCTGATGAGGTTCAACATGGCAAAATGCAGAGTTTTGCACTTGGGCTGGAGGAATCCCAGGCATCCATACAGACTGGAAAGAGCAGTCCTTGAGAGCAGCCCTGTGGAGAAGGATGTGGGGGTCTTGATAGATGAAAAGCTTAACATGAACCGGCAGTATGCCCTTGCAGCTTGGAAAGCAAATGGTATCCTGGGCTCCATCAAAAGAGGGGTGGCCAGCAGGGACAAGGAGGTGATTGTCCCCCTCTACTCTGCTCTTGTGAGGCCCCATCTGGTGTATTGTGTCCAAGTGTGGAGTCCCCAGTAGGGGGCTGTTGGAGAGGGTCCAGAGGAGAGTCACATCTTTGTGATCAGGGGGCTGGAATACCTCCCCTGTGAAGGCAGGCTGAGGGAGCTGGGCTTGTTCAGCCTGGGAAAAAGAAGGCTGCAGGGTGACCTCATTGCAGCCTTTCAGTACCTAAAGGGAGCCTACAAACAGAGGGGAATCAACTCTTTGAAAGGTTGGTAACTGCAGGACAAGGGGAGATGGTTTTAAGTTGAGGGAGGGGAGATTTAGGTTGGATGTCAGGGGGAAGTTCTTTACAGAGAGAGTGGTGAGGTGCTGGAACAGGCTGCCCAGAGAGGTTGTGGATGCCCTGTCCCTGGAGGCATTCAAGACCAGATTGGATGGGGCCCTGGGCAGCCTGGTCTAGTATTAAATGTGGACGTTTACGGCCCTGCATGTGGCAGGGGGGTTGGAGCTTCATGATCCTTGAGGTCCCTTCCAACCCTGGCCATTCTATGATTTTGTGATTCAGTCTATCTTGCTGTCATGGTTTTATGATTTTTGGTTATCAGTATTCCACATCATAACGTCATGTAATGCACTGGGGGTTTAACTGTTGATGCTCAAGTTCCGGGTGCCTGTCTGAAGGAGAAGAACTACATTTCCCAGGGGGCTTTGCGGTCAGCAAGGAGATATAACTCCTGGTAAAGTCACCTGATGTTCTCTTCTTCGTCTGCACTCCTCCGTCTGCTCTTCTCCATCTGCTTTTCTTCATTGGCTCAACTGGAGCGCACTTCTCACCTCAGCATTGTGGTGAGGCCTATCCACCTTTTCAACACACTTTCTCTCATTATATTTTGCTGATACTATATTTACTAAGTTAGTTTGTTTCACCTCAGATTGTTGCCGCTGTTTTCAATTATTTTGAGGTCCCCTGTTTCCCTTTTCCGGAGGCATGGATCCGTGGATCTCTCTGCCCCACTAGTAACAGAACTGGGCTGAACCAGCCCGTAAACCGTTGACACTTGCAAATCCATATCTGTCCAATTTGGAGAGAAGGATGTGGTGAGGGACCATATCAAAGGCTTTGCAGGAGTCCAACTGTTATAGTGGGATGGAAACCACTCCTTTCACCCTCACCTAGAAGCTCAGGCTCCAGGCAGACATGGGGAGGAGCCTGACCACCAGTGAATACTGAGGCAAAGCGCTTATTGAGTACCTCAGCTTTTTCTGTGTCTAAGGAAGCCAATTCTCCGTTCTCATTTATCAGAGGGGGAACACTCTCCTTGATCTGTCTCTTCTTGTCTATGTACCTGTAGAACCTCTTCTTATTTTTCACATCCCTTTCCAAGTTGTCATTGAGATATCTCTAGATCTATGTCTCTGTGACAGGGGGTCAGCAAGCCCACAGGCCCACAGGCCAGAAAAAGGTGGGGGGAGGGAACAAAGAAAGGGGAAAGGAACAAAGAGGGAAAGGAATAATAATAAATAAAGGAAAAAAAAAAAAAAAAAAACAGCAGTAAATATCTGAGGAGGAAAGTTTATTTAGTAATTATAATTAACTTGTATTTCTGCTATTGGGATTGAATATCTGAGGAGGAAAGTTTATTTAGTAATTATAATTAACTTGTATTTCTGCTATTGGGATTGAAGCTAATAAACCAAATAAATGAGAGAGAGTTTCCAAAACCCAAGGCCTTACTCTAAAGCTGAAGGCAAGATGGTCAGGGAGCATGCACTGCCAAGACAAGCAGCAAAAAAGAGACAGTCTCGAGACCTGCGCACAGTTTTATCTTTCCCTCTGAACAGAAAATGGAAATGCAAGTCCTCCAGGTTATATAGTTCTTCTCTTGTGAGACAGGTATACCTGCAACTGTTGATGATCCACAGAACTGGAGCATTAACTCTTTAATTCCCAGTACACTACATGATGTTATAATATGGAATACCAATAACAAAACATCATAAAAACATGACAACCTGGTTCTCAGAAGAGAAAAACTACATACCCCACAAGACTTTTCATTTCTGTTTTCCGTTCAGAGGGAAAGATAAAACTGCTTGCAAGTCCTGAGTCATCTCTTGTGCTCCTCGTCCTTCGGATTTGGACACTCATTTTATTTGATTTATTAGCCTCAATTCCAATTACATTTTATTATACTGTGTTATTTTTCACTCAGATATCATATGTAGTAATTCACTTTATTTCTCAGATCATTGCCACTGTTTTCTTTTCAGGCCTATCTCCCTGCTCTTTCCCATTTTCCCTTTTTTCCTTTCCTGTGGTGTGGGTCTGTGGATCCCCCCATCCTATTAGTCACAGAACTGGGCTGAACTAGCCTGTCAATCATTCGCAGTTTTGGGGGAGAATGTGGGCATAGGGTGCCTTGGCTGGGAATTTTAGAATGTACTTTTAGAACTGTCGCGGGTTAAGCAAGATCTACCTGTGCCTGTGACAGGGGGGCAGCTGGCCCACAGGGCCGCTGGCCCAAAAAAGGGAAGGGGAAAAGGGAATGGGAAAAGAAAACAGCGGCAGCGATCTAAGGAGGCACACTTATTTACTAAATGCTATATCAGAATACAGGATAATACAATATAATACAATATAATTGTAATTAAGCAAAATAGGAGAGAGAGAGTGAGTCCCAAAAAACCGAAAGGCCTACTGTAAGCTCTAGGTGAAACAGCTGGAATGCACCCCACGCTCCGAGGATCCAAGAGAGAGATTCTAGCCCGGGAGTGAGATTATATACTGTCCTTGTCCCGTGACTTATCTCCTGACCGTGATGTCCTCTGGGAAACATAGTCTTCTTCTGTGAGCTGAACATTCGGTGAATTATCCATACTTTACATGATGTTATGATGTGGAATACTGATAGCAAAATTACAAAAATATTAAACCATGACATTCCACCTCTTATTCTACATCATTACATTATGCTTATACACACATACACATTCATATGTATGGTTGTGAGTAATCAGCAACCTTATTTTTCTTAACAATTTATGTTTATTCCGTACAAATACCTAGGTTGAGAACAAAACTCTATAATCTAATTTACTATTATTTATTCATTTTGAGGAAAATGGCAAAAAAAAATGCCAGAAAAAAGGAAAACATATCAGCGGTGGAGGAGAAAGGCAGCGCTCGTAGGGCGTCCCCCACTTCAAGGTGCACTCATCCCTTCTCAACCGCCACAGCAGGCCTCCTTTTAACTTATACTTCTTTCCATGTGTGCTCTACACATGCATGGCCAGTGCACGATATACAGCCGAGATGGAGAACTTGCTTACAGAATGCCTAATTAAGGTATATAGAAAGTGTTTCCTAAACATTAATCCACTCTATCTTAAGTCTTGTACCTAATTGGACATTCGTCAAAAAAATTTCTGAGACTCTACCTATATATATACAAGCAATCATTGGCTGCACTCCCCCAACATCAAATTTCCTTGTGGTACACATTGGACATTCCCATTTTTGTCCATCACCCACCAAGTGCACCCAGGTCCCTGGGCAAAAACAGTACCACGGAGAGGTTTGCCCTTTCCAGAAGCTGGAAGAACCCAAACCGTTTTACCCAACACGCTTTTTACATGTACAACAGGGACTTTATCTCCCTCCATGCTACGTAGGGAGCTGGATTGGTTAGGACCGTCACGATTGATAGATCCCCTGGTATTGACTAACCAAGTGGCTTCTGCCAAATGCTTCTCCCAGTGCTTAAATGTTCCACCACCCATTGCTTTCAGCATAGTTTTTAACAATCCATTTCACCGTTCAATTTTACCAGAGGCTGGTGCATGGTAGGGAATATGGTAAATCCACTCAATGCCATGATTTTTGGCCCAAGTATTTACAAGAGAATTCTTGAAATGAGTCCCGTTATCTGACCCAATTCTTTCTGGAATCGCCACAGGACTTGTTTCTCCAGACCTAATATGGTGTTTCGGGCGGTAGCATGGGGTACTGCATATGTTTCAAGCCACCCGGTTGTTGCCTCCACCATGGTGAGCACATAATGCTTACCATTGCGAGATCGTGGCAAGGTGATATAATCAACCTGCCATGCCTCCCCATATTTGTACTTTTGCCATCGCCCTTCCTCCCAGAGAGGTTTCATCCTCTTAGCTTGTTTAATTGTGGCGCATGTATCACAGTCATGAATGATTTGTACAATGGCATCCATAGTTAAGTCCACCCCTCGGTCTCTGGCCCATTTGTATGTTGCGTCTCTCCCTTGATGACCTGAGGTCTCATGGGCCCACCGAGCTAAAAATAACTCACCCTTGTTCTGCCAGTCCAGGTCTATTTGAGCCACCTCAATTCTGGCAGCTCGGTCTACCTGATGGTTATTTCGCTGATCTTCTGTAGCTCTACTCTTGGGCACATGAGCATCTACATGACGCACCTTTATAACCCTATTTTTTGTTCGGGTAGCAATATCTTTCCATAGGTCAGCAGCCCAAATAGGCTTGCCCTTTCTTTGCCAATTATTTTGCTCCCACTGCTGTAACCACCCCCACAAGGCATTTGCTACCATCCATGAATCAGTGTAAAGATAGAGCATTGGCCACCTCTCCCGTTCAGCGACGTCTAAGGCCAGTTGGACAGCCTTTACCTCTGCAAATTGGCTCGATTCTCCTTTCCCTTCGGTAGCCTCTGCAACTTGTCGTGTGGGGCTCCACACAGCAGATTTCCATCTGCGATGCTTTCCCACAATACGACACGATCCATCTGTGAATAGGGCATATTTCTTTTCATCCTCTGGTAGTTCATTGTATGGTGGGGCTTCTTTAGCACGTGATACTTCTTCTGCTGGTGGTGTTCCAAACTTTTTACCTTCAGGCCAGTCCATGATGACTTCTAGGATTCCTGGACGGCTGAGGTTCCCCATCCGTGCTCGTTGTGTAATCAACGCAACCCACTTACTCCAAGTGGCATCAGTAGCATGATGGGTGGAAGGAACCTTTCCCTTGAACATCCAGTTCAACACTGGCAGTCGAGGTGCCAGAAGGAGCTGTGTTTCAGTACCGACTACTTCGGAAGTCTTGAAGCTTATTAACCAACTCATTTATAAGGGGTCTTCTTTCCCCTCTGCCATACATAGCTGCAAATGTACTGGCGTACCTTTCTGGTGCAGTCTTTGTGAATGTACGCCACATATTTGGTGTACACCTGGCTCTCTCAGGATCATGCTCTTGGTTTGGCTCATCAGGAATGAAATCGGGGCTATGTAGCGTTTCCACCACAGCATATTCTCTCAAGTAGCGGATGCCTTCTTCCAAATCAGCCCATTTCTTCTTCTCGGGCATCAGATCGTCTTTGAAGGGGTATCTTTCTCTTACAGCTAACAACATCCTCTTCCAGAGGGTGAAGGCCTGGTTCTGGCATGTACTAATACCTCTGTCAATGGCTGAGTCCCTAGCAATGCCACCCAGTTGGCGAGCTTCTCTACTATCTAGCCACACACTGTTGGCCCCATTGTCCCAGCATCGAAGTAACCAAGTAGCAATAGGCTCATTTGGGTGGCGTGAGAAGTCTTTTCTCAGACTTCGAATTTCATTCATTTTCAGAGATCGATCCACAAAGGTAACAATATCTTGCTCACCTCTTGCTCTTCCAGGACTTCTTGCCCTTGTAGGTGTTGGTGACTGTGGTCTTACTGAGGGCCCCTCCCCTGGACTCAGAGGTGCTTCTCCTGGACCTCGGAGCCACTCCTCTGGACCTCTTTCCTCCTCTGTCTTCTCTTCTAACTGAGTCGAGATTCGCTTTGTTTTCCGTCCTCTTACAGGGGCAACTGACATCGATTGTGGTGCCTCTTGTGGTTGATCAGGTTGGTCGGTTCCAATGCTCTCATCCTCCAGTTCAGCTTGGAGGGTGTGTTGTTGAGATTGAAGATTGTTGAGTTTGGATTGCAGGGAGTCTATTTCCATTCGGAGGGCATCTCTCTGAGATCGGAGGTTTTTCCTCTGGAGCAGGAGACTCTCTCGCTCATTTTGAACTGTTTCCCTGAGGCTCTCCCTTTCAATTTCAGAAGCTCTCTCTCTCTCCAGGATAGTATTGAATAAGGCCCGATAAGCATTAGCCAGGCCCCAAATCATATGTGCCTCCTCAGAACTGCCCAAGCTGCAACATCCCTAAACTAAGAGACATGAAGAGGAGAGTGATGAAGAGGAAATCTCTATTACTACTCGTCAGCCTCTGAAGATGACCGAAATCCAAGGCTCAAGAAAGGAGTTTACACGGCACCCGAGTGAAACTCTCGTTTCCTGGTTGGTTCGCTGTTGGGACGCCGGGGCCAGTAGCTTGTCTGTAGATCGTAATGAAGCTCGCCAACTCGGAGCCATTGCCAGAGATCCAGCTGTTGACAGAGGAATTAGTCGATGTTTGGATGGGGCTGCCACCCTCTGGGAAAGAATGTTAATAGCCGCGAGGGAGAGGTATCCCTTCAAAGATGGCTTGAAGCCTATGACGAGAAGATGGGATACAGCTGAAAAGAGTGTCAACGGTTTATGGGCTGGTCCGGCCCAGTTCTGTGACCAGCAGGGCGGAGGGATCTGCGGATCCGCGCCTCTGGGAAAGGGGAAGCAGGGGACCCCAAAATACTTGAAAACAACAGCACTGATCTGAGGTGGAACAAATGATTTTACTAAATATAGGAGAGAGAGAGAGAGAGAGAGTCTGTTTGAATTGTATAGACCTCACCACAATGCTGGTGTGAGAAGTGCAGTCCAGTTGGGTGACTGAAGTACAGACGGCGAAGCGCAGGCGGCGAAGCGCAGGCGGCGAAGCGCAGATAGCAGCGAAGCGCAGACAGCGAAGAGCAGGCGAAGGAGGAGGATCGGGTGACCTTGCTTGGAGTTATATCCCCTTGCTGACCGCAAAGTCTCCTGGGGAAATGTAGTTCTTCTCCGACGGACGAACATTCGGCAGAAATCAAACCCCACCCCCAATGCATTACATGATGTTATGGTGTGGAATACTGATGACCAAAAATCATAAAACCATGACATTCCACCCCTTATTCTACATCACTACATCATGCTTAACACATGGGATTACAGACTGCACTCCCCCAACATCAAATTCCCTTGTGGTACACACTGAACATCCCCGTTTTTCTGCATCACCCACCAGGTGGACCCAGGTCCCTGGGCAAAGACAGTTCCGCGAAGAGGTTTGCCCTTCCCAGAAGCAGGAAAAACCCAAACTGCTTTTCCTAACATGTTCTTTACATGTACTACAGGGACCTTATCTCCCTCTACAATCTGTAGGGAACTGGATTGGGTAGGACCATCTCGACTGATTGATCCTCTGGTGTTAACCAGCCAGGTGGCTTCTGCCAAATGCTTCTCCCAGTGTTTAAATGTTCCGCCACCCATTGCTTTCAACATTGTTTTTAACAACCCGTTGTAGCGTTCTATCTTACCAGAGGCTGGTGCATGATAGGGGATATGATAAATCCACTCGATGCCATGTTCTCTGGCCCAAGTATCCACAAGTGAATTTTTAAAATGAGTCCCATTATCTGACTCAATCCTTTCTGGGGTGCCATGTCGCCACAGGATTTGCCTCTCCAGACCTAATATGGTGTTTCGGGCGGTAGCATGGGGTACTGCATATGTTTCAAGCCACCCGGTTGTT
>JAPSGF010000138.1:422681-440083 GCA_035772895.1 Perdix hodgsoniae
ACTGTAGAGGGAGATAAAGTCCCTGTTGTACATGTAAAAAACATGTTGGGTAAAACGGTTTGGGTTCTTCCAGCTTCTGGAAAGGGCAAACCTCTCCGTGGTACTGTTTTTGCCCAGGGACCAGGGTCCACTTGGTGGGTAATGCAAAGAAACGGGGATGTTCAATGTGTACCACAAGGAAACTTGATGCTAGGGAGTGCAGACAGTAATTCTGTGTATATGTATATAGACTTGTGTGTGTGTAATGCACTTTTAATCATTTTGTTTGCATATATGTATATATATATGTATATATTGAGCATGATGTAGTGATGTAGAATAAGGGGTGGAATGTCATGGTTTTATGTTTTTTGGTTTTCAGTATTCCACATCAACACATCATGTAGTGCACTGGAACTAAAGTGTTAATACTCCAGCCCCATGTACCTATCTCTGTCCGTGACGGAAGTCATGGGGTCTGACCCTTCCGGGGGTGGGGGCGGGGAACGCTCACTTACTGCTTGGCAGTGGGCTCTTGGAGGTTGTGTTTCCTGGCCATCCCAAGCCTTTCAGGTTTGACTTGGTCTCGGGAACTCTCTCTCCTATCTTATTTGATTTATTAGTCTCAGTTTCAATTAGATCTTATTATATTGTGTTATTTTGCATTTCCAATATCATAGTTAGTAAAATAAGTTTTCCTCCATAGATTGTTGCCGCTGTTGTTTTTCTTCCCCTCCTTCCTTCCCATTTTGTTTGGGGCCGGGGGGGGGGGGGGGTTGTAAGAGGGGCAGGGGCGTATTGCCCCCCTGTCACCGGCATAGATTGATTTAGTTAACGCCGTGACAGTCCTACTCTTACTGTTGATATATTTGTAAAGGAGTTTCTTGTTCCTTTTTACCCCAGCGGCCAGGTGGAGTTTAAGTTCAAAGTCAATGCTAATGAATTTGAAAGAAGGTTCCAGTTTTGGTGTAATCTGATTAATTTCACCTATGACTGGATACAAGATTCGGTCACAGCATTTGTGATTACCATAGCCCAAGCATCAGTGTACACTATATATCCTTTAGCACCTTAGGTATAAATCTCAAATAATCTGTTCTTTACCCTATTGAACACCGAGAATGGGCCTACCATGAAACTAAGAAATGGCAGATTGTTGATGTCAGTGCCTGTACAGTAAGAACTCAGCAAGGATTTATTTTTGAAAACAACACCATCAGGGCCCAGGATATTTGTCTTGACACGGAACAGAGTGTATGTCATTTTGAAACCCATCCTAATGAAACCCTTAAACTGTCTTTATCTATACAGGAAAAGGCTGTGTTTGTATGAGGATGCATTGCAATTTTATTGTGATAATTGTTGATATTGTGGATACTAGAACTCATGCTAAACCTTGTATTTGTAACTTCACCAAAATAATGGTGTAATTTTATATATACTCTATCTGTCACCTCATACCACTATTACAATCTGCTTATACATCAATCCAAGATTTACTACCTGTTCATGTTGGGATGAATATTACAATGGTGAAGAAGTTGTTACAACATAAGGACCTTAAACAGTTACTGAAGCAATCCAAAGAGAATGGACAAAGAACTCTGATAATGGTACACCATGATGTGAAGGAAATAGGTTGAATAATGGAATGGGTGTCATGGTTTTGTGATTTTTGGCTATCAACATTCCACATTATAACATCATATAGTGCACTGGGAGTTAAACGGTTAATGCTCCAGTTCCGGGCACCTGTCCGGAAGAGAAGAAGAACTACATACCCTAGGAGGCTTTGTGGTCAGAGAGGAGATATAACCCCTGGCAAGGTCACCTGATGTGCTCTTCTTCATCAGGCTCTCCTCCCTGCTGCTCAACCAGACTGCACATCTCACCTCAGTGTTATGGTGAGGCCTATCCACCTTTCGGACACTCTCTCTCATTGTATTTGATTTATTAGCTTCAATTCTAATTATATTGTATTATAGTGTGTTACCTTGCACTCTGATACCATATTTTGTAAATTAGTTTTTTTCTCCTCAGATTGTTGCCGCTGGTTTTTCAATTATTTTTGGGGTCCCCTATTTCCCTTTTCTGGAGGTGCGAGTCTATGGATCCCTCTGCCCTGCTAGTCATGGTACCAGGCCGAACCAGCCCTTAAACCGTTGACGACAGGTAAAGAAACATGGAGAACATCAATGGTGGGATGTTCTTTCTGGATGGTCACCCACTGCAACAGGGCTTTTCAATAAGATGCTGCATCCTTTTGTAATTATTTTGATCGTATGCCTAATCTGCTTACTCTTAATAATAATCTTATATATTAGAGTTTGGAAAATAGTAAGATGATTAGTTTTGATTATTGCAGTCAGTTATCAAACTAGGCTAGTAAAATAGTTCTCCTGTATTAGAACTGTTTCATAGTTTGGTGCAAAACCGCAAATGGGTAAAAAGAAAAAGGGGGAATTGTGAGAGGTAGATTGTGTTTTTGCAGTAGAATCTTCCAGTATTTTCTGTAGTGTAGGCCTTTACTGAACTTATAAGTCTCTTGTGAAACAGTTATATAAGTTGTTTTTCTTCCACTAAGAAAGTTGCTGAACAGAGCAAAGTTAAGTTTTAGGGCGTTCTGATTTGGGTAGAATTGAGACAGGCATGGTAAATATGCATGGTGGGGAGAGCCTAGCATGGGACAGAACGAATGTACTACCGGAAACATTGCCCTCCTATCTCCATAGAAAAGTACAAAACATACCAAAAAAAAACCAAAAACAAAACAGGTTGATAACGGACCTTATATGGAAATGTATTATAGCAACAGCACTGGGGAGATTGTGAGCCTGAGATGCTCAACCAATGAGTGAGCGCCAAGAGAGCATTACCTGCATCGGGCTTAGGGTATATAACGGAATGAATTTTGCTGGCCGGCGCTCAATTTTTCTCTTGCCATTAGGGGTGTGCACCCATTATTGCAATAATGAATAAACTTTTCTGCTATCACAAAGATATTTGCCTAACCTGAAATTTTTACTATGAGCATTTCTGACACCCCCACTCCACTAGTGAAGGAACTGGGCCAAATCAGCCCATAAACCGATGATAACCCCTTCATCAGGTGACATGGAAGAATAATTTTACTTCTTCATGGTGAGGGTGATAGAGCACTGGAATGGGCTACCCAGAGATGTTGTGGAGTCTCCTCTAGAGGTATTCAAGATGTGTCAGGATGCCTACTGTACAACCTGATGAAGGGAGCCTGCTTTGGCAGGGGCGTTGAACTGGATCTCTGGAGGTCCCTTCCAACCTCTACAATTTTGTGTTTCTGTGACCCCTTGGATTCTGGAGTCCAGCATACAGGGGGTCTGAAGAGTACTGCACTACAACTGAAAAGGAGATATTGGCCTCATATGAGGGCATTTGGTCTGCGTCGGTAGTAACCAGTATTGAAATGCAGTTCCTTTTAGCACCCCAACTGCTGGTGCTAAACCGGATGTTTAAGGAAAAGGTTCCTTCCACCCATCAAGCAACGGATGCCTCTTGGAGTAAGTGGATTGTGCTGCTTACACAACGAGCTTGAATGGGTAACCACAGTTGTCCAGGAATCCTACAGGTGATCATGGACTGGCCTGAAGGCAAAACAGCTTGAAATATCACCAGGAGAGGAGATATCATGTGCTAAAGAAGCCCCACCATACAAAGAATTACCAGAACATGAAAATAAATATTCCCTGTGGTGGAAGCAACGACAGGGTGGCTTGAAACATATGCAGTACCCCATGCTACCCCATGCTACCGCCCGGGTGATGGGGAGGGTGCTTTCCTAGCCATTCCCAGCTTTTCAGGTTTGACTCCGTCTCAGGAACTCTCTCTCTCTCCTATCTTTTTTGATTTATTAGTCTCAATTTCAATTAGATTGTATTATATTGTGTTATTTTGCATTCCAATATCATAGTTAGTAAAATAAGTTTTCCGCCATAGATTGTTGCCGCTGTTTCCCCCCCCCCCTCCTTCCTTCCCATTTTGTTGGGCCGGGGTGTGGATAGAGGGGCAGGGCCTACTGCCCCCTGTCAGAGGCATAGATCAACTTTTCAAATGAATCTCCCTCTCTGCTCTTAGAGAGCTTGGTTAGGGTGCATTATCAGTAGTTCAGGTTTTTGTGCTGGAAAACTTGACCTTGAAAGACCAGGCGTACTACCAGTATTCTGGGATATTTGTAAACTTTGAGCACTGCTTAGTCTGGGTAGTGCCTCTTTTTTTTCTTCCCCTTTTTTGTTCCTGTCCTCTTGTTAGATTCAATCCATTAACCCCTTTTTAGCAGACACAAGCGATGAACCTATTCTGTTTCATGGGGGCGCTGTAAAAGGGATTAAAAGCTATGATGTTACTCATGATCTGCTGGCCAATTATCAGTGTCATACTTACTAGTTGTGTGTGGGGGGGGAAGCCCCCGCCAAATGCTCGATCCCTACCCGGTGTCGGGATGCAGACTCAATTCCAGGAGAGTGAAAAGCTTCTTTTATTGCGCAGATAGCTCACTTATATAGTACATGAGACCTCGGGCCATCAAGGGAGAGATGCAACATAGAAGTGGGCTAGAGACCGAGGGGTGGACTTCTGTGATGTTTTGATGTGGAATACGGAAAACTAGAAAGCATAAAACCATGACAGACCCCCCTGCTCATCTTTGCCTTCCTCAGACTGTCTTTTCTGAACTTTTCACTTTCCAAACTCTCAGCATTACATAAACTACTACGATCATATTTCATCTTACCTCCTCCTCTCCACAGGCTTCCAGTGCTCTCACTGGGATTTTCAGTTTCCTAGATCTCTGCAGATGAAGGCTATTCTGACTTCTAATGCATTATCCTTTCCCCTTCACAAGTAACACTATTTACAGCATCAGTCTCCATCCCCGGCTCTCTCTCTTTCACCAAGTCCTGCTCGTGGGGGAACAGTGCGGGGGGAGAGGTTTTCTCTCATGCCAGCACAGATAGTCTCACTTTCTCTTTAATCCTTTTTTTCCTTTGTACATTATTCCACTATTTGTACCCTTGATTACACTTCCACATATCTTCAATTCTACTTCTGTATACCCTTAACAATTATACTTTCTTATACCATCAAAATAGTTTGTCCCTTTCCCTTCAAAATCCACAAATCAAACAATACAGTTCTTCAACTTCCGAAAACACCCAGCACTTGGTCTCATGATTAGGGTACTCAGTTATAAAACTGGTTCCATTATTCCGTTTATGTTCCTGGTTTCTTATTTAATATTTGTCATGGTTTTACAGTTTTTGGTTTTCAGTATTCCACATTCCCTTGGCTCACCCGTGATGTTTCTCCAGTGAGCCAATATACAACTGGGGGTTGTCTTGGTATTGCGTTAGACACCCCTTGTTGCATAACAGGCTCGTTGGTAACACTTTAACAACATAAACACTTAATCACAAAGACAGTGACAATAGTCAGTACAATTTGTCCTCAGGATACTTCCTCTCTCTGCCTCCCTCCAGAGCCCAACCTTCCCTCTGTATTCCTTTACTACAATCTATAACATGTATTTCCATCATCATCCCAATCTATATATTTCATTTAAATAGAGAAAATATATATGTACGAATAAATAACACAGAGAACAAAAACAACTTTTGCTTTGTCTGTCTCCTGCCATTTCCTCATGAGAGAACAAAATGGCAGATCAGGACTCTTCTCACTCTGTAGCTTAGCTACATCACACTCTCACGCACTCACACAATACTGGCTTAGTCAAAATATAAGTTTGAAATTTCTTAGTTCGTAGTTCTATTTTCTTCAGAGGATGTCCCAAATATTCTGATGGTATTCATTCAGATACATGGTACTGAACATTTACAATAGATGGTAATAGCAAGTATACAACCTATGACTCCTGTTATCTCAACCAGGAGAACCCAGATAACTATTTGTCAGGATACCCACTATATCCTGTCCACTTACCCCGTGTACAACTTACAAGGTCTGTTTGTGAGTGTTCCCCCAAGGAGCTGCTCGCCAGAGCCTACCCACCCCAGCCAGAAACCTACCCAACCTGTAAGCTCACTAACCCAGGGGAAGCACAAAGGCTATACCCAGCATAGGACGTCTCCATATGGCTTACGGGTCCCCTCATTCCATACACATACCTGGTCCGCTGATGGATGGTCCTTGTTTGCTCCCACAGTGATCAGATGAGGAAGGGGAGTCCTTCCGAGAAATCTCGGGGTGCGCCTAAGGTGTCCTTCTTCTCAACCAGTCATGCAGCCAAGCAGAGGGTGTCCCATCTGTGTTGCCAAATCGACGTGCGGAATCAAACTCTGCAACCCAAGTAAGATTACAAAGCAGGTATGGCTTATTCAACGCTACGCAGGCACCAAGTACAAGGGGGAAAGATATGCCTAATTTGCACCCCATCTGGAAAAATCATGCTACATATATAGGCTGAACTAATACATAATCAGTAGTTTTCCTGGAATTTGGATACATATTCATTACACCCCCGAGAGTTCATTAGCATGCAGACCCTCCCCTCTTGCGCATGCATAGTGGGTTGTGGGATGAAGATTTGTTGTCTTCCTCGCGAAGGCTTCTGACCTTTTCCGCGGTCAACTTCTGACCTTTTGGGGGGGCATCCCCCCAAACCAGTTTCTTCTTGCCCTGTGGACATCTAATCACCTCCCTGCCAAATGTCCTCGGGCTGTTCTCAAACCCTTATCTTTATGGTCTTCATCCCCCTCACTATCCCAGTCACAGTATCTACCATCCCTTGTTTTCTAACAAGCTCTACGTTCTTGCTTCTATAAACTATCTCTAACTATTCCCCTTCACCCCCCTTATTCTCAGTCACTGTAAAGCCTTCTCACCTTTTTACTTTCACTTATGGGGCCCTTCTCACCTTTCAAACTATACAAGCATTGCAGGAATCAGTTAAAATAACTCAAGAATTGGTAAAAACTGCAGAATCAAATAGTGAACCTTGAGGAACAATTAGAAGGAGAGAAACATAATAGCAACAAGGAAACAAGGAAAGGTACAGGCTATGTCTTAGGGAGAAAGAGCTCAGGCAGTGTTAGAAGTAACTGTAACCTCTAACCATCTGCAGTCAGGATGCAAATTATGGACATGGGGGGATGTTGCCCAAGAGTTAGTTAACTATGGGAGAAAATATGGGCCAGTGGTTTCTTTCTCCAGTGAATTTGAGCCAAGGGAAGTGAGGCTTGCAGCAGTCAGCCTTGCCCTCAGGCCACCTAGCTCACAGCTTAACGGAACTGAAAAGGTTTCGTCCCCAGTAAAAATGGGTGGGCGAAGCATTGATCATAAATGTAATGGACTTTGGACTCCGGGCTTGAAAAAGGGTATTCCATGAATTTTGGTGGATGGTCTGACAACAGATAGGCTTGAGATGCTGGTTACTGTATGGCTGACTAGATTTGAGGAAAGCAAAACCCTAGGTCCTAGTGTCACCCCGCAACACCAGAAGCGCTACTGGAGCCATTGGGAAACTAATTCCTTTCACCTCTCTCAAGTGAGTGGGGGGGGTGAAGGGTGGATGTTTATCAGGAGACTTACAACTAAAGGAAACAATCTATTAATTACATGCATTGTTGAACCTAAGTTAGTTCCAGTGACGCTTCTGGTAGATACAGGAGCACAAATTTCAGCTATCAAAAGGGAGGATGATGACCGTGCTGGTGTAACCCTATCCCACAGGAAGATATTTGTGGCGGATGCCATGGGCGGTGTACATTCACAGACCATGGCAACAGTGAAGCTAAGGTTACCTGGGGTAGAACAGTCCCAGGATGTTCCCCATGGTTGTGGGAATTCTCCTGTTTAATTTGTTAGGACTTGATATGTTGAAGGACAAAAGTTGGACAAGCAATGAAGGGAGAGAGTGGATGTTTGGTGTTCCCTCCCTAGATATTCATTTATTACAGATAGCACCCCTCCCACCTGACCTCTGTTAAACCTTACCTTTTATCTCTGGGAGCATGTAGTGGTATTAGCCCAGTGCTGGCAGAATTAAAAGAACAGGGAATTGTAGTACCCACCCCTTTTAACTCCCCTGTGTGGCCTGTTAGGAAACCAAATGGCAAATGGAGAATTGACTATTGATTATTGTATGCTGAATGCCAACACTGGACCACTAGCTTCAGCAGTACCTAACATTTCTGAATTAATAGCAGCTATCCAGGAGCAAGCTCACCCTATTACAGCCACCGCTGATGTTAAAGATATGTTCTTGATGGTTCCCCTACATCCTGATGATCAACTCTGCTTTGCTTTTATATGGGAGGGCCAGCAGTATACCTTTACCCGCCTTCCTCAGGGGTTCAAGCACTCCCAACTTGGGCTCATCATGCTCTCGCAAAAGTGCTTGAACAGAGTCTCTTGGAAGAAGGGGTTAAGCTTATACATTGATGATATCCTTATAGGAGGTGATCAATTTACACCAGTAAAAATAATGCATGACAAAATAATCAAGCAATTAGAGGAGCTGGGATTGACGATTCCTCCAGATAAAATCCAGCCCCCAGCTGCTGAGGTAAAATTCCTGGGCATCTGGTGGAAGGGTGGTATGGCCTGCATCCCACAGGATACCCTCTCAGCTTTAGACAAACTCATAATGCCAGGGAATAAAAAGGAATTACAGCATGCTCTTGGATTTTTAGTGTTCTGGAGAAAACACATCCCTGATTTTTTCTGTTATTGCCTGTTCATTGTATGACTTATTGTGAAAGGGAGTATTATGGAGATGGACCCTGGTCCATGAAGAAGCCTTGCAGATTCTAATTTTTGAAGCCATAACCCACCGGTCCTTAGGTCCCATTCATCCTTCTGACTTTGTGCAGATAGAATGGAGATTTACTCAAACAGGATTGTCTATACATCTCTGGCAAAAGGGTCCAGAAGGTCCCACTAGACCTATTGGATTTTACTCCTGCAGCTTTAAAGATGTGGAGAAATGATACTCTCAGCTGGAGAAGGGGCTGTTTGTTGTTAGCCTGGCCCTGCAGGAAGCTGAGCGGACCATACGACAGCAGCCTATAATATTAAGAGGTCCATTTAAGATTATCAAATCTGTGATGTCTGACACCTCTCCCCCTGACAAGGTGGCACAATGAGCTTCTGTCCGAAAGTGGTATGCTCAGATTGAACACTACTGTAATATCTTTACAGTCACAGAAGGTTTTCCAAAAACACATACAGGATGATGTTCTTTCTACCACTGATACCGACCTTCCCTCTGTCATTCTGATTGCTCTCTCCTATTCAGACCAGTTGCAAAATGTTTGGTTCACAGATGCCTCCTCCAAGCATGAAAGAAAAATATGGAAGTATTGGGCTGTGGCTCTACAGATAGGGACTGATCTCACTATTATCACTGAGGGGGTTGGGAATGCTCAGGTTGGGGAGCTAGTAGCACTATGGAGTGTGTTCCAACATGAATCACAGTCCACTACACGTGTGCATATTTACACTGACTTGTATGCTGTCTTCAAAGGCTGTACAGAGTGGCTTCCCTTTTGGGAGAAAAACAGCTGGGAGGTTAACCGTATCCCAGTCTGGCAGAAGGAAAAATGGCAGGAGATTCTCCCTATTGCTAAAAAGGGCCAATTTTCCATTGCATAGGTTGCATCACACCAGGAGGATGGGACCCCTGTTAGTCATTGGAACAACAAAGCTGATGAACTTGCTAGGATTGCTCCATTGAGGCAGGGAGAACTGGACAGTGACAATTGGGAGAGACTTGTGGAATGGTTACATTTAAAAAGAGGGCATACAGGTGCTCTTGATCTCTACTGTGAGACCTAAGCACATGGCTGGCCTGTTACCAGAGAACAGTGCTGCACTTGCATTTCTGCTTGTGACCTATGCCGCACCCGTCTGGACCGACACCCCTTACAGGATGCTCCTCTCCATTTAAGGGAAGGAAAGAACCTATGGGAAACAGCAGATTGATTACATTGATCCTTTCCGTAAATCTAAAGGCAAACAGTATGTGCTAGTAGGTGTGGAGTAATCTCTGGCCTATTGCAACCTGAATCTTTTCCTTGAGCAAAAGGGAAAAACACTATAAAAGTACTAAAGAAATGGTTTAGCATTCTTCCAAAACCCAATTCCATCCAATCAGATAATGGCTCCCACTTCACCTCAGGGGTAGTGCAAGAATGGGCCAGAGAGAAAGGTATTCATTGGATCTTCCACACCCCCTACTACCTGCAGGCTAATGGCATTGTGGAACAGTCCAATGGCCTCCTTAAGAAATTTCTGAGACCAGAAAAAAACAATTGGACTACCCACACCTCTGATATGGTCAGAAGAGTCAATGATCACTGGGGAATTAATGGCTGTCCTTGATTTAACGTTTTCTGTCTCAAAGCCCGACCACTTTTGCCAATTACTCTTAATCCAGATAAGTTAGGGAAAACCTCTTATTCTCCTGGCCAACCTGTGTTGGTTGAGTTGCCTAACGTGGGGCCAGTACCTCTGACCTTAATGGAATCTCTTAACAAATATGCTTGGAGGGCTAAGGACGCCCGGGAAAAGGAATACAAGATTAACATTCGCTGGATTATTCCCTCATTTTGACCATATTAACAAAGCCCAAGAGGGCAAGTCAGTGTCTTGTTTTGTTTTGCAGAAGACCTCCATGGGACTCTGACTGAACACAGTGACAGCTGATTTTAATTATTGGCATTTTGGTGATTATCTATGCGACAGTCAGGTGAAATGTTATTTTTGTTAATTTGGTGTATTGTGCGGGCTCTAACCTCTATAACAATCAGTTATCCCCTCACAGACTCTGGGGATGGGGGAAACAGTATAAAAAACTCTTTCTTTCAACTGGCTGAGCAAGTAGCAAATGTCTATAACCTAACTAACTGTTGGGTCTGTGGAGGGCCCATGGGACATGAAACCTGGCCCTGGGTGTCAACCCCTTTTGCCCCTAAATGTCTGGCAAGCAATTACAGTGGAACTAACCACAATACCCACTGGGAAGATAAGAATACATCTCCACAGCCAGTCCAATATCCCTCTATGGGAATGTATTGTCTGAATCATACACAGCCAGGTGGTATCTATGTTGGGACTAGCAATTGCACTTGGAGTTATCGTAAAAGGGTTCATGGAATGGGGTCACAAACAAGGGGTGATCAGTGGGGGTGGTACAAGAATAAGGCAAGGGTTTTCTCATTTTTGGTCTTCCACCAACAACACTTTGTTTACCGAAACTGGAGGTATGAAATGTACCTGGAGGCCTGATGCGGGAGCTTGGAAATGTAAGTGGTGTAAGGATGAAAGTGTTACTCGTAATGGCTGGAACTGCAATGTGGTAGGGCATCCTTTTGGACCTTTTAACACCACATACTTTCAAGCTAAGGAACATGTAAATAAACTAACCAATGAATGGAATGAACCTTTTGAAAATGGTTCAGTAGCACTAAAAGGACATTATTGGATTTTTGGTCATTATGCATATAAGCGATTACCTGCAAACTGGATTAGGATATGTCATGTTGGAGTAATCTGCCTGATGTTCTTTTTGCTTCCAGGAAAGTGACTTGCGGAATCAGACTCTATAACCACAAAGTAGTTATAAAAGCAGGTATGTTTTAATCAGCACTGTGCATACGCTGGGTGCAAGGGGGATAGTTCCTCCTATCTTGCACACCAACAAGCAAAAGCATTACAGATTTATAAGCAGATCTTATACATATTCAGAAGATTTCTTGGAGCTCATCTACATATTCATTGTTTTTCCAGGAACAAATTTACACGCTGTCCCCCCCCTCTGACGCATGCACAGTTTGTAGCGAGGGTCTCCCTCTGGTGATTGTGGAGATGGTCCCATTTTGAGAAAGAGAATTCCTAAAATAACTTCCATTCTCCATCTTCTGCCGTAGTCTGTGTTTCTTCCAATCTTCATAGCTATCTTCCAAACCCTTAGAAAACCTCAACATACATCTCAAAGTTATACACATCAAAACAAGTAGGACAAATAGTATAACACAAGCCAAAAAAAAAAGTTATATCAACCATGCAAAATTAGGTAGCCAACTAGTAAGTTTTTTCCACAATTCAGTAAAGCCAAAGGAAGTATCATCTAACGAGACTTGGTGGAGTACTTTAGTACATTCCCATATAGTTTGAAGATTGGTTTCTATCATTTGGCTTTCATCTATGTAAGCACAACAGTTCTGATTAATAACTACACAAACTCCCCCTTCTTTTGCTGTTAATAGATGTAGTGCCATCCTATTCTGCAGCACTACCTTACTTAACATTGAAACTTCTATTTGTAATGCTCTTATTGTGTCCATAGTTGCATTTTCTATTATCTCCAAAGTAGCTGAAATATTAACTATTGCTTTTTCTAATTCACTTTCTCCCAAGAATGGGAAAAACCATCTAGCAAAGCTATGGAAGCCAGTCGGTTTTTCTATGATGTGGTTATTTACACGTTTCACCCTCTTCCAAGGAGTTCTCAGTATCCTGGAAGGAAGAACTGTCCCATTGAGAAAGGAATTCTGGGGCACTAGATATCCCCCTACACAATGTCCCCTCCAGTTCTTTGGTAGGGTCTTCCTTGCCTGACCATCACCACAGAGCCACCACAACCCCGGTCCCAACGGGCACTTTTCTGACCCTCTATAAAATGCAATATTAAAGCAAGAGTCATTTATTTCACCTTTTCTTGGACCCTCGATATTACAAAACTATACTCCATCTTGAGGAGATAAATTAAATTCCCCTACATATCTTTATCTACCTGTACCATTTCTCCTAAGTACTGTAATATTACGATCTGCTCAAAGTTGTAAATTGAATTTAGGTCCCTTTATTTCTATAGTCATATTTTCACTTAGACACCTATGTCTACCTCCTGCCCCATTCCATAGT
This sequence comes from Perdix hodgsoniae, assembly GCA_035772895.1. Lineage (NCBI taxonomy): Eukaryota > Metazoa > Chordata > Aves > Galliformes > Phasianidae > Perdix > Perdix hodgsoniae. Next base: position 435,579 of record JAPSGF010000138.1, read on the forward strand.
GTCCAATTGGCAGATGGAATCTCGTATTGTGGGAGCTTGAGTTCCATCCCTCCATCTCTTGGCAAGGCTGTACACACCCAACAATTCAAAATATTCAGGACCTGAGTGAGATTTTCTGTCATTTGTATAAAAGCATTATCCCACCAAGCTGAAGCGAGTCCTATACAAAAACTATTTGCAAGAAATAATATATTCATGTTGCTTTATTAAGTTTGAGCTTAAAAGGTTCCTTCTCTTTGACAGTCCACAGTGATTGATCAGTCTTCTTCAGGCAGGTATGGTGTATCCACAGGATCAGTCCTTCCACCTTAGCTGCTGTGTATGGGTGGTCAAAAGCACTTGATAGGGCCCTTCCCATCTTGGTTCCAAAGGTGAATCTGAGAGTGATTTAACATAGATGTAATCACCAGGCAATATATCGTGTACTGGTCTGTCCACACCCTGTGCTCTGGTACCAAATACCATTCTTTCAGTTTTCCTTAATTGCTTTGTTAGGCTAATCACATATTTACTCAACACTTCATCCCCCACCTGCATAGAAATTCCCTTTTGTACAGGATAAGGTCACCCGTAAAGAATCTCATATGGGCTTAATCCTTCCTTGGTTTGAGTTTTAGTCCAAATTCTTAAGAGTGCCAGAGGCAGTGCCTGCGGCCATGGAATCCCAGACTCTTGGACAAGTTTTATTATTTGTAACTTGATCAGATGATTCATTTTTTCCACCTGGACACTTGACTGCGGCCTATAAGGTGTGTGCAATTGCCAATCAATTCCCAATAATGTGCTAATTTGCTGGACCACTTTAGCAATAAAATGTGGGCCTCAATCTGATGAGATTTCTCCCTGCAACCCGAACCTCAGAATTATTTATTGTAACAAAACCTTTGTTACTTCCCTAGCCTTGTTAGTTCTGCAAGGGTATGCCTCAGGCCATCCTGAAAAGGTATCCGTTAAGACTAACATGTATCTATATCCCCCCTTTCTTGGGAGCTCGGAAAAAAACACTTGCCATTGTTGTCCTGGATAATTTCCCTTCCCTATTTGCCTTAATTGAACCTTGTGACCTGTTCTAGGATTATTTTGTAGACAGACTTCACATTGTTGGCTCACTTGTCTAATAGTAGTATACAAATTTCGGGCTATTACTTGTTGAACAAGATATTTATATAATGCTTCTGCTCCCCAATGGGTCTTCCTATGTTCGGCCATCACCACAACCCATAATATGGCTGCTAGGATGACTACTTTCCCTTATGGTGTAACAACCCATCCTTCCTCTTTTACCTGTCCTTCTAAATCATTTATCAAATTCCAATCTTCTTTTGAGTACCTTGGCTCACCATCCACCTGAATTTTACCATCTGGAATCAAAGAACCCTCTACTACCTCACCCTCTGCCGCTCGTTTCACTTCTCAGTTGGCCAGTACATTTCCCATTTCTTCAACATTGTTACCCTTTTGATGAGAACAACAGTGCATGATTGCAACTTTTTCTGGTTGCTGCACTGCCTCCAAGAGTCTGAATATTTCCTCGGCATGTTTAATCCCTTTCTCTTGGGCTGATAACAGTTCTCTTTGTTTCCATATTTCCCCATGAGCACAGACAATGCTAAAGGCATATTTTGAATCAGTCCATATATTTATCCTTTTCCCTTTTGCCAATTCCAGAACCCTCGTATGTAAGGCTTTGCTTGTGCTGAATTTTTGTATCGTGATCATACAGATACAATTCGTGTGGATCATCATTTTGGGGCTTCTCCAATGCTCAAGGAATGGCCAATGGTCGATGTTCGGAATATGGCCACAGGGCATTGGGAAGGTCCGTTACCACTGATAACTTGGGGTTGTGGATGTGCTTGTGTTTCCACAGGGACTGGCCCTACGTGGGTTCCAGCACGATACGCTTGGCCTCATCTCAAGGCAGAAAATAGCATCCAGCCTTTATAATGACTGGGATTGTGTGCTTCTTATTTATTGGTATTGCTTTGTAACTTGTTGTATTGCAAATAGCAGCAGTAGTAATGGTATTGGCGGGTTCTCTCCCCACAGGTAGCTACAGGGGGTGGTTCTGGGTGGTGCTTAATGGGTCACGGGGCAGCCGTGTATCACGGTATATAAGCAAGTGTTGCACAGCAATAAATCGGCAATTGAGCTACATACTGGGTCATACGTCTCCCATGTCCCTGTGCCGGGTAGGGGTGCAGATGGGAGGGGCACTGGTGTGGTGTTGCTGACCGGGCAGGGTTGCGAAGAGGTTAGTAACAATTGGTGACCCTGACATGATAAGGTGTGCGCACACATGTAGGGGAGAGCAGCTCACATAATGGCTTCTACGCAGCAAGTGGTGAGTATGCTGAAGATGTCGGGGAAGGAGGCAGGGGTTTCGTTATTGTTGAAAGCCCTCACGGCGCTGATTAATTGGATGCAGCACCGTGGTTGTGGGAGTACTCTCATGGAGTGCTTATCCCGTGGGAATTTAGATAAGGTGGCAGAGGAGTTGTAGGAGGAAGTGAAAGCAGGATCAAAGAGTGCAGTGGATAATGCCGCTACTCTAGGGAGTTTGAAGTGGGCTCTGAAGGCAGCAGGAACAGAACCACAGTGTTAGCGGGTGGCTTGGGAATTAGTGTTAGGTCAGCTTGGGGAGGAAGGTGAGGAGTCAGGTCAGGAGCCTGCGAAGGGGGGTCAGGAGCCTGTGAAAGGGGGTGAGGAGGATGCAGTGGAAGTTGAACAGGGGAGCAGGGTAGCGTCAGAGGCTGGGCAGGAGGAGGAGGAGTTGGGGACGGATACACATGGAAAAAGTGGAGGGGCCGGGGAAGTTGTGCCGGGGGCAGAGGATGATGTACCTTGGGTGGCGCCTATGTGGCCTCCCGCAGTGTCTAATTGGAGGGTTACTGGGGCTACACCAGCGTTCTCGTATGTCCCCGGGACGGTGCCTATGCCCACTGCTGTTTCTGTAAGGGCACCTATGGCCCCTCCCCCCTATGAGAGGGGAGGAAGGGGTGCCGTGTGGGCGGAAGCAACTGGCTTACAGTTGGAGAGGAAAAGGGAGGGGCAAGAGCAACCGAGGCCGGTGATTGGAGGAGAAGGGGCCAGGCAGGCAGAACAGGAACTTACGTAGAGGAGGCTGCGGCTGCGCAGAGCGCAGCCCAACGGCTGCTGCGTGAGATGCAGGAGACGGTTAAAGAGATGAGCGCAGTTGCTCAAAAATCTGAGTGGGCAGCAAAGGAGGTGGCATGGGGCACCAGGGGCGCTGCCTTAAATGATACCTTGCAAGAAACTGGAACTGAGTGGCTCATCAGGGCTAAGGACTGTGTATTGACAGGCTATCAGCTGCAGTCCATTGAGCCTGATGCACTCCCGCCCGCAGCAGCTTTTCCAGTTCTGGTGGGTCCAGATTGGACCCATCAATGGAATCCTGTAGGTTATAAAGTTCTGTTGCAGTTGAGATCAGCTATTCAGTCAGAAGGGATATTGGGATCAGGGGCACAGCTGCTGTTAGATACCATCGCAACATCGGGACCGCTAATGTTTGACTGGTGACAGACAGCTAGGGCCATCTTAACACCAGCACAATATACAGTGTGGGAGCAGCAGGTGTGGGCTCAGGCAGAGACAGTTAGTATACAAGCACAGATGGACAAGGAGCACCCGGGCCATGGGTTGGAATTGGATCAAGTAATTGGGCAGGGACGCTGGATATCACTGCAGCAGCAGTTAGAGTTCCCGATGCCTGCACTGATGATTGCAGCTGGGATAGGGAGAGAGGCTTTTGAACACATGGGTAATACGTTAATGAAGGAATCCAGTTATACCTTGGTACGACAGGAGCCTGGTGAGGGTTTTGGTCCCTTTGCCGATTGCCTCCAGGCTGCAGTCAATAGCAGTAACCTGCCTGCAGTGGCTCAAGACGCTGTCTTGCGCAACTGCTTACGCTCAGGAGCAACGCCAGAGCATAAACGTGTGTTAGACAGTCTGCCAGCAGCAGCTACAGCAGCAGAACTGATAGAACGGGGAGTTCAGCACAGTAGGCATGTGGAACAGGCGCCTCTTCCGGCGGCTTACAGCAAGTAGATTTAGATAAGGCGCACTGCCATGGGTGCAGAAAGACGGGTGTCATGGTTTTACGTTTTTTGGTTTTCAGTATTCCACATCAAAACATCATGTAGTATACTGGAACTGAAGTGTTAATGCTGCAGCTCCATGTACCTATCCCTGTACATGACAGAAGTCATGGGATCTGACCCTTCCGGGAGGGGGGGGGCACTCTCTTACTGCCTGGCAGTGGGTGCTGGAGGGTGCTTTCCTAGCTATTCCAAGCTTTTCAGGTTTGATTCAGTCTCGGGAACTCTCTCTCCTATCTTTTTAGATTTATTAGTCTCAATTTCAATTAAATCTTATTATATTGTGTTATTTTGCATTTCCAATATCATAGTTAGTAAAATAAGTTTTCCTCCATAGATTGTTGCCGCTGTTGTTTTTCTTCCCCTCCTTCCTTCCCATTTTGT